>JAAIXJ010001801.1:0-189764 GCA_013403705.1 Heliconius hermathena | reverse complement strand
TTTTTGCTTTCTATTATTATTTTTAAGTGTCCCTCTATCCATTTCAGTCAAAATTACTAAATGTACAGACAAAATATTTTTACTGTCTTATTATATATAGAGATTATTTATTTCTATTATTTTGAATAATCACTTTAGTAGAATTTAGTATAATTTGATGGTGTATTTGTATTTAAAAAAATATATTAATGTTTGAAAAAATAAAGTATGAAAATATGTTTAAGAACGTTTCTTAAGTAATTACAACGAATATATATATATATATATATATATATATATATATATATATACACACACATATATATATATATATAATATATTATAATAAAAGTGAATTTTAGCTATGACGCCCAATGAAAACTAAGTAGATAGAACTGACAATAGCAACTAATAGGTTCTGATTTATTGTCGTTTCCTGCCGAATTTATATTGAGATACCGATCTCTGCGGGTCCAAAGGAGTTAAATTATAAAATCATCACTTAGTTATCCCATTGGGATGTGCTGAAGTTCAAACTTAAATACATATAAGTCACTAAGCAATTATGTATTATTTTATATATGAATATACTATTCATTAGTGAGGAAAACATGTATATATGCTTAAGTGGGGTAGAACCGGGACACGAGGCAACTATTAGACTATTTTATTCAATTTTTAAACACTTGTTAATCTAAAAATGAAATTAATAGCTTTTATTATTATATCATCTTAAATCAATACACTTAATAATTGACAACTTTTTTGAAATTATCTTTTTTTGAATGATCGCCCTGAAATATGTTCAACTATTGTATATATATAATATAAATAAAGAAATATAAATCAAATCAAAATCACCTTCACGGTGTATCCCGCACACAGCAGTTCCCTAGGTTCCCTCTGCCTACACAGAGGGAGCCTAGTGCTAAGAAACTCCGTTCCCCATTTTCCGTGTAGAGTGGCGGGACGCCGGACTTTTACTTTGACGCCAGAGCGAAGAAATGTCAATATTGGTAACTAATAATTCATTGGAATTAATTATTATATCGAACCCACAACCGTCGCCATACAGTCACACTCTTAGGCCCTTGCCCCACGACGGCCTCACACACAAAACACAAATATATCATAATTATACTTGTGTCTATATTATCTATAGTTCTATACTAATATTATAAAATTAAAAAGTTTGTTTGAACGAAACAAGAAATGCTATATTACATCACGTTATATGGTTTGAAAAAACTCTAAGTTATTTACATTTGACCAGGCATGGGCGTATCTGGAGATATGTTCCAGTGGGCTGGGGTTTTGAACAAATTTATTCATGTAACAGTTTTTTATTTCATTTTTCAACATTATTTTTTTATGATTTAAATTTCCGGAGTGGACTACGCCCACGCACGGGAGCGAAGCCACAATTAAAGGCTAGTTTAAATACTTATACATGCCCATACATTTATTTTTGTAACTACGTTATAAATTTATTACGTTTTCTTAAAAACAAAATAGCTAACTTCATTTCTTAACCTTGCCCTGCCGTATCAAAATCTTACAATTATAATGGTGTACATTCAATGGTTGATGTTTTTGTAAAAACTTAAATTAAGATATATTTAAACAGCTTTCAACTCCGAGTTCGATCTGGAGAGCTATCTTGAGATGCCATTTTGAATGAAAACAGCATTTCAAGATCAATCTCAGAGTTGAGAGCGATATATAAATATTGGCCGGAGTTCGACGGGTTATATAAATAACGGAACTAACAACAATACTTATAATTCCCTAAAAGGAAAATGAGAAATATTTATGCCGTTTCAATCTAGTCGTTTATGGTAAACCTTTCATTTATCAGACTTTCTAATCTATACTATTATAATATTATTAAGCTGAAAAGATGTTAAAAAAAATAGATTGATCACACTAATCTCAGGAAGTACTATTTCGGAAAATTGTTTTTTTTTTGTATATTCTATTCATCGAGAATGCTATTCGTGTACCTGGGGTCATAGTTACATAGTATAATCAAAATTTCTTACATATTGTCTTCTGTCATTTATATATAGGTTAAGAGTTACAGTCTGAAAAACAGCCCGAGAAATAAGAGCAAAAAGGGTAGTTATTTGATTTTAGTATCGTCAACTGTCGCTAACGAGCGGACGCGCTAAAATGTTAAAATGCTTTTAAAAACTGCGTAAATAACCACAGGAACACAGGTTTCAGAAGGAGTGTCTATCCCTCGATAAATACATGTTTCGGTAACACAGATTCATTTTTATAATATTTAACAAGCATTATTAAATAATTTAATACAAATTTAAACCTGAAAGTTATATTTGAGGCCAGTCGTGGCGCAGGGGCACAAAGTGTGCCTGTAAACCGACTGGTTGAGAGATCGATCCCCACTCGATGAAATTAAATATCTATTTTCATTTATATTTCTTCGCTTTGGCGTCGAAGCAAAGTGCGGAGTTAAGTTACGCCACTCAACACACAATGCCTCCAGAATTCACCGGAAAGTGGAAAACCTGGCTGTGTGCAGGAATACAGCGTGATGCTGATTTTTAATAACCATTAAAAATCAGCATCTGCAAGCATCATCAGGTCTGAAAAAAGAAAAATTGCTATTGCAATTTTAAACATAATTTTTTATATAAATACAGTAGATTTTTGTGTGTCCACTGCGTACTATCATAAAATTTTAAGAGATCTCGTTAATAACGCGAAAATGTTTTATTATCCACTACGCGCTAGTCGAAATTAAATCTTAATAAGCTGTAATAAGGTTGAATTTTGTTGAAATGATTTTATGTCATAAGTCTGTGTGTCATAATATTTTGCATTTCTGGGTATTCTTGCCATTTTTTGAGCTAAGTTTGTATCGTCATCTAAGTTTGTTGATCGAAGCATGTTATACACAACTTTTGAGTTATTTCCATTAGAGAAAACGGCGATAGCTCCAGGCACATGCCAGTATTTAAATACTTAAAATAATACTGTTACGAAATAATATATATTTACATCAAAATAATATCATCTCAATGCTCAATATCTCAAACAACAAGTGTCCGTTTCTATTCAACTTAACTCAGAGGTAGGATATCATTCTAGAAAGCTCTCAATATCTTCTACCTCAAGTAGTCTCAGCTTCTACTCTGTAATAGTATGTACAGGATCAAATAGGCAGTTATGATTTGATCTATAAATAAATTTTAACGTGAAACTTTAAACATTCTAAACACTAAAAATTTTAATTAAAACAAGAAAAAAATATATATATTAAAGGCGTTTAACAAAAGTAATTTATAAAATTAATCGATTTTCAACAAAGCCAACTCTTCCGCAGCGCGTTTTTTCTAAGTTGAAAAGTTTTCAAGGAAATATATTATAAACGACGCTATAAACTTGTTTTACAAATAGTAAATTGGCCAGAACCTAGTCCTAAGACACTCCGTTCCCCACTTTCTGCCGAATTCTTCGCATGTTGAGTGGCGGAACTGAACGCTGCGGTTTCCCTTGTCACGAGAAGGAAGAAATTAAAATTTTAAATATTTAATTTTTCTCCATTGGGAGTCGACCCCACAACCTGTCGCGTTTACAGTCGCAAGTTTATGCCCCTGCGCCACGACTTCCTTAAAAAAATACAAAAATATAATTACTTAAGCCTATTTCATCGTTGGTCTTTCTAGCAAGGACCTTAGGTACATACTATGACTATATTGCATTATCATTCTATCCAAACACGTGTCCAAATCATTGTATATAAATGGTTTTATAATCTATGTTAATTCATTAAAATGTAAATTTATTAAAATGTATAATGGAAAAATGTTTATTTTTCATCTTCACTCTATATTCCGCACAAAGTAGGGTAGGCAGAAGGAACTTAGTGTTAAGACACACCGATCCCCGTCATCCGACGGCTATTAAAAAATATTTCCATAACCTCGAGTGGGGATCGAACCCAGGTCCTGTCGTCGCGCTTACAGTCACATGCTTGTGCCCCTGCGCTACTACTAACCTTAACAACATGGTATACTTAATATCTATTTATACAAATGTTCTGGAGTGAAGTGTAATAGTATAAGTTAACCTTTTAATTTTTTTGTTGAAATAGGGCGAAGCGATTATAAATAATTTTCATAATCATATACAGTTCTAAATTTATTAAAAAAACAAGAAATATTAATTTTTATAAAATATTAAATTTAAATTTCCAGTCGTGGCACAGGGGCACAAAGTGTGACTGCAAAACCGACTGGTTGTGGGTTCGATCCCCACTCGAGGAAATGAAATATTTAATTAAAATTTATATTTCCATTTCTTCGCTCTGGTATCGAGGCAAAGCGCGGCCTCCAGAATTTGGCAGAAAGTGGGGAACGGAGTGTCTTAACACTAGGTTCCCTCTGCCTACCCTGCTGTGCGCGGGTAGGCAGAGGGAACCTAGTGTTAAGACACTCTGTACAGCGTGAGGCTGAAATTTAATATTTTATGCAAATAGCAAAAGTTCAGTAGGTACTACTTTGACTTTGTATTGATATAATAAGTTTGAGCGTGTATCATGGCGAAATGAATCATTAAATATTTAACATTAAACTCATATAAGAAGTTACGTTTATAGGGTATAATGACGTCTTACATACAAAACCATATATACTATTTATAGTACATTGAACACTGCCCAAATTAGATTCTTAACTGAGTAATTGATGATTGAAATTAGAAGTCCAATAGTTAATATCAAATTGAACAATTTCTATTACGTACTAGTCGTGGTCGTTAAAGAGATTATTACTAATATTTTATTACAATAATAACCCTCCCCTCCCTCTTAATAACCCTCTTAATTTGTTATATATATTCATAGAAACAACAATACAATTGAGCTAAATGCCTAACTTGATTGAAATATGAATTCTTTACAACGTTTTTAGAGGTTATTTTTGTATATAGGTATTATTTATAAGCGAAGTTACTTGAAATATAAAATTTATTATGACGCATTACTCATAAAGTCATAATATGGTTGTAAATTATCAAAATAACCCTAACGCGACTTCGCTCGCTTATATAATAGTAAGTTATTGTTATATTATAGACAAATTGTACAAAATGCTTACATAAATAGCGTGTGTTATTCTGATAATCCTTACATTATAACACTGTAAAGTTTAATCTAAACCCTTTCAATAGTTTTTGCGTTAAAGTGAAACAAACATCCATTCTCACAAAATTCCTCTCCGTTCGTCTCGTCTCCGCTTTAGTGGAGTCCAGGCCTAATTCTTAGGTGGAATGGACTCCTTTTAAATAAAATAGATTTACATTTCCACTAACCAAATTTAGTATTTTGTATACATTTTGCAACGCTCCTTAGAACTGAACGAGTTCATTTCAATTCTTACTGCTCGCTCGGTTCTTTCCGCCCAACTATTTCTTGGTGGAAATACAAATATGCATTTTACTTTTGCGAGTGCCATGAAGTCCTTAATGAGTCCTTTGCCCATCTCGCAGTGGATACCGGGCTTAAAAGATTTAGAATTTTATATAATTACAAAAGAAGTTTTATAATAATAAAAGACGTTTATAAATATTTTCTGGTATATTATAATATGTGTGTAATAAAATAAAATATATTTAATAAAAAAACAAAGAAATATATTTGTATTATTTTGATTTTATCATAAAATATTTAAAAGTAAATATAAAACATTTAAAATAAAAACCGTGTGAACTTTAGGAACTACACGAAGACATTACGTGTTCTGAGTGCATTCAGTGCGCATATCAAACTAAGGACGGCAACTACGGAAAATCATTACAAGGTGGTTTTTATTTTCTATGAATCATATTTTAATTTCAATTAAAATTATTTTTGTTTTTTATTTTAAAAAATAACTGCATCATACATATTTTTTTACATTTTTATAGTGTTATTCCACATGTTAAAATTTTTTATACGTTTTCTTAATAAGTGTTTAGACGCATTTTATAAGGGAAATCACTGTTATATTTATGTGCATGGACTAATTTGGTGAAATGCGACTTTGGTTCCACTCAACAAATCACTATTATAATATATTTTATATAAAAGGCCAGTCGTGGCGCAGGAGCACAGGCGTGCGACTGTAAACGCGACAGATCGAACCCACAGGTTCGACTCCCACTCAAGGAAATGAAATATTTAATATTATATTTTAATTTCTTCGCTCTGGTAACGAGGTAAAGCGTGACATTGAATTCCGCTACTCCGGAATTAGACGAAAAGTGGGGAACGGAAATGTCTTAATGGGAATAAAGTTAACACTAAGTTCTCTTTGCCTACTCTGTGCAGGATACAACGTGAAGCTAATAAAAAATAAAAATAAAAAATATAATATGCAGCGAAAACCAATTTACATATGAATATACATTTGTTTTTTCTGTTTTCTTTTATTAAATTATACGTATGGAATTAAACATATTTTAACTCTTATGCAAGCGTGCATTAGAGTATATTTTTTATGATGTATGTAGAAACTATATTTCTACACTAGCGGCCCGCCTGCGGCTTCGCCCGCTTTAACTACATGATTGATTATATTATACAGAATTAGATACAGAATTGATTGACAATTATAATGACTTCTAATATGATTTTTTATTACTTTAATCTGTAATATTCTAATTCTCCGGCGCCCAACCCACCTTACAGGCAGGAAACGCAAATGGCAGCTCCTCTGGTTGCACGGGGTCGTGGGCGGCGGTAATCACTTACCATCAGGTGAACCGAACGCTCGTTTGCCTTGTCTTTTCCACAATATATATATATATATATATATATATATATATATATATATATATATATATATATATAGATAGATAGATATAGATATATATATATACATTTACTACATTTGATTGTTTTGAATTAAAATATAAGACCATTGTTGATAATTGATATTTATAAAATATACATAAAGCTAATTATTACACGTATATATTTTTGTAACATTATGTTCTTTTCACCTATGTAATGTACGTCTAATCAAAATTCTAATACTCTGTTAAATGTTCTGATGTCAGTGAACAATTTAATTTACTCTTTCAGAAACAGCCCTAAATGTTAAATTAATAATTTGATATTAATATTCATATTTCCATTTCTTCGCTCTGGTGTCGAGGACAAGCGCGGCGTTGAGTTCTGCCACTCAACACGCAATGCCTCCAGAATTCGGCAGAAAGTGGGGAACGGAGTGTCATAACACTACGTTCCCTCTGCCTACCCTGCAGTGTGCGGAATACAGCGTGAAGCTAATTTATAATTTGAAAGATTCATAATGTTCTTTGTAAAATAACTGTAATGATTGCAATTGGTAAATATGTAGTTATTACAGAGTGCACGGAGAAAGGCTGTTTTTAGGCATTTTTATATAGATTTATTTCATACGAACAAACGAAATGAAGAATCTATATATTTACTTAATATTTCTTTGAAGATCAAATCGGTCTTTATCTATGTGTTGAATTAACTACGACTTAAACTTAACTGTTATGATTTATGAAGGTAATCTCCACTAACAGTTCAATTTTGTTTACTTTAGACAGTCAAAGTTGATGAAACATAAACATGACAATGTACTTTTCATTCTTTGACAATAATGTCTAAGGCCAGTCGCACTTACCTTAATGTAATACAATTAAAGATTAATTTGGAATAAATTTGTGTGATTTTGACACATGTATTTAGGTTACTGGTTAAAATAAATAATATATTATTATTATTAAGTTTTTTATTTGCGTTTAAATTATACTTGCTTATATTATTCCTAAAAATTGGTAATGACAAACATTTTTCTTCCTACTATTTACCTAATACAATATGACAATTCTATAAAATATATTTACTAAACCAGTACTATACCTATGTAATACTATTGTTGAATACAAATGTACGTGATATTCATAAATGAGTATGTTATTGAAAATTTAAAAATTTTTACGTGATACTGTTAAAATATACTGTAGTACTATCAAAAAGTCAAATATTTATGTATATTTTTGAACCTATTCAAAAATCTATTAATAGTATTGAATTTTTTACAAAATCAAAAATTATTTGCGTTGTATAGTTGCAAAGACAATTTTTTTTGTACCGAGATTTAACAGTTAGTATCAAGTCAAGGACATAAGATAATTAATGTTTGCCAACTGCCTTAACTCAATTATTAATTTAATTAAAGCAAGTAAGAATTGTAAAGTTATGTTTAATTTTACTTAACAAAAAATAAAATAAGTAAAATCGTACCGGGTCGGTGTCTGTATATGAAAGATTTATATAAGAAAATAGTATTATTATTGAAGCTTTTAATTAATATAATAGATACCCGAAACAATGATTTTTTTTCAATTGTGTCTACTTGTCTGTGCGTTTGTGCACGCTAATCTCAGAATCGGCTTAACCGATTTAAATGTGGTTTTCACTATTCGATTTTGGTAAGCTTCTGTTAACATATAGGGTTGTTTTATTACAATGGGTTCATGAATAATATAGTTATATGAATAAGATAGTTATATCAATTTAAAGTACTTACTTCAATTTCAATTTATATCAATTTAAAGTACAAATTTCCTAATTGCTATATCAGTTATTTTATAGAACTATTTTACTGAATTGGCTGAATCTTTAGCTTTCAATTTGTATGATGGTAAAAAACACCGAGATTTTAAGATTAGGATTCTCCAATATAAGTTGACATCCTCTCAAGCAGCCACGTAGCGCTTGCAATTTCTCAATGATAGAGATTTGAGGAGCAATAATTATCTATATTTTAAACCGATATTTATGCAGAATCGGAATTTATGTAAGAAAAACTACGTTTGCAGAGTGCACTTGAGTTACAGTTTCCCTAGACAGATGTGAAATAACTAAACATTTTTCTATTAAATACAACAATTTTTGCAAACAAAATCAAATCAATTTCCAAAAGACTGAAATTACGATTTATTTGATGCACAACAGTATAAATAACCAAACTAAAACAATTAATCCATTTTTAGGGTTCCGTATCTCAAAAGGAAAAAACGGAACCCTTGTAGGATCACTTTATTGTCCGTCTGTTCGTCTATCAAGACCATTTTACTTGAGATCGCGTTGAAGTATCAAGCTGAAATTAATATTAGATACTAAATGTTTCATGTTTCTTGGAGTACAGTAACTAAGCTTCTAATATAACGCAGCCAAAAAATATGACCATTTATGTATAATTTTTTCTTCATTTTGTGTGTGAAATTTGCCGCGTGGTCATAACCTGTAGTGTACTTCCCGTAGATCTACAATTATAACATACAAATAAAGAAAAAATCCGAAAAATAAAAAAGAAGGTATTTCATAGAAAAAAAATAATTACAAACTTATATTTCACATTTCCTTTCATTTTTAAAATATGAGTTTGTAATTATTTAAAAAAATGATTACAAACTTATATTTTACATTTACATTTCGCAAAAGTAGGTTTCTTAACTTTATTTGCTGCAAAATCAAAGTGTATAACATATTACACAATCACAATCCTAAAATTAATACAGAACTCTCAGTCTGACTCGCATTTGGCCGGTTTTATTTAAATACACTTAAATTTACATTCGGTATATTTCAAGCGGACGTAGCCGCACGAGGGCAAAATAAACTACAATAAACATTAAGTAATCAATTCATGGATACAATAGCTCAATATGCAAAGGACAGAATAGTTTTTTGATTAAAAATAATAAAAATATAAATAAAGGATCGGATAGTTTTTTGAAATAAAATATAAAACGTAAAATAAATTTTATCAGTACCAACCCAATACTGTCAACAATAATTTTGCAATTAACCTGTTTTTGTCTACATTTTAATAAACTAAAATCTTATTATATCGAGGTCAATATAAACTTACATATAATATAATCGTGACATAAAATATTTATGGTCAAACAAATCCCCTACATGCGGTGTCGTCAGATTTCTTAACATTTTTAGAACAGTAATAATAAATAATAACATGACATTTGCAAAAGTGCGACGAGCAACTAAATATCTAACTATACATATAAAATTTACTTAATTTTGTCATGTACATGTAAAATTTGTCATAAATCTTACTCCTTAAGATCTATGAATACTACGATAAAAATTCTAAGATTAATACTGTCTTTACACTTGTACGGATTTTTTGTGTCAGATTAGTGTCAGTTTGTAAGTGTACGGAAATTCTGTCAGGGGTGTTCACACGCAATCTGATGATAATGCGTTTATAGTGCGCGGTGCGGTGTACTGAAAATGTCAAAACTTTTCCAAATTTTTCATCTACTCTAGGCACTTGGACACAACGTGTTCACACAGCAGTTGATGCGACATTAATTATCGTGTCACAATAAATTTTCCAATTAGAGACACTCGTGTCCATACAGAGACACTCGATGTATACACTGACTGTACCGTCGTAGTCTATTCGCACCTCTAGAAACAGGATAAACTGTCGTGTCGCGTTGATTTGTTCGTTCGACATAATTTTATTTATCCTAGTTGCCGTTAACCTTGTAACCTTGTAACACCTATAAGTTTATTTATCTCATATATTTCCTCTATTTTGTTTGCAGGATGTAAAACTATTCTTAACGAAATCAGCGGACAGTTTAGTGCGGGTGAACTTACTGTCATTATAGGACAGTCGGGGGCGGGCAAAAGCTCCCTAATGGACATACTTGCTGGTTATACGTAAGTACACATTAAGGAATAGTTAAATGATATAATATTATATCATCAGGTTTACGATATGTTTATGAGATATTAAATTACTAAAAATATATCTATCTATATATATAGGGAATTGTGAAGGTTATTTTTTTACTTTGTAAATAGCATAATTATATTGGTATTATATATAATTGAGGCGAGTCGTGGTGGAAGGCACAAAGTGTGACTGTAAACGCGACTGGTTGTGGGTTCGATACCCACTAGAGGAAATGTATTATTTATTAAATTTCTATTTAGTCGCTCTGGTGTCAGGCAAAGCGCGGCGTGACTTCCACCATTCAACACGCAATGCCTCCAGGATTCGGGGGAAAGTTACATTCGTAGTAGTAACACTAAGTTCTCTCTGCCTATCCTGCTTTGTGCGGGATATAGCGTAAAGCTGAAATATAGATAATAGGTATAACGTCATAGTTAAAAATCATATCTTAAAACATATTTCATAAAAAAAATTCATTCATAATCATATTTCATTTACGTTTATATATAAAGTGCGAATCCAGAACCATTGCGATTACAGCCCAATGCTGTCCCACTATGACTATGTATGAAACGATACAACTGAAATATCGATACTTCACCTCGATAGAGTATCGATCGTAAAGTATCGATATTTACTGTTATCGTCAGTTAATTTACCGTTTTTAAAAATAAACGATCGAGGGAAATTTTTGAAAGAAATAAAAAAACAGTAACAAATTTTGATACGAAAATAAACCTAATTTTTCAAGAGATCTTAATAAAAAAAAACATCATCATCATCTATTTAGTGATTATATTATTTATATTTCCACCTTTTAAGTTTTAATTTGTTGTGTCTTTTTAGTTTGTAACAAAAATCGAATACTTTTTATCATTCTATGGGCGCAGGGATAATTTGATGGAAAAAAATAATTGCCCAGTAAAATGAAAATACATACGATAGATACGAGACTTTAACCGTTTGCTTCTAACCTAGTGTTAAGACAGTCCATTCCCCATTTTTCGCCGTATTCTGGAGGCATTGCGTGTTGAGTGGCGAAACGCCAGGCTTTGCCTCGACACCAGATCGAAGAAATGAAAATATAAATTTAAATAAAATTACATTTTGTCAATTGGGAATCGAACCCACTACGCGTTTCTGTAAACGCGCAAACACACTTGTGCTCCTGCGCCACGACTGGCCTTTATATAATAGTCTTTAGATAACGATATTATTTTGTTAATTATTAATTATACAACCATTTTTATCTTCACCCTACGACAGTGTTTTATAGAGAGCTCTGACCTTAAATTTTTATCGTTTCTCCGATATTACTATCTATCAAAATTGTTAATTTAAATGGACATTGCTATCTTTCTAACAGGTGTTTAAATGCAAGTCATAACTTGATTAATTACAATAGAATATTCGATAGACACGTAAAGAATTTTCTACCTGTACCATCAATGTACCAATAATGTCGTTACAACGACATCTAGAAAAACTATGTATTTGAAATTACTCTTCGCATTTTCTTTTATTACTATTCACAAGAACTTAAGGAAGGGTAAAATTAATTACTTCAATCTTTTCTTTACGCAAATGTTGTAAAATATGAAATAAAAATAAACTGTTAATGAAGCATTAAATAAATAAGTTACATCCATACTTATATTATAATATATTATAAATTCGAAAGTAACTATGTCTGTGTATCTGTCTGTCTGTATCACAATCACGGCCAAACCGCTGATCTGATTGTGATAAAATTTCATATAGAGTTACTTGAGGGTTTTGGGATGAACATAGCCTACGAGGCTAGGAGGCTTTTTTCTCATAATTGTAATATTCTCTATATATACTAATATATTAAAATATATATCTATTCGATATGCAATTTATTGTCTGGCATGTTAATTACAAACGTTGCTAACAAGCAACCCGAAAAACCCAAATATGTTCAATATATTACATTTATATATTACAATACATATATTACAATTTTTGAGAGACCAGTCGTGGCGCAGCGGCACAAAGTGTAACTGTAAAACCGACTGGTTGTGGGTTCGGAGAGATGAAATATTTACTTAAATTTATATTTCCATTTCTTCACTCTGGTGTCGAGGCTAAGCGCGGCGTTGAGTTCTGCCACTCAACACGCAATGTCTCTAGAATTCGGCAGAAAGTGGGGAACGGAGTGTCTTAACACCAGGTTCCCTCTGCCTACTCTGCTGTGTGCGGGATACAGCGTGAAGCTAATTTAATTTTATTTTTTTATTACACTTTCTTTTGGTTTGTCCAAGAACTATGTTGTTTTAAAAAAAGGTCGTCCAAAATGGGCTTCCTGAACGCTTACATGGCGTACACTAACTCAACTTATGAAATACTTGTACATAAAAATAATGTTCTACAAAAATATCGCTTAATTTAAATTTAAATTTATCGGATTATTGTCAATATATTTTCTAAAATTTACATCCTTATCAAAATAAATATAATAATCACCTTTAGCGTTTCATCTAGATTTAAATTATACTTTGCCGGACATCATTGTAGTAAATACTTTAGGAGATATCACTGTTTCAAAATGACCTAGCCGCAGGGCTTAGTTACGGAATGACCGACCCCAACGGGCAGACGACGTTGACGCTTTTGTAAATTTTCATACATTTTCGATCTATACTTAATTTTTATGTGGTTATTTGCTGTTTATTATTATTTCACATTTTTCTTTCATTTTTCTTATTCGAGTATTAGGCTAAAAAAATAATTTAAAAAATTAACCTGTTGGTTAGGTTAAGTTTTGTTATATTCTGGAATTGTATTACGTAGTACTTTTAATTTTAACATTTTTGAAATTGTTAGTTAATAATATAGCTGGTTTTGTTTAGTTTAGTTAGTTTTTGTTCATTTTAATTAGTAAGGTATTTTTTCTAATATTAAAATTTTGCATAACTTACGGTAACTTACTTACTTAATTTGAGTTATTTGTAAATACTTAAGAGTATTATTTTTAATATTAAGGATTTTATTTCAATTACTTATGTCTACTTATCATTATTTTTGGCCTATTTTGACTATTTAATTTTATATTGTCTATCCTATTGAAAATGGAAAATAATTTTATAAATATATTAGATAAATATTCGTATAGTTCAAGCGGGTGAAGCCGAGCGGGACTATTAGTGTATGTATAAATATGTACACATGTTAAGAACACAGGCCGTCGTCGTCGTGGCGCAATGGCACGTCTGACTGTAAACACGACAGTCTGGGTTTGATTTTCACTCGGGGAATGACTTATTTTTACTTTCTGGCTCTGCTTTGTAACTGTTGAGTCCCGCCACCCATCTAACAAAATCTCGAAAATTAGGCGGAAAGTAGGAAACGAACTGCCTTAACAATGAATTCCATCTGTTTATGCTATAATTATTACGACCTTGAATAAGTTCTCTCGCGTTTTTGAAAGATGGCGTTGCGGCACTCTGTGTATGGAATTTCGTATCACCAAAGTAGTACTATACGTAACCTCAAATTATAGTAGAATAGNCCTGGATTGCCTCGAAAGATGAGTCGTTTTTCCGACGGGGGATTCAATTGCTACCAGAGAGATGGGAGAAAGTGGTGTCTAATGATGGACAATACTTTGAGTAATGTCATTGTAAGCATTATATTTTACATTTTTTTTTTGAACAAAAAAAGCGAGAACTTATTCAATATCTTTAATTCCTAATAATATCTTCAATTCGTTATACTCTACATAATATTTCTTTCTTTCAATTTATTTCTATCTTTTTCTATAATCTATCTATCTTCCTGTTTCTATGACAAACAATATACGCTTCCAACATTGTTTGTCATAGAAACAGGACTCTGCCAGTACCTATTCATTAATCATCATACTCGTGTAACAAAATTACATTTTCATACTCGATCATGTTTTTTTTAGTTGGATTTATTTATTATCTATACAAAATGGAAGTGTCAGCGCTCCTTTTATGGGAACAGCATATAGGGTAAAATATTATACACCCATACCTAAAGAAATTAATCAAAATACCTCAACAGTCTAGACGTAGGACTTTTGTTTTATTTCACCATGTTTATACATACCTGTATTTATACTACTACAAAAATACTACTAAAGGTTAATTAACTTTGAACTTTGCCGCCAATACCTACGACTCGATTTCGGAATGAGACGTGTGCGGTGGTTTCCCTTTGATAGGTTTATGTGTGCTTGCGTCGTTCTTGACAAATGGCGTTTTATATATCAACAATAATTTTATTATTTATTTTGTTTAAAAAAAAACTTTTTCATTTTTGGGAAAAAAAATATTGTATTAGGCTTTTATAAAGTAGTTAAAACTGTGGTTTCATTTAAAGTTGTGCTGACACTTCCACCCTGTATATTTATCACAGTTATATACTCTTTTAAAGTGCCCAGTGTCCCAAGTCCAGTGATAGCATTGTATACAAGAGCAAATCTATTTTCAAGTGTCGTGTTTTCAAATAATAAAAATTACTAAATGTCGTAATTGGCCCCCAGGTTTGATATCTATTATAGATTCTCTGGTTAATAAACTATTCACAAAAAGAAAGACTTAAAGCTAAATAAATTATGTCCATTTTATCGTTGCATGCAAAATATCTCAATAAGCAGCTATTATTGTTGAAGTAGACGAGAAACGATATTTTTTTTCCTTTACGCCTACCTATATATTTAATTTTAAAACCTTTATCGACTTTACATATTGTCATGATAACAACAATGTATTAAGTCGAATTACAAAGTATAATTCAATAAAAGATTGTTTTATATAATACGTGTCTGATATAAAAAAATAATATCTGATCGTCTGACGCCAACCTTATCGCACTGAAATATTTTTTCTGTACCTACCTTTTTTCGAAATTTATTTACAAAAAATGGTTAATAGTTTCGCATGTTTTAATATTTAAGAACGTTATAATTTCTTTACTTAGTTAAATTCAAATTGCATGTCGATCGATTTATAAGTTTTAAATTAATATAATTAATATAATCCTATATAATCTAATAAATCGCCCATTGTCTATATTGGCGTTCAGCACACTTCAGGGGTCGAAGGCTTGCTTGCTGCGATCTTTCCAGCCTGTCGGCGGCTGCGACATTCTATAAAAGAGGACGTCCTCCGTCCGAAATTTAAATCCGTCCTTGATAGGGAGTCCATCCCGCTGATATGTGGCGACGGGGCTATGTGAAATGTAAGGGGACACATGGAACAGAAGATGAATGAATTTTTATTTGTTAATGATGATAGAGATTAGTATGTTGTTTGTGTTTTTTTCGCCAGCGTACCAGAGAGCGGGCGAGGGTATGAAGGTGGAAGTATGTTATTGTCCTCTCGATTATTTAGTGCAACGATATAATACAAGGCGATCAAACCGAACCTGCTTTGGCTTCGCTTCAAGCTTAGAATAACAAGAGTATTTTTTTAGCTGCATATGAACACCTGCATCAGGCGAAGGAGTTTTAGAATGTCTTTGATGTTCTTAGTAGTGTTAAGAGAAATTAAAAAAATAATAATATGTCAGTCAGTCAGTTACAAGGGTGCTCTATGGTCAATATGGTGACTAGAGACTAAATAAAGCTGGAAAGTTTATTTTAGAATTTTGTAAGGAGAGGAATTTATTTTTGGCAAACACCATGCTAGATTACAGACAATTTTACAAGCATACGTTGTAATGAAAGGAAGGAAAAAATAAGATTGAATTATTTCTAGTAGATCAGCGTATTTGAAGCTAAGTTATGGGCCCGTGAGTGTTGAGGGGTGTTGACTTGTCAAAAGGCCTAATGGTCTAGTTAGTTCTAACAATTACTAGATAATTCTAGTTATTGTTAGAACAAGTTGCCAGTTTGCAGGTTGTGAGAAAGTAATTATGGAAGATAATTGCATATCGATCGATTTTGATGCCGTATGATCCCGGCCTACAATAGAATCATCCTGGTACTGGTGGTGTCGTAAGAGGCGACTAAAGCACACGTACTTTAGTCGCCTCTTAGTAGAGTCACGTCGCCAGCAATGGCAACACGCATGGGCAGACTCGACCGGAACATCACCACCCCTGGGACTTAAAACCGGCGTTAAGTAGTGGCTTTATGCCACTGCGTTTTGCATCAGGTAATGCGGGGCTCCGGGAGCCAACCCACCTTAACGGCCGGCAAGGCACCTGTAGCTCCTCTGGTGTTGCACGGGGTCGTAGGCGGCGGTAATCACTTACCATCAGGTGACCCGAACGTTCGTTTGCCTCGTCTTTTCCATAAAAAAAAATATAATACAATGTGAGTGCACCCTTGCTGCAAGCTGTAAAGTATTTTTACATAGATCTAAACGACGAACGTGAAAATAATAAAGTATTTTGTCAATCTTATTGAGTAATATTAGATATAATGTTATTATAATATAGGGTTGTATCTATTTCATTTTATTAAATTTTTATATGTTTGCGTTATATATACAACAGAGTAAGGAACCTAGTGCCACGCCACTGTTACCTTTTAATTGAAATGTTTTTTTTTATCAAAATCGCAAAAATAAGTTACAATTAATAAAAAGTATCGCCAAAACGCTGAAGATGTGACGACGACTATCTAAAGTATCTATGTATATCTAGAGTATTTTCTACTGTTAATAGTATAGTTGCATATACATATGATAATCGATATTATCAGTATTACCGATATCATCAATATCGTCGATATAACTATCTATGATAAACTACTGTATTTTATAAAAAAAATGGCCATTGAAGCCAGTCGCGGCGCAGTGGCACAAAGTGTGACTGTAAAATCGACTGGTTGTGGGTTCGTTCCCCACTCGAGGAGATGAAATATTTACTTAAATTTATATTTCCATTTCTTCGCTCTGGTGTCGAGGTAAAGCGCGGCGTTGAGTTCTGCCATTCAACACGCAATGCCTCCAGAATTCGGCAGAAAGTGGGGTACGGAGTGTCTTAACTCTAGGTTCCCTCTGCCTACCCTGCTGCGTGCGGGATACAGCGTGAAGCTGATGTATTATTTTATTCATCAAGTAAAATAATAATAGTACAAATTTTCACATTCCACCAATCTCATGTTTTTCGATCACGTGATCGAAGTTGAGGTTTTAAGGAAAAAAACCCTTAAAAGATCACTTTGTTGTCCGTCTGTCTGTCCAGAACCTTTAACTCAGGAAAGCTTGGAGATATCGAATTCATATCTATGGCCTGTGATTTCCTAAAAAAAATTTCTACACTTACTCAAAAAAAAGATAGCGCGTATATCAACACTATCAAGATAATCAAAGTTCATAAGGTACTTCAGGTTGACCTAGAATCATAATATTTGGCATCTAGCATCTACAGAAAAAAATCTGAAAACTATACATTTGTGCTTAAATCCTAAAAAATAATAGCCTTAAAAGGGGGGCATAATTTGGTATTAAAGGCTTTAGTTCAAGTGAAGTTTCAAGTGGGGGCTCTGGGTAAGCTAAGCCAAGCCTGAATTTTAGAAAAAGCTCAAGCTAAAAAATTGGAGGTCAATTTTTTACGGAAGCCTCGGTGGGCGGCGAATCCTATATATTTTCATTGTATTCAAATATTTTATTACAATTTATGAGACTGAATTCAATAATTGTTCTTCTTATCATAATTCTAATCGTATTTTTAAAAAAGTATAAATTTGAAAATATAAATAAAATGTAGCCAGATCTAGTTAGGCATACTTAAGCGTGGTGGCAATGCTCTTCATCATTTTAAAATTATATATTTTATTTGTTTGTATTTATACTTGTAGTACACTACATAACAGGACTCACAGGATAAAATATATGTTTATAAAAAAATCTTGCCCTTAAAAGAACCTAGATAATGCGGAAGTGGTCATTCAGTTGTAATGAATCTCATTTCCTTTTAATCCGTGTACTTTGTGATCTTATAACCGTTTGAGAAACATTTTTTTATAAAATAATATTATAAATTATTATTTCTACAAAATGTATATGTCCCTGCAATAGAGTTTTTTGTTTCATGTTGGCCCTCTATCGTTGATACTTCCTCGTAAAAAGTTATTGATGGACTCATTTATATTTTTAACAAGAAAGTCTTAAGTCGAATTAAACAAATCTTTTGCCATAAATATAATCTCAATCTTAAATCTTCATTAAAATTTATTTTGATATTTCTATCAAATTTCTATCGTGTTCAAAAAATACACAAAGAAAACGAAACAACACCCAACAAAAATCATATCGAGATAAATTAATATGTGATAAAAGACTTCATCGCATGAAAAAATAATTGGAAATAATAAAGAATACAATGTTAAAAATAAATTATAGCTGATCCAATTACAAAATTATATCAATTTACTTCTTGTCTTAAGTTCCAAGCATGAGAGCATCATATTTCTTACATATTTTTTTATGTTTTACGTTTATATTTGTATAATAGTATATGAAGCATACGTATAAAAACTATTACGGCCGTAACACCCACATTCTAATAATGAATAACGCAAATATTTTATACTTGTCCTGTTGAGCGGTGTTAAGTTACGGTAAACTAAGGACGAAATATCTTGACACTAGATTCTCTATGCCTTTCTTATATATACAGAATGAGGTTTAAACTTGCATATATATATATAGCTTAAATTTTAAAATATAGACATGCTATATTTTAAAATTTAAGCTTCTTACTCTGGCTGGACAAAGTAGTAGTAAAGCAGTAGATCTCACTCAGGACTCAATATTTGTTTGTACCGCATAAGGTGTACAATTGATCGGTCTAAGTAATTACTTAGGAGTAAGATTTATACGTATTATTATTTATTTTTTAATATCTTTATTTTTTCCATTCAACATGGAATTCAAGTAACTAACTAAAGTTCCTATTTTTCAAATTTAATAGTTAACTATAAGAAAACTGAAAAATTACAGAAAACCCACGAGCGGAAGAATATGTGTCAACGGCCGAGTTCGCAACGAAAAGATGTTCCGGCGACGATCTTGCTATATCTTACAAGATGACCAAGTACACGAGACGCTTTCAATAGAAGAGTCATTGAGCATTGCTGCTGAACTTAAGTTGGGTAACCATGTGAGCACGCAACAGAAAAAACAAAGGGTGGGTTATTGCTGAGCTTTTGCTATGCATTAACATGTTTTATTTAACTTAATTTATAACGAGGCCGTCGTGGCGCAGTAGCACAACGTGTGACTGTAAACGCAATGAGTGTGGGTTCGTAAACCTCTCAAGGTATTAATTATTTAACATTAATAGTTTTCTCGGTTTGGTAGAAAGACAAAGGGCGGCGTTGAGTTTCGCAACGAAATATGCAATGTCTCGTCTATGAAAGTACGGAACGAAGTGTTGTTTTGACACTATGTTATTTCTTCCTACCCCGCTACATACGCTTTATAGTATGCAAATAAAAACGTCAATTTTTGTCAATTTTTTTTTAAAAATGTCCTTAAAAGTAATAAAAAGGTATTCAATCTATTTATATGTATCTAACTATCTATAAATGCACAACATATTTTTACCGTTTCAAATATTGTGTAAATAGAATTTAACCTTGAGCCACGTAGAACGTATTAATACATACATATATAATACACACATGTAATAATAAAAAAAAACTTACTTTGTTTTTAATTCTCAAATAAATAAAATTAATTCATAACCAGTACGAAAAACTTCTCATTAAATTACCATAAAATTAATTACTATTATATATAATTATGTTCATTTTATCGACAAAAAAATTAAGAATTAATTGGTCGGTTTCCAGGAGGCGCGGGGTTTTCTAAATAAGTATTTATCTTTCCTAAGTGTGGAATAACACTTTAAAAATATTGAAAAATAATAATATTATTTTCCCTAATGAGTTTATTTTTTCTAGATAGAAGAAATAATGACGTCACTCGGAATGAGCAAAGTGCGACACACAAGGGCAGGCAACTTGTCAGGAGGTCAAAGAAAAAGGCTAGCTATAGGACTTGAACTAGTCAATGACCCGCCCGTGATGTTTTTAGATGAACCTACAAGGTAAAGAGGATTACTAAATACCTACACCTATCTGCCTATATAATAAATTATTTATAATCGGCTTAGAGTGTAAACCTTTTAAAGAAGACTGCAACTTTTGGGCCTAAACGTAAAAAATTGAGATGTGATCTAAAAAAATACTATTTTTTTTATTTTTAGAATAGCAAATAATAAATTAATTAACAATCTGGAAGTGGAGAAAAATTAAAAAAATAAGATTTAGATCCTTAATCGATTAAAATTAATCATATTATATTTTAAATCAGAGATGTGACAGCTGATTGACAATGACACCTTGTCTAATGATTTTTTGCATTTTTGCTTCTGTTTGTCATCGCAAAATTAGACCATCAAATAAAAAACATTAAAAAAAACATTTGCTTCTGTCATTACGTTCGTGTCATAACGCATCGACGTTTTGAGTATTTTCCCGTTTGTTTGATATTTTCAACGACTACTACTTTGTTTTTCTCGGATTTTACCTCTGCCTACTTTGTACGACCCTCGCTTCCCCATTAGACTCTGAAATCTTTTGGATCTTACGACCGCCACGCTATGGATATGAATCGCTGTGCGAATTGTGGGATAGCCAACGGACGCTGCAATACCCTAGTCCAACGACCTTTAGACGATGAAAACCACCACAACCTGGTTACTTATAGGTGTGATATAATCCCGACATATAAGCAGGAAAATATATTTCTGTTACATTTTAGTTGACAGCTTTCGTAGAGGATTAAATCATACCATTTTCATATCTTTACATTCTGGGCCCAAAAATGTATGGAATAGTTTCAGTCTCCTTTGTGTTTTTTTGTTATTTTTGTTACGCACATTTTTATACAAATAATTTTTATCAAAAAAAATCGTAAAAGAAAACAAAATAGTTTTTTTTTATTTCATTAGAATACGAAGCAATTAATCGAGGATATTAGAAAGAGAGGAAAGATCCGTCTTCATATTCATATCTAAAATATTTTTTTGCCAAATCACAAGGACGCGACTGTAATTGAGACGGCTTTGGGTTCTATTCCCATTTGGGGATATGAGATATTTAATATTTTCATTTTCTCGTTCTGGTAACACGGCAAAGCGTTGCGTTGAGTTCCACCACCCGACACGCAATGCCTCAAGAATTCGGCGGAAACTGGGTAACGGAAGTGTCTTAATTTGGAAAGGAATGTTTTGACACTAGTCTCTCAGATTCCCTCTGACTACCCTAATATGTGCAGGTGAAAAAAAAATATATGAAAAAAAAATCAACAAGAACGAAGAAAAAAGTACTCTCACAGGAAAACATTTTCATTTTTGAATTCATTAATCATTCAAACTAAGTAAAAATTCAGATGGACTCAAAAAGCAATAATTTTTATTTCTTTTACTTTTTTTTATTTACGATATGTCCAAAGAAGTATATTACTTCTGGCCTTTAACACAAACTACACAGAAATCTTAAATCACTACTTATCAATCTTATCACTTATTGACGTGATATTTTAATTTATTACAATTATTAAAATGCCTTATTATTCTATGAATTTGATACATTCTTTATTTTTAAAACAATTGCTTAATCTTTTAAGCTGTTATAATAATTTTATCTACATTACTTATATATTTTTATAAGAGCATGAGCATTTTTTTTTACTTTTACGCTCACCATTTCGCATATAGCGGGGTAGACACAGGGAACTTGGGAACCCAGTGTTAAGACATCACTCATTCGATCCCATTGAGACACTTCCGTAGTAAATTTCAAATTTTGAAATTGTCCAAAAAAAAATAAAAATAAGGCGCATACAGACAAGACATCTTTGTTAAATAAAACAGTCAATTGAGGTTAGCCGTAGCGCAGGGGCCCAAGCGTGTGATTGTAAACTCGACAGGTTATGGGTAACCCACACTCGATGAAATATATCATTTAATATTTTCTTTTTTCGTTCTGGTGTCAAGACAAAGAGCGGCGTTGAGTTCCGCCACTGAACACGCATCCGCGAATAGTAGGGAGCGGAGTGTCTTAACACTAGGCTCCCTCTGCCTACCCTGCTACATGCGGGATACAGCGTGAAGCTGAAAAAAAACCTACGTTATTATCGCGTCATTCGATTTTATTATCAGAACTAACTTTTATCTTTGGAATTATTTATTATTATATCTAGACAATTACACAAGTGACATATACGAAGTTGTGTTGTATGTTATGCCTTGAAATTATTAGTATATTCTCATAGATTTGATGAAGTATTTTCTAAAATATTGATAACTTACTAATGGCCGTCCGCAACTTCGCTTGCGTGACTTTATAGCCGTTTCAATGCTACTTCAATAGACAGTTGTGATTGAAACTTGCATCAAGTGGCATAGACAGAGAATCTAATATAAAGATAAGTATGGTAACGGGAAAATAAAAAAGATTTACTTAAATACAGGTAATCCTAAATGGAATCGATCTCACAACCATCGTAATTACGGTACAGTCTGACGACTGTCCCATTTTGCCACGATATTTTAAATTGTTTACTGCTTTTGCCAATTCGCCAATTAAAATTGTCGCCATAATTTTTTTTTAAAATATATTGTAATTTCGCTGGGCTATTATAATGTTTTATAAGGTATTCCAGATTCCATATCTTTTATTTTTATATATCAATGAAAAACGCTTGTCATGTTGAACATATTTATTGTTTCATTAAGTCGGCATTCCGTTATATATTCTTGTATATTTCTATATCTACACCTACTTATATACCACTAGGGTTCTACATCAGGTGTGAAAATGTCCTTAATCAAATATCCTAGATCCTGCCTAGGCCCAATAGCTATATTATAAAAAAAAATAATTCAAATCAGTCCAGTAGTTCAGAAGATGTGTGTACAAACAGACAAACATTTTAAAAAATCATATATTTTTGTTGAATTACTGTTTTTATAATATATTGTTCAAAATAGTTTTTTAGTAAAAATCTTGAATGTCGCACAATTTTTTCTTAACATTATGATTTAAAATATTTTATGTATTATATTTTCTCTGAAAATTTATGCATTAACCATAGATGAAAATAAACTGCTTTAAGAATAAAAATTATAATCTATAAAAAAATTATAATATATAATTTATAAATATATATATTTAATATATAAATTACATCACATTTAAGTGCACTTCACTTCACTTACAGTGGACTCGACAGCTCGATATCGAAGCAGCTGATATACCTGCTTCACTTGTTAGCGCGACAAGGGCGTACAGTAGTGATCAGTATGCATCAACCGTCGGCGATACTCCTTCACATGGTGGACAAATTGTACGGGGTCGTCGCTGGAAGATGTGCTTACATGGGTTCAGTGTTACGACTTCTGCCGTATCTCAAACAATTAAACCTAATATGCCCGCCTTACCACAATCCTGTGGATTTTTGTAAGTATAAAGAACACCGTCGCGGCCCGGTTTCACAAGGGTGTGACTCTAAAAGCGATGCTTGTGTGTTTGATTCCCGTACGGAGGAATGAAATAATTAATATTTTCCTTTCCTTGCTCTGGCAACAAGGCAAAGCACGGCGTTGAGTTCTGCTTTTTTCACATATATAACAGGATAGGCAAAGAGTACTGAGTGACAGAAGTGAAGGCCGCACTTTGTTTTGCCAGAGCGGTGAAATTATGGCTCTGAGTGGTGATCACAACCTTCGCGCTTACAGTCGGACACTCTCCCGCTGCGCCAGAACGTTTATTCGTATTAATATAGTATAGGGCGTATAGGCTTCGTGGCGCAGGGGCAGAAGTGTGAGACTAAACGCAACGGTTGTGGTTTCGATTTCCGTTCGTAGAATTGAAATATTTAATGTTGTAATTTCCTCGCTCTGGTAAGGAGACAAAGCGTACTGCTAAGATCAGCCCCTCAACACGCAATGCCTAGAGAACGCGGCTGAAAGTGAGGAACGGAAGTGTCTTAACGGAAATGGAGTGTATTAAAACTAGGTACCCAGGATCCTACTGCCTACCGTGCTACATGCGGGATACAGCGTGAAGCTTTAGAGAGTGATTTGTTTTCATATCAATCAATATTAAAAAAAAATACTCAGATAGTAATAATGAAGAGGGAAAACCTTAACTAAATAAAATTATTTTATTTTTGAGTATTTATCCTTGTACAATTAAATATTATATTATAATACATTTAGGCATTTTATTGTTTTTTATAAGACATATTGGTAGTACAGACAAACACACGACTCTGTTTTGATACATAAGTGTTCCTTTTTTTATATTTCAGTTTTTATATGTCGTCGTAAGTTTTACGAAAATGTCAAAAATATTAGTAATATAATATAAGTTCATGAAGTGAAGGTCGTATATAAATATTAGCATCTATTGTGTTGCAGTTGAAATATTATGTTTAACTGAATAACTCATCAAAATCTCATCAAACACCTTTAAATTGAGTTTTAAACAATGATAATAGTTTTTTTACAATTATTGTGCTTAAGCGCGACGGATGTGGGCTGGATTCCCACTCACGAGAATAAAATATTTAAAATTTTCATTTCCTCGGTCTGTTTAAAGAGGCAAAGCGCGGCGTTAAGTTTGGCCACTCAACACGCAACGCCTAGAAGAAAATCTTCTAGGCGTTGTTAAGAGTGGGCTACGGAAGTGTCTTAATGGGAACGGAGTGTCTCAATACTAGGTTCCCATATTTCTTTTACTCTGATATGCGCGTGATACAGCGTTAAGTTACAATATAAATGATAAAAATCTTAGATTTTACCATTATTAATATCTTTATATTTTTAAACATTTTTTAAAGTGTTACACTTAAAATAGAAAAATACTTATTTAGAAAACGTATAAAAATTTGAACGTAGCGGGACTCGAACCCGCGAACCCCGCGTTCCAGAAGGCGCGGGTTCGTGTCCCGCTACGTTTAAATTTTTATACGTTTTCTAAATAAGTATAATATCATTATATTTGAAATATTTCATGCTTCCTAAATTATAAATAATAATTACATTATTTCAGTTATAGAAATATGTGGAGAGAACGAAAATGAACTAGTTGAATATTCGCAGAATGGCAAAAGCCACAAATGGGTACAGAATAATTTTATTGAGACTGATAGAAAATTAATAGGTTTGTATTTATTTATATTATTATAAAAATAAGGGTACACAAATAACAAATCTTGCCGTTTGTTTAAAAGTGCTACTTAAGCATTTAACTAATATTGCTTAATTCAGACATGAAAAATCCCATATATTATAAATTATTAATTTAAAAAGTACTTTACACATATTGAAATTATATTTAATAAAATATCAATTCATTAATTGATATTTTATTAATCCCATTGGATAAGGATTAATGCAGAGGTATGAATAATATGGTTTGATTATTGTCGGCACTTTCATCAACTTGCATTTTTATTAGGGATCCCTATTTTTTTTTGAAAATGTAATATAGCCTATGTGGGACAGTGAAGATGCAGCTTTCTAATAGTAAAAGAATTTTTGAAATCGGTCCGGTAGTTTTTGTGTGAAAACAATGCAAACATACATACAAAAATACAAATCTTACCTCTTTATAATATTATTATTATATTATTATTATTATTATTATAAATATATATACAGTTCCTCTTTAATTACCTTTTAATCCGTAACACCTTCCATTACAGACAATTTTTCACTCAAAGAAATTTATAAAAAGTATTTAATTATCGCAGAATACAAGAGGAGCATAAGTGAAGAGGTATATTTAACAACACTGCCTACACCAAAAGAAGACCCCACAAATAAAATACTGTTAGCTCTTAAAAGTACATATCCTACGTCATCGTGGAAGCAATTTAGTATTTTAACGCGAAGATCTCTGATGGTAAGTAAGTAACATGTCATTTTATGTTGTTTTGCACACAGCGTGAAGCTAAAAAAATATTACCCTTTTTTACTGCATAATTTACCCTTTTTTACTGCATAGTAGGGTAAGCAGAGAGAAACCTTATGTCAAGACATTCAGTTTTTCTCTTTCAATTTGAATTCGAGACATTGCGTGTTGCGTGGCGGAACTCAACACCGAGCCTTGTGGGAGGGACAAAGATTATCTATAGTTTTTGATTAGTATCCATTATCTATTTTCAAAGTTATAAATAATTTAATCGGCTTAGCAACAATTCAACATTTTTTATCAGATTCTTATCTATCTAGCATAAGTTAGCTATAAATGATTTTGTAATAAGTTAAATGATTTTTAATGATGTCTTTTTTTTTCAGGACATATGGCGTAACCCGTCCTTCACGCTAATGATACTTAGTATTCACTGCGCTATGGCGTTGTTCGTCGGTTTCCTCTTTTACAATATCGGTGGAGATGCGGCGTACGTGCAAGACAATTACAACTTTCTTTACTTTAGCCTCATGTTTCTCATGTTCACTGCTTTCAGTATGATATCTCTAAATTGTAAGTATTTTGCGGTAATATTTATTTTATATTGTTAATCCAAATTTATTCGTCTGTAACAGTATCTAGTATATGAAACAAGGTTGCAACTGATCTGTTTCCAAGATATCAAAACGGGAAATGAAATGACTGCATATTCTGTTTTATATACTTATTTAAGAAATATAAGATTGCCGAAGTATTATAAATTGCGAAAGCAGAAGCGTGCGACTGTAAACACAACAGGTATAAGTTTGATTCGCACTCGGGGGAATGACATATTAAATATTTTTATTTTCTCGCTCTGGTACCGAGACAAAGCGTGGCGTTAAGTTCCGCCACTCATTGTCCAAACCAACGGGAGCGGAATATCTTTGCACTAGGTTCCCAGGTTCTCTCTGCCTAATCTGAAATAATAATTTCTTATCGTATGGACTTTAATATAATACAATATCGCAGTATTAAATTTTGATAACAAACTTTTTATATCTAAAAGATAACCTTAAGTCTAAATAACATCATAGCCTTGGTACTAAGTACCTACAAAAAAAACGAAACGTGATAGTTCTTTATTAAATAGAATATTGAAAATATTTAAGAAATTATATGATAAATAGCTACATTATTAGAATATGTGAAGTTTACGTTAAAGTACTAGCGAGAAGAATGCAAGAGAGATTTGAAAGGCTCGTGTGCAAAGCCCAAGGAGGCTTTAGACCTGGAAGAGGATATATGGATCAGATCTTTTCCCTCATCACAGAGCAATTTTTGGCCGTTAGCAAAAACGATTTCTGTCCTTTTGTGAACTTGGAAAAGGCATTTGACAGAGTTGTGAGAACGAAATTATGGGAGATATTACCCCGATACAATATGACTCTATATTCTAAATATTTCATCTCTTTGAGTCTTTTACTCGAGTTTTACAGTTACACTTTGTCCCCCAGCGCTACGACTGGCGCACGCCACGACTTTCATTTAAAATGTGTAATAATCGTGAAAATCAAAGATCTTGACTACTATACCCTATTTATTTTGGCATGAGAAATTCTATTTAAATTGTTCTAGGTTTACTTGTAACTATAATAAAATAACCAGAAAACAACTTTACACTTCATAAAACAAAAAACTTAATAAAGAAAACAAAAGTAAGTCTTATGAACAGGTTGACCGATATTAAAAATGGCAGATATAATCTGACCGATAACAAAAGATTACATTTTAATGTAAAATGTCCGAAGTACCTATCAGTGCTCTATAATTTATTAATAGTAATAGTAGTTTATTTTACAGTATTAAAATGCGTCTCAAGCTTGAGAACAAGTTGGCTATTCGGTGTTTTTACATGTCATTAATATTTAATAATAATGTTTAAATACTTAAACATTATTATTAAACAAACAAAATGATAAATATTTAGACCGCCAACAATGGCACGGTTTGACAACCCAGCGGCGTCCGCGCGGCGCGCGCCACTGAGTGGAGCGGCAACGTATAGTCCGACAGAACCGTTATTGCATATGGGAAGCACGCGCGGTAGAATTGCGCAGAACGCATATTTTGATATCTGCACATAGACGCCCGCTCACGCCGCACCGATTCCCCGCGAGGGCTCGCGGGGAATCGGTGCGGCGTGTGAGCGGGCGGTCACACCATTACGGTACAGTCGAGCGCAACGCTGTCCGTTCATTACTATTAAATATGAATATATTATCATATGATAGCGTCATATATACAAAATGGCGCAGTAAAGCATATTTNATATAAATTTAAGTAAATATTTCATCTCCTCGAGTGGGGATCGAACCCACAACCAGTCGATTTTACAGTCACACTTAGTGCCGCTGCGCTACGACTGGCCTTTTTTTATTAAAATTTTTATATTTTACTATTTTTACTATTTTGTATAATTTACTAGAACATAAAGATGATCACATATTTTAATTATGATTTGCTAAGCGTGGGGTAAAACAACATAACAGGGTAACACTGATTGGACGTTTTCTGCGCATACGTATTCTGCGCAATTTTACGCGAGTACCTCCGATTATCAATAAGAGTTTAGACGGACTATAGCAGTATACCTAATGTCCCATCGAACGGGATCGACCCGTTGTTCAGAACACCGTATCCCAGTGTCCTGAAATATGCCAAAGTGACGTACAAATATCTCGATTTTTCGGAATGGGATGTAAAATTGGTTGGTTGATAAAAATTTCTCCTCGATTATCGCAGTACGCTAGTTTTAAAAAAAATTAAGTAATTAATTATTTATAAATTTAATTTATTACCTAAAAAAATAAATTAATAGAAAGCACTATCAAATGTAGAGAAAAATTTAAGTTATCCTAAAAATAACTGAAACACCTTATAAGTACAGTATGCACCTGGGGTATGAAATATTAAAAATAAGTAAAATAACATATGCATGGCAATACACATAAATAACATACTTAACTATGAATAAATCAATCTATATATTTTTAATCCATCCATTCATCCGGAGTGTCGCAACCGTTGTTTCGTATACAGGGTGGAAGAGGCAATGCTCCTTTTACGGAAACAGCATATAGGGTAAAATATTTCAAACCCATACCTAAAGGATGGATTTTTTTTTCACTTCACGATGTTTATCCATACCTGTATTTCGTGTGACGCAGTTGCGCAAAGACGCGAATAACGTATACGCATACTACTACAAAAATACTACTAAAGGTTAAACAACTTTGAACTTTGCCGCCAATACCTACGACTCGATTTCGGAATGAGGTGTATGCGACGGTTTCCCTTTGATAGGTTTACGTATGCGTGCATCGTTCTTGACAAATGACGTTTTATTTTGAAACGACAATTTTATTATTTATTTTGTTTGAAAAAAACACTTTTTCATTTTTGGGAAAAAATAATTAATTGTATTAGGCTTTTATGGAGTAGTTAAAACTATGGTTTCATCTAAAGTGGTGCTGACACTGGAGGCAGGTAGCGGTCGAATCGAGCTCTTAAGTACTAAGGTACAAATAAATATGATGCACATAAAGACTCGTACCAAATGTATAATAAATATAGTATAATAATTCGAAGCCTATGATGGCACGATCTGTTAGGATCGAATTTCTTATAAAGGCGATATACGAGCATACGGACAATATACGTATGTGTAAGGTCGACACATTTTATGGATCAAAGTGATCTTTGACCAATAATATATATTGAATGTTGCTTGAGTCACGGAGGCTGACGTGATGGGCTTATGAGAACTGTTACAGCGACATTAACTATTATATAAATTGTATGGCGTTGGTCGTTGAAATATTGTAAAGCTCTTCTACGACTTAGTATACGATTATTAGGTATGTGATGCTATTTTATGACCCAGCTACGGTGTATGTAGTAGTGTCCGCCCGTCTCATACGGATGTGTGGTGCTATTTTATGTCATGGAACTCTGGTATACGTAGTAGTGTCCGCCTACGGTTCGAGAGACAACTGTGGGGAGTATACCGTGCGTTTATTTAACATATCGGCCGCCTTGTGGTAGTACATTGATCTCACAAATCAATCAACATCACGAATTATCATTTAAATATAATCTTAATACAAACAACCGTAACAAGTCGCTTCAGAAAGATCATACACAAATGTCCCGGAGAGTTCAATAAGATTGTTGCAGCTGCAGTCTGGTAGGAATTCACGGTGTAGGGGCGGGGCGGTGCCCTTTCTCTTTTTTCCTTTTATTATAATTAGTTCGCAATTATAGTGGAGAGGAAGATAGAACGCGCTCTTTGCTTTTCTTCGGACGAGCTTCGATTTATGGCAATGTAATATTGTCGAGTTTCCAGTTATCTAAATAAACATCTGATAGCAAATATCTTATTAAAGCGATACTTTTTAATTGCATAATATAAAATTCTTAACACTGTTACCTTTTAATCTCTAAAATATTTTGGGTTCTTCATGATCACAACCATAAACGGTTCTAACCACTAGACACATCACGAGCCAAAGCATTATTTATTAAGTAATATTTTTAAAGTGTTTGGGATATCAGTTACAACTTCCCTAATAAAAAAAAGCCACCCTAAAAATACGGAAGCCTCTAAAAAACGATGACGACGAAAGCTATCCTAGAACTGTCCATGTTTTAAAAAACTAACACCACCCTAAAATGTCCCGTTTTGAAAAATGGTCTCGTTAATTATACTTAAAACTAAAATGTTAATTTTCTAATACAATAATTAAAAATAATTAAATTTGCAAAATTAAAAAACTGATGATTTGATTGATGATGATTTTGAGCCGAACAAAAAATGGTCACGTTGGGTATAACTAAAAATGACCATTTAACAATAAAGAATGCTATTTATTTAATATTTAATAATATTTTGAAATTATTATTCATAAAAAATAAATTAATATTTAGAAATAATAAACAAACAAAATTTTCTTTTTCAGTTCCAGAACAAATTCCAGTAATAAGACGGGAACATTTCAATAGATGGTACAACACAGGCTCATATTACGCAGCTACTTTAGTTTCGTCGTTACCCATACAAACTGTGTGTACGTTTTCGTTCACTTGCATCACATATCTCATGACTGGTCAACCTATAGACGCTTTACGGTTTTTTATATATTCTTGTACGCTTTTGCTGGTTTCTTACGTTTCCCTATGTATTGGACTCTTCAATGGATCCATGTTTAATGTTAAGGTAAGATTTAATTACTGTTTATTTTTGTTTGTTTCACGCTGTAACCTGTGTATGGCAGGGTAGGCAGGCAGTAGGAGCGAAGTGTAAAGTCCAGATTTCAACACATTACCAATAGGTAATACGTATATACATATAACAACGTTAAGTTCCGCCACTCAATAGAGTGGCGGAACTTAACGTTGTGCTGTCTTCTTACCAGATCGAGTTAACAAAAAAAATCATTCCCCCTAGTGGGGAGACCCTGAGCTGGTTATTTGTGTTGAATTGGCTTATTTTTTTAAGAAATATTTTATATACTATAATTTTAATATTATTGATTGTATAAGAAAATCTGTTTATTGTAAACTGTATTAAAAATATAATAACTACTTCAGTACGGTCGAGAGGTCGTGGCCGCCCTCAACATTAGTTTTCTGAACTTTTGCACATTGTTCACTTGGCAAGAAAATAACTAAAAATAAGGAAAGGCGACCACGACTCGTCGACCCTATTGTACATATTAAATAATAAAAAATGGATTGCGTTGAACATTAGGTTAAAAAATATAAGTTAAGAAATCCGCTATATGTATATTATTTGTCAATATTTTTTAACTTAATGAAATAAAGTTACATCGAACTCCACATACTCGAAAGGTCCAAAAACCATCAATATTAGTAGTATGAAATTATGAAATTTACCAACGTATGATTTTTATGTTTATGATATAATATGGGTCCGATTCCAACTCGGGAGAATGGCAAATGAAGGTTCCGTGACTGATATAGTGGAACACAACATTAAAATGGCTATTTCCTATAGAGATGAGGAGGCAATAGACATATTACGGAAACAACTAATTGTGCCGCAATCAACATAATCAACGGCCAAAAACTCGGATTTGACAAAAGCAAACCATTCAAGATATTAACGTCCACTTCACATTTTAAAAAGAAAAAATAACATTTTTAAAAATCAATTAAGAACAAAAAAGGCACGGACAACAAAAGTCTGTGGCGAAAAACAATTCAATTATAAAAAAAAAAAAAAACTCGGGAGAATAAATTATTTTTATTTCCCAGCTCCCGTAACAAATTGCGACGTTGAGTTTAGCCATAGGAGTGTCTTGACATTAAGTATTCTTTACCTAAACGTAAAACTAAAAGAAGAAAATTGCTGTGTACGTGCGAATTTTTTTAACTATACAGGTTGGAAGAGGCAGCGCTCCTTTTACGTAAACAGCATATAGCGTTAAATATTTCCCATACTTAAAGAAATAAATCAAGATACCTCAACAGTTTGGACGTAGGATTTTTTTTTCCTTTTACGATTTTTATCCATCCTGTATTTCGTGTGACGCGATTACGCATAGATCCTAATAACGTAAACACTTATTACTACAAAAATACTACTAAAGGTTAAACAACTTTGAACTTTATCGCCAATACCTACGACTCGATTTCAGAATGAGGCGTGTGCAGCGGTTTTCCTTTGATAGGTTTATGTTTGCGTGCGTCGTCCTTATAAATGGCGTTTTATTTCAAAACGACAATTATATTATTTATTTTGTTTGAAAAAATCACTTTGTCATTTTTGGGAAAAAAAAATTGTATTAGGCTTTTATGAAGTAGTTATAGGAGGAGAGAGTGGTTTCATTTAAAGTGGTGCTAACACTTCCATAACATTTCGCATGTTATTTATACGAAAATTGTCAGCAACCTTCTACTTAGTTCAATTAAAATTAACTAACTTATCACCAGTTATAACTGTCCTAAAGGAAAAATATAAATAACAATTGGTAAATAATAAAATGAACAGGAAATTTATAAACTCCATAATTAATAAACTGCTTCTATTATAAAATATATTATATAGTTTAACTTCTTTTTCCTTATCTTCACGCTACTTCTCACCCAAAGCAGGCAGGAGAGGCAGAGGGAAGTTAGTGTTAAGATACTCCGTTCCTGTCCGTTCACTTCCCCACTTTCTGCCGAATTCACAAGTCATTGCGTGTTTACCTTGTTACTAGAGCGAAAAAATTAAAATTAAATTAAATATCTCATTTCTTCGAGTGGGAATCGGACTCACAGCCTGTGGCGATTGCAGTCGCACGATTGTACCCCTGTGCCACGATTGGCCTCGTAACGAAACTATTAAAATTAAGAAATTATATGAACGAAATACAAATCCGCTTATAAGATAACCAGATCATTATCAAAAAGGGCAATTGTTAATAAAATATTCATATTTCTTTTTTCCAGAATGGTGTAGTCTTCGGGCCATTTTTCATCATGCCTTTCACAGTATTCTCCGGATTCTTTCTTCGATACAGTGACGCCCCTGTTTTTGCTAGATGGCTTTTTCAATTGTCGTTTTTAAAACACGGGTTGGCCGGTTTAGTGATATCAATCTTCGGTTTAGACAGGCCGAAGCTAATTTGTTCAAGATTATACTGCCACTACTCATATCCTAAACAATTCCTCAAAGACAACGGAATGTTGGATGAACAATTTTCCATTGCAGTTGTATCTCTTTTAACCATTGGTTTTGTGTTCATTTTATGTGCATATATAGTACTCAAAATAAGATTAAAGAATAAATGGTGAACTTAATGATGTTTTACTAGATATCATATGCATTATGGCTGTGTTTAGATCAAATGAATTACTTTAATGTAATTGATCTTTTATGCTAATGCAAAATCACAAATAGTTATAAATTTGTTATTATGAATTCCAAATACCAAAATATTTAACATATCTTAGCTATATTTCTGTGATTTAAAATATAATATTAAATGACAATCTGTATGAAGAGTGCAAATTATGGAAAACTGTTTTTTTTTTATAAAAAATGTTAATATGAGTAATGTTATTTTTGATATGTATAAATGTTTGTTGTTTTTAATATGTATAAATGTTTGTTTATTTTATTTTTATTTAAAATGTTTGTGGCGCTTAACGAATCTCAAAATGTGTGTGACCAAAAAACCGTATTCATATACTATTGCCAATCGTATAGGACGATATATATCTAATACTCGCCATTGCTTGTTTCAACATTTAAAATTTTTATAACTTAAATGGGATATAAATATAATAAAGAGCCTACAGTCAATGTTAGAATTACCTAAATAGCTTCATACAGTTTTAAAGATAATATTATGTATAAATTGTTATAATCTTATATGTTTATATAAATAAAAATGTACTAGTAATTTAACAAATAAGTACGATATAATATTTTATAGATATCTACTTAGTGATATCATAATCATTATACTTATATATTATTTAGTTACACTATCTGAAGAATATCGCTTACTTTATTTTAGAGCTTTGTTCCCAAATGTTTAAAATATGATGACATTTAAATTAAATATATATTTATTCTTTTGTATTTAAATTGTTATCGGTTCAGGGTCCCACCATATATATTAACATAATTAGAGAGACATCTGGCGATTGTCTTTTCAAAACAAAAATCGATTTTGTTTTAGTATGTGCTATGTATTGTAATGAGATGAACAATAAGGAATTCTTATATTTTCATGTCCAGTGATACATAATTTAGGAACAAGAATACAAGTAACAAATCGTCATCGGCTTAGAGGGTTAACCTACGTACTACCTACTAATCCAATTTTTGTTTTTTCGTCATGTACATTTTTATAGTATTCCAAAATGTAAAAAAAATACAAATTTGACCTTTATTTTATTTTATACAGTGTGCTAAACAAATCAATTTTCGAAATTTTAAAACCTTCTGGTAATACATATATAGTCATCGTTTTTTAAAGAAGAAAGGTTGTTAATAGATTTACATTCTAAACTGACCAAATTCAATTAGTTTTATTTTACTCCGTAACGTACTCGTGACGGCAATTTTATGTTGTAACATGTATGTTTACAATGTCTGAGTAAGGACTAGTCGAGTATTTAGGGTGAAAACGGGTAATATTTTGTGTCATAGGTATTAACCGGATGATGGTATTTTTAATGTATGAAACTAAGAATCGTGAGGATTAATTTTATTATTTAATTTAATTAAGAAAAACATTATAATATTTGTGTACACTTAAAGTACACATGATAAAATTATTAAAAGACAGATTTAACTATTCATATGACAAATATATAAGTAAAAAAAAATAATTTGCCATTATATAATTATACATTCCAACAAGAGAGATAATAAAAAAGTACTTTTACATTTATCTGTGATTTAGAATTGTAATTATATTGTCAGTTAACAGCGATTATTTATCTATAATAATCTGTATATAATATTAATCTTATATATAAAAAGAGATTTTATATATAGCTAGATAATAAATTCGTTGTATTGGTGCTAGTTATAAGTGAATAATAATATTTCTTTACAATTTTGCCTTTTATTCCAATTATATTTTATCACTTTTGCAGATTTAATTCATTGTGAAAGATGCCAGATGATAAATTAATGTAACATTAATACTTTTTTATGAAAAATATTATTTCCATCAAATATGTATGAATCCGAAAAGAACACCTATCAGAAGTATTGTTTAGGAATACAAAGTCAAACTTAGCTATTACAAGTTGAGGAAGTATACCTACAATCATGAGCTAGCCCACTTAACTTGGTAGTTTGTAACTAGACTTTTATACTTACTTTACGTTAGCTTTACGTTTGGGCCTCCGTCCGCTCTAGCTACCCCGCTAGTAACTGGTGTATTTTTTTTAAAAATGGATGAATAATTAGTATTAATTTAAAATTACTGAAAGAAAAATGTTTATGATATTGGAAGAAAATTATAATACTTAGATACATAACAAGATAGATGATTGAAAACGTGCCCAGCCAAGTTAAAAAAGAAAACAACTGGTCTCGAATATGAATTGAATGGTAATATTTTGCAGACGATCCAACTTATTAAGAAAAGTTTGAGATACGTTACAATAGCACGCATCGGCGTAATCAAGAAGAGAGAAGAGAATGGTCTGGGGAAACGATATCTTAATTTTTACAGGAATTAGTTTTTACCATCTTCTCAAATGATAGATCACAGAAAGGAATTTTCTGTTAATCTCATATATGGGGCGACCAGAAAAGAAAAAGTACTGTCCATTGTAAGTCCCAAATTCTTCACTGAGTCACAGAACTCCAATCGAGTCCCACCAAACACTATGGGAGAAAGATAACAAACACTATGGGAGAAAGATAAAATATTGGGATTTTAGATAGTTGCTGACGACTACCAAAGAGAGCGATTTGTGACTCACCTGCATTTATCGATAAACCAAATTTTCTGCTCCACGTGCTGATAGATTGAAGAGGTGTTGAGTACAGCTATAGAACCATGAATGGCGAATGATTTGTAAATCGTTTCGTTAGCGTAGAGATGAAAGAGTAAGGTAAGAGAATTAGTAATAGATTTGATAAAAATAGAAAAGAAGGGAAAGATGAGTATTTATCATTTATTCTAATGCACTGTTTGCGACCATTTCGATAAGAGTAGAACCAATCCAAATCACTGGTAGAGAGACATTTATAGATCTTAAGACAGCAATAAATACATCGCAATCTATAGTTTTAAAAGCATTAGAGAAATCAAGTAGAGCGATTATACTGCTGATTGTCGATTCCTATAATATTATAACGATATAAGGCATTATATCGTCACAAACTTTAATCAGTGCAGTAGTTATGTTAAGTATATGACTAAGAATAGATAAGATAAGATATTATCAAGGGCTAAACAAATAACTTTGCAACCCGTCACACTCGATCCCATTTGAACTAATTACCGCTTTATGTTTCCATATTTCCTTACATATTATTTAGAACATTAAGTGAGTCGGATTTTGTCTAATGGAGAAGTTAAACTAAAATGTGCATTTAGTGATTCCAGATCAATATTAGTTACAACCGACAAGGATTTGTGACCACGACTGATACCGATGGCATCCAAAAATGTGGGTTCGATCCTCACTCGAGGAGATGAACTATTTACTTAAATTTATATTTCCATTTCTTCGCTCTGGTGTCGAGGTTAAGCGCGGTGTTGAGTTCTACCACTCAACACGTCGAGGTTAAGCGCGGTGTTGAGTTCTGCCACTCAACACGCAATGTCTCCAAAATTCGGTAGAAAGTGGAGAACGGGGTGTCTCTACACTAGGTTCTCTCTGCCTACCCCGCTGTATGCAGGATACAGCGTGAAGCTGATTTTTAAAAGTAAAATACTCTTTATTGTACACCGATTATTACATTACAAGGATGTTCAAAATTATTGATATGATAGTACAATAGGCGGCCTTATTGCTAAATGAGCAATCTCTGGATATAGTTCTGTTGCTCGGCGGCTCGGACCAATCTATTGCATTTATTGCGTAAAACTTTAAATTTAAGCAAATTACCAGGATGACCTATGTTTATATTTGGTTTTACCTCTGTTTCGTTTATCAATCTAGAATAGATCAACAGCAATAAAATGCATTCGAAAAATAAAATGTTTTGTTTCTCCATTAAAATTGTGATACCAGTAGTCAACCAAGATGTCGAAGGGTATTTGAACTTAATGAGCCTAAGTGGAGCATTTTATTTTGGAGGAAAACTTTCAAAAACATTATTACCTATCGTTGTCGGACGACGAGCAAGATGTGCCACTGACCCAAAGTTAAAAAGAATCAATAGTAATGACATAGATGATGAGCTCTTACTTTAAGGATGAAAACAATGGTAAAATATTTTCTGAATTTGTAGGTTTGCAATGAAAAATGTATGCTATGAAATGTGAAACTAATGCTATAAAAAGCCAAAAGTGTAACAAAAAAGTTATTAAAATTTAGGGAATTTTTAGTTTGTTGAATAAAAAAAACATAAAAATAATAAAACCGAAACCGAATACTACAGATATCATAGCGTGTCATGGTGCTACAGCTGTACTGAATATCTCTTCAATCTATTAGCACGTGGAGCAGAACATTTGGATTATCGATAAATGCAAGTAGTCAAAAATCACTCTTTTTGGTAGTCGTCAGCAACTATCTAAAATCCCAATGTTTTATCTATCTCCCATAGTGTTTGGTGGGACTCGATTGGAGTTCTATGACTCAGTGAAGAATTTGGGGCTTACAATGGACAGTACTTTTTCTGGTCGCCCCATATATGAGATTAACAGAAAATTCTTTTCTGTGATCTATCGTTTGAGAAGATGGTAAAACCTAATTCCTGTAAAAATTAAGATATCCTTTGCCGAGACCCTTCTCTTCTCTCTTGAATGATGACGCCGATGCGTGCTATTGTGACCTACCTCAAACTTTTCTTAATAAGTTGGATCGTCTGCAAAATATTGCCATTCGAGTTATCAAAAAACAAAACAATTCAACCATATTACAAAGCACAGGATCCAACTTAAGTGGCTCACTATTAGGCTGCGTCGTAATCTCCATATCCATACTCTCCTTTTCCATCCTTACGCCCCTAATTACTATAAGTCCAGATTTTCTTTCCTACGAGCCATGCTCTCAACCTCAGATCATAGGGAAAAAATAAGGTAGCACTGTCATTGAGCCGCACACAAACTTACTCTTGATTGTTTTAATGTCAAGGCTGCGATTCTGAGGAATACCCTTCAGCGAGAAATACGTCAATCTAAATTTGTTCATATATTTAAACGTCGTGTAAAAAACTACTTCCTTCCTCATCATCGTTTATGTAAGTTTATAAATGTTATTTATTTAATATACCACCAATACCTACGACTCGATTTCGGAATGAGACGTATGCGGCGGTTTCCCTTTGATAGATTTATGTGTGCGTGCGTCGTTCTTGACAAATGGCGTTTTTTATTACATAATTTTATTAAATAATAAAATTAATAGTTATTTTTTCAAACAAGCTAAATAGCTTATTTGAAAAAATAACTATTTCATTTATGGGTTTTTTTTAATTGTATTAGGCTTTTATAGAGTAGTTAAAACGGTGGTTTCATTTAAACTGGTGCTGACACTTCCACCTTGTATTTTATTGTTTCTGCAGCGCTCGTGGTTATTTGGCATAACCAAATAACAATAATAAAGACTACAAGAATACAGCTGACTAAAGAAATACACCGTAATGTCATATAGCCTATGGCACATAATATATCTATTTCTTAAGGATAACCCACAGTAACCATTTTGTGTTTAAAAAGAAGGGGTAATTGCGAAACTATTTTCAACAGTATAGTATTATTCTGTATTCTATTAAATATATCTTAGATACAATGTGCGCTTTATAAAGTTTAAAATTGTCTTTTACAGCATATCACAGAAATGGATATTTTAGAAGATATCAAAGTTTTAAAACACGGCAGTAGAACGGTCATGCGTTGCGTAAATGTTTAAAGTTACACAAAAATCATATATTGTAACGAACATAATTGTAATCCTTTGAATCCTTTGAAAAATCTATATAAAACTCGCCGATAGCATATCAACGGCAGCAAAGAACATGAAGACAACTGCATTTTTGCCAAAATCGTTTGGCCTTTTAGTGTTATCAAAGTATGAATAATGTAAATATTTGTGCATTTATTACAATATATGTAAGTAATTTATTAATATGCAAAGAATTATCATGAATTATTAAAAAAACAAATGTGATTTTACTTTTATTACAGCTGGGTCACCGAATCTTATTGATCAACAAAAAGTTGGTGCAGTCAAACAGTAACAGCTATGATTTCGTTTAGAAAATATGTAGGTTTCCGAATGTTTTGTTAAAGATAATTATCTTTAACTTTGGAACTACTTGGAAAATTGATGATATTGGTCATCCAGATGATATTTCGGCAACAAGTTTTAATATAGAAAACTCAGCTCATGAGGACGATAATAATGAACAATATAATTCTGAAATTCTAATATATCTTAACGATCTATTGAACATTTCTAGGGCGAAAACATTATTACGGATATCCAAATCAAGATCAGTTACTCCTGTTTCTACAGACTATGCTTCCTTTGCTTCGTGTCCTATTAATAAGTCCCTAACCAAAAAAAATCCGGCTACATTACTTAGTGAAGTAATCGAAGATAACATTCGATTATTTAATACTACAGTTTCATAAGGATCTAAAATCAGAAGTCAAAAAGCTGGCACAGTACGAGCTAGCAAAAGTTTTGACAGTAACTTTAAATTTCCAAAAAAATCTTTCAACCTCACATGGTGAAAAAAGTTATTTTTACTATAAACATTTACGTTTTAATTTCACAATTTTGATATAGGAAACAAAAGAGGATTATGCTATATATGGGCCGAGATCATTGCTAAACGACGATCCAACGAAGTAGCTAGCTGCTTGTATAATTATATAGCAAAAATTGCAGCAGTAGGAATTAAAGTTATATACAATCTGATAACTGTGGGGGCCAAAATCGTAATCGATCAGTATTTCTAATGGACTTGTATGCTGCTAAAAAGTTAAAAGTGCATGTATGTCATAGATTTCTAAAAAAAAGGGGCAGGCGGGCAGGGCAGGAAGGTGCCAGTGTGCATGCCATAATCGAACGATCTTCCAAAAGAAAAATAATATATACATTCCAAGAGTGGTATACCTGTGTATGGTGGTGCAAAGTTAATGAGGAGCCTTAAGAAGTAATTGAAATCTCTTTAAATGATATTTTAGACTTTAAATCTTACACGAACCTAATATACACGAAAGAAAGATTTTAATAACGAAAAGGTTAATCTGACTCCATCAGATTTCAGAGAATTCATTACAAATATGATTTAAACGAAGCTTATTCAATGTCAATTGAATGATTATCTATTATTTTATTATTTAGAACACTGAATTAGCATACGTTTCGGTTAACTATTAAAGGTTAAGGTTAAATATTATATATGGTTGTTTATAATAAAAATTTTGTTAATTATCTACCTTAGCTTTGTGCATTTCCTTTAGCATTATTAGCATTACAGTTTTTTATTATTTTTTATTGTTTTATTAGGCACCTGAAACTTATAACAATTTTAATATATCTGCAATTATCGGAAGCTACAACTTTATAATGGCGAAGTAAGTTTTGAGATAACTGCAGTATTTTAGTGGCAATCATATCTACATGTTTTGTAGTGATGGAATTAGTTATATATAATCAAAAAGAATAGTAATAACTCATTATATATATAAAATTATTTAAAAATAATTAATTACCGTGTCCCAAGTAGAAACGAATATATGGCAGTTGACTCAGTTTGTTAGTTATTTCGAGCGGACTACAAAAGATATCTACCGTATTTTTAAAACCAATAAGCTTATTGGAAATTAGCCTATACTAAATAGTTTATAATCTTATAACAATTAATTATTCCAAATTTGAGGAAGATAGCTTTTTTATTGTATAAAGTTATTACATTATTTTCTTAAAAATGCTCTCCTCAAAACTAGTGATTTTGTAGATAGCCGTTTGCTCTTTTCTGCCGTCGATATCGTATAGCATTTTTTTTTACTGTTTTATTATAATAAAACAGTAAAAAAAACGAAATATAATCTATACTATAGTATAGATTATTGATAACATTGATAATATAGCTGGTTTTGTTTAGTTTTTTTATTAATATTTTTGTTTGTTAACTTATTAGTTTTCTTCATTTTAATAATTTAGGTATTTTTTCTAATTAAAAGTTTTTTTTTAGTTATTTTTACTTAGGTAGTTTGCTTATTCATTTTAATCACTCAAAAATTTTTTGTAATAATAAAATTTGAGTATCGTATAAACGAAAAATTTAGTTAAATTTTTATGTATAACACATAAAAATTTAACCAAATTTATATTCCATTCAGGTTTTATTATGAGGCAGGCGTTAGATCAAATTATTGAAATGATTTTACATTTTTTTTAATCTTTGGATTATTAATTCATTACCATGTTATGAAACGAAGGCCAGTCGTGGCGCAGCGGCACGAGGTGTGACTCCAAAACCGACTGGTTGTGGGTTCGATCCCCACTCGAGGAGATGAAATATTTACTTAAATTTATATTTCCATTTCTTCGCTCTGGTGTCGAGTTCTGCCACTCAACACGCAATGCCTCCAGAATTCGGCAGAAAGTGGGGAACGGAGTATCTTAACACTAGGTTCCCTCTGCCTACCCTGCTGTGTGCGGGATACAGCTTGAAGCTGATTTATTTATTTATGAAACGAAATAAAGAAATATGTTATGATATAATTTTTCATATGGTCTTTTTAATGATGCTTAGCCATGGTTTGTTTTTAACTATTTATATTTTTTATAACATAAATCAGTTAGGGCGCTTTCTTTAATTTTACTAAAACTAGGATCCGCCACATGCTGTGCACGGCGGGTGGAGCTGAGCGAGGCTATGTTGCACAAAATATTGCGAAATTTTCTGTTTCCACGTGCTGTGTTAGGTTAGTCAAAGTTCAATCTATGCGCGTAAATTTCAAATCGTTCCACATCTTAACTTTATGGGACACATTTTGACCATTTACTCAACAACTACACTTGCAATTATCACTAAACTACTTCACCACGATCACCATATCGTCCACAACGTTCCTGCAAAATTTTAGAGCTGTAACCGTCTATGATGAGTAGCATTACAACGAAACACACTTTTGATCAGTAAGAGCTTCCCTTTGCTCAGCTCAATAATGTTTTCTTACTATATTTGTGTTGTGATTTTTTCTTTTGTTCTTTTTTCCAGTCTAACCTAGTTTTATTTGTATTTTTTACTTTAAAAAACGATATGGCTGACATTCTTTTTTCATTCAATGAAAGTAAATGAAAGCATCTTAACACTTGATTCTTTCGATCTGACCCGAAATAAATGTGATGATAAATATATAAAGAATGATAAATATTTGTAAAGGGTTACATTAATAATGGTGATTGTGGTGCCACATATCGAAATAAATTAGATAATTATTGATTAATGAAACGATTATAAATCTAATTCATATTTGAATAAAATATGTGACAATTTTATCGATTACGATAAAAAATAACATCGCCAGTTTCCATTTAATGCCTGACAACAATAAAAAATATTTATATATTTCTGTATAATATATCTGTTGATCGAATATTTGTCAATCATGAATAAACACGACTAATATTAATATATCAGCATATATAGTTGTTGTTTGTGTAAATTATTGACTTCAGTGGTGAACAGATTTTTGAATTCTGGTTTGTTAGTCATATTATTAATTGTTATTTGTATTTTTTTTTAATCTTTCTTTCGTCATATACTTTTTATACTACTATTTGTCATATCTTTACCCAAACAAGCAGAGAACAGTATGGTTGCCAGATCTTTGAGGCCCCGGATTTACAGGTATCGACATTCGCAAGCGATGTGCTTGCAAACTTCCAGATGAAAAGATGTCCACAAAGATGACGCTGTTTTGTGGAGTAAGTTCAGCATTAACTTATTAAGACGGAATATATTTTGAAAATTTCTGCCAAATTGAAACGTATACTTTACACTTGCGCACTACTCCTCTGCCAGCCTATCAAGGCATGAATTTAATATTTAGTATGTGCTTGTTGTCAACATTTATTTAGAAATACGTTACAATGTCAAAAAGCAATAAAACAAATAAATACAAAACTCTTTGACGAGTTTCTTTTTACAGAGAAATGTAGAAGGCCCTAGGGGTACCTGTTCTTTGAAAATTTAAGGCCACTATCCTTTTAGCTAGGGATAGAGGCCTTTTATAAATTTCAGAAAAGGAAACTTATAATATAATTTAAAATCTATGCTTGTCTCCTAAATGTGTTTTTTACGCTCCAATCTATGAACGCGACTAAAATAAAATTTAAGCCATTGTAAAATTATAAAGCAATGAATATTTTTATTTTAAACTTTTAAGCATTTTTAGCACCCACTGCAAATATAAAATCGAAAAATACGCCTTCGTCATATATTATGTTTAAAAATAGTGGGAGGTGCATGTAGAACGTATACAGGTGGAAGCGTCAGCGCTCCTTTAGATAAAATATTTTGTCCTATATGCTGTTCCTGTAGAACAGCATATAGGGCAAAATATTTTAAACTAAAACCTAAAGAAATTAATCAAGATACCTCAACAGTTTAGACGTAGAATTTTTTTTTTTCATTGCACGATGTTTATCCATACTTGTATTTCGTGTGACTCAGTTACCCATAGATACCAATAACGTAAACACATACTGCTATAAAAATACCACTAAATGTTAAAATCACCTCTTCATTTTTGGCCATTTTTGGGAAAAAAATTATATTAGGCTTATATATAGTAGTTAAAACTGTGGAAAATTTAAAGTGATGCTGACAAAAACATTCTGTATAAAAAACTTATTCTCAACTTGAAGTTTTGTAAATAGGACTTTTAGAAATGTCGGCTATCACATCAGGGCATCTATTCCGATTTTAATATTTTTGTGGAAAAATCATTTCAAATAATAAAATGTCGCCTTACACAACTTGTTCAGTATGATTGGCAATTTAAATTGGCAAATAAAAATAATTAAAAATTTTGATTTAGAGGCCGCTAGTATTAGTATAAATTATAATAGTAGACCTTATTTCCATGACCCGGCCTTAGAGCCCTTTGTAAGGCGTGACGCAAAGACAGTTTTTTTTTTTATTTATATTAACTGCCGGCTGCTACTTCGCTTGTCATATTAAATTTAGTATAATGGTTTGGTAATTCTCATACCAAATGTACTTCTGTGGGTTCTATAAAATCTATTAATATAGAAATAGTAAAATATTCCAGCTAGATCATGCTTCGCCGGGTCGTTTTCAACTCAAATACGTTTCGTAGTAGGTACTGAAGTGTACAAACAGATAAAATTTTTAAAAATCATCAATTAAAACTTCATATTCACCTTACATTATTTTTTTCTAAAAATATTGAATGAACAAACACATTTTTTTACTGTTCTATTATTGTATAGGTTAAAATATGTAAAATATTCTCATGTACTTAACATAGTATAAATTAGAATTTACTTTACCTTCTTCTGCATACGAGTGTAACTTTTAAACTCAACGCATCTTAGCCAAGTTTTACCTAATAAATAGTGCAGTGATACTTGAGAAAGATTTACATACATGTAAGTATAATATACAGCGTGGCGCAGCGGCACGAGGTGTGACTGTAAAACCGACTGGTTGTGGGTTCGATCCCCACTCGAGGAGATGAAATACTTATTTAAATTTTGTATATTTCCATTTCTTCGCTCTGGTGTCGAGGTTAAGCGCGGCGTTGAGTTCTGCCACTCAACACGCAATGCCTCCAGAATTCGGCAGAAAGTGGGGAACGGAGTATCTTAACACTAGGTTCTGCCTACCCTGCTGTATGCGGGATACAGCGTCAAGCTGATTATTATTATAATATACAGCACCGGTTCCCAACCAGTGATACCAGTAGTGGTCCGCAGCAGCTAATATATGGTCCGCGGATGATATTAAATTTTGATGTTTGGCAGAAAAACATAAAATATTTTGACATTTAAATTTACTATAATAATATACTTTGAAATTCATTAATTTTTAATATTTACTTAGAAATTCACACACCCCCATCATGCAAAATATCAGAGTTATTTTCTAAATATTGTTATTTTTTATCATGTCAGTTCCTACTGACTTTGATATAATTTTTTTTTATTATTAATTTATTTTTATTATACCTACATAGTGGTCCCTGTTAACAAGAATTCTATAAAAGTGGTCCCTGATCAAGAAAAGATTGGGAACCCCAGATATACAACATGATTGATAGATAGATAGAGTAGTCCATTTGCAACTATTTTATCCCATATAGTGCACTGAAATATTAGTGTTCCCGAGATAAATCTATTTGCTTTAAAACCAAATATCTAAATACTATATAAGCGCAATCAAATACTCAAAAAAATATGTTTGCGTGCGTGTTTTTACATCTGGATTTATTGGGTGACAAAAACGAAAACGTAAAAAAAATGTGAATTGTAATTTTCAATTGACTTTTTCTTCGATTTCCATACTCAAACATTTTGCTCTTTTTATTTTAAAAAATCTTCATTTTGTCTTTTTCTTAATAAGACCGAATAAATATTATTCAAACCGTTTATTTTTTAAGCGTTTTTTTTACCTCAGAATTCATGAAATAACTAATAAAGAAGATAACTTCCAATAAATAATATTGTATTTTGATTACTTTGTAATAAATCTTTATGAAAGTGAAGTGGTTGAATTATAAATTTGATATACATATATGTTAGAGAATAATGATTGAAACTACTTATATTAACTGGTATGACGTTTCTTATATAATTTGGTGGGTATCTTATATAGTTCACGGTACGTAACAATAGATTATTGTGAGAGAGTATAAATAACCCGCACTACTGAGTACTGAACTCAGTAGTGCGGGTTCACTTCTGAGTGAGTTCTGATTGCGCCGGTTGTGCACACTGACCATGTCGACAGCGAACGACTACGCTCTGACAGCAGCGGTGGGATCAGCTCGTGTTTCTAATCATTGGTACTCAATCCTCTGATATATATAAGGTGGTTTATATTTTGGTACGGTCCACCACTCTTATGCTGTAAGCGATGTGTTTTTGTATTTGTAAGCTCAGATTTATTTAAAAATGTTATTAAAATAAGTGTGACAGACGTATCGTTCTTATTAGTTACGAATTCATAATATTTGTCGCAATTTAATAACGACGATTAAGTGATAAATCAACAAGTGCTGATTGTTCTTATTATAATTGCAATAATTATAAACTAAATAGGCGACATGCCAATGTCTTAACCGTCAGAATTAACAAATTAATAAAATTTATTTAATGAAATAATAATAGAAATTGACAGATCTACCTACAGTATATTTCAGATAAAATATTTTGTTGTAATTATTACAATAAGTTAAGCCATAGTGATCCTATATTATGAGCTTATTAGAAGGTATTTTCTCTTATGTGTTATTTATTAAGTAATAACTAGTCGGATTGAAAATTAATTATTGATTATTTCATGTGCTTATTGAGTTGAGCTTCACGCTGTATCCCGCACACAGCAGGGTAGGCAGAGGGAACCTAGTGTTAAGACACTCCGTTCCCCACTTTCTGCCGAATTCTGGAGGCATTGCGTGTTGAGTGGCAGAACTCAACGCCGCGCTTAACCTCGACACCAGAGCGAAGAAATGGAAATATAAATTTAAGTAAATATTTCATCTCCTCGAGTGGGGATCGAACCCACAACCAGTCGGTTTTGCAGTCACACCTCGTGCCGCTGCGCCACGACCGGCCTCAAAAAGTAGTCAAAAAGTTGAGTTATTCCAAGGGTAGAGTACACTTATTAGTTACAAATGAAGATGGTCATTTAATTACAAAGCGTTCATTAACTTTTAATTAATCTAAAAGAATAGTGTCGGTATGTACATAATTGGTTAACAAGTCGTCAGTTTTAATTAATTTACAAAATACAGTTGAAATAAGGTTTGTTATCGTAGGTCCTCATATTGTACCTTATGATAACATTTTAGTTGGAGATATCCTTAAAATATCCAATTTAGTATTTACTAGCGGCCTGCTCGCGGCTTTGCCCGCTTGAATTACATGATTATTCATTTAAGAAATATAAATATTACAAACAGCCTTAATTATTAATTAATTGATTTGGATAAGTACTCACAATATTATTTGTAAAATAACTTATATTAGCTCCTGTACAGTTTTTAAATTAGTAACATATATTATTAGTTAAATATATAATTGGTATACAGAATATACATAGAAAACACGTTTTTAGGCATTTTTATATAATCTATAAAATAATCAAAATTTTCGGGCAAGTTCAAGTCGTACTCACGCCCCGAGAGTTTTCTTACCAGTTTCATGAAAGGAGATACACCAAAAGAATAACTAATTAAGTTATCATTTTTATATCAAATTAAGTACAGATTAAAATTTGTACTTAATGGTTTTTTCTGTGACACAAATACAAATAAGTAGTCAATTTTTGAAAAATAATTTTGGAATTTTCCTTTATACGTGCCGTAAGTTTTAACTTCTTAACAAATTTCGAAATTGTATATCAACGGGAAGTACCCTATAGTTATGATAGAAAATGCGACAAAAAACAAAGCATAAACTCTCATATTTCATCGTCATTTGATTGCGATGATTTAGAAGATAGATTTTCGTGCTCTAAGGGAATATAGACTTGAACATTGAGGTATCTAACCTTTAACCGATCTTGTACAAAATAGTCTTGACAGACGGACAGACGGACAAACAACAAAGTTATTTTATAAGAATTTTGAGGTATGTACCCTAAAATACCCTTGGCACATACATACATGCAACATACAGGTGCAATAGTGCAATGTCGGTACGTGTCGCTTGTAAGTTATGAAATAATACTGCGGGATATTTTTATAAACAGTGTCAGAGCATTTTTTTCTTGAGACACAATTTTTTAGAGGTTGCTCCCAAAAGTTATTTTTTTATACGTTTCTTAAAAAAATATTAATAACATAAACGAACGAACGGACTGAAGAACCTATTCAAAATATTTCTTTGAATATTAAGTCATTCTTTATCACTGTGTTAAATAATTAAGAATTAAGCTAGACTGTTACGAAGGTAATCTTCACCAACAATTCAATTTAGTTTACTTTGTAGTTAGTACTATGAACAATTGTACTTTAAAAACGTAACGTATCATGTGTAGTCAATAGATATCATTGCGTATGTTTTTTTTTTTTTCAAATATAAATATCTTTAAAACTTTAAGTCCATTATTTTTTGATAGAGTGTAGCGGTAACCTTTCCAAACTATATTTTCTTTTATGCACAGCGCCATCTATTTAAGATCCCATCGCAATTAGTGATAGCGTTACGTGTATGAAAGAGAGTATCAAGATTCGTTAGTACCTACTATTTTTGTCAATAGATAGCGTTACTTGTATCGATTTTTTAATATCTCAAATATTAACTTCTTGAAAACTTAAATACTTATATCTTTTGATAGAGTGAAGCGATTACAATGAAATAAACACTAAAAGCTACTTTGATTTATTTGTAATTTTTATGTATAAAAGTTGCTTAAATTTATTGTGTACTTTTTACGTGATACGTGTTTACATAAACAGACAAACAGATAAACAGACAAACAGACAAAAATTCCTAAAATGTTGGAAATGGATTCTGTTAATTATCCTCTAACACCCTGGCTATTTTTTTTTTATATTTTCAATGTACAGAAACGACTTTTCTACAGATTTATTATAAATATAGATATAGATTACAATTTAATTAGTGAAATTTATTCATACGAATAATTAACATTATAAATTATAAATATAGATTACAATTTAATTAGTGAAATTTATTCATACGAATAATTAACATTATAAAATTATTATAAACTTAAATGATCCCGAGGATTTATTACGATTACCTTAAACAATAAAAAAAATTAAAATTGTTTTCTAGTCGGTAATTTCAAGAGTACAATTAACATTAATTATTAGATTAAATATTATTATAAATTCATTTTTAACAAAGCAAAAACCGACTTCAAACAACGAACTAAAAAGTAAAAAATATTTTTATATAAAGTATAACGTACTTTGATTTTGTTAAGCAAAAATAATTAAAAAAAAGATTTTACAATTTTGAAGTCGGTGTCAGGCTAATGCTACAACAGTCTCACTAAAATATTGAATTACTAAGCCTGTTTATTTTACTTGGCACCAACTTTAAAGTTATAATACTCGAAATTATTAACTTTAAAAGTTATAATAATCTACGAATATTCACTCAAGTAATACACTACTTTATTGTGACGTAAGTGAATTAAATTTACATTATTTTAGCTTAACAGCATTTATAATTGCTTATTTATGAATATATCACTAAAATTAAACTAATAAAAAGTCTATCAATATGTACTTACATGTTTTACTGTGTCCTTTTTCGATTTGTTTAGGTAGGAATTGTGTTTATTCAAATTTCGATTGTAAACAATTCCAAGTTTATAACACTTGTCTCCGTTAATGCCTGAAGAATAGGAATAAATTAAGAAAGGCGGGAGCTAAAGGGTCGCTGACAATGTTCGTCAGCCATATTAATGTTCTGAATCCTGCTTCATTAACGGTTTCCGATATCAGTGAGTTATAATAAAGATTAGGTAAATAGATAAATTATTAATTCATTTAAAAGATGGTCCTACAGAAAATCTTAGACCTGTTTCACACATACCACATTTACGGTTAAATTAACTACTTGTGAAGCTAAATAATAGTGAGTAACAGTTATAATAAATGATTCTTTCACAAAATTTTGTTATTAAGAGACAAACGTAGAAATACGTCTTTATCTATATATATAAAAGGACTTGTGGTGACTGACTGCGGTAAGACGCACGCAGAGCCGTAACCGCTGATGGTAGAAACGTGAAATTTGGGCAGATGTTTACTTTCATATTCTGGACATCCACTAAGAAAGGATTTTGAAAAATTTTAACACTAAAGGGATGAAATAGGGATTGAAAGTTTGTATGGATTTTTTTTTAAATCGGCACCGATTTTAACAAAATTTGAATTTCAGACTCTTAAAAACATTTAATTGAATACGTGTTTCATGGTTTTTTAGAATTTACCCCCTAAGGGTGCAAATAAGGGGTTGAAAGTTTGTATGGAAAAATCTTTAAATGTAAAAATATTTTATTGAACACGTGTTTCGTGGTTTTTTTAGAATTCACCCCTAAGTGCCCAAATAAGCGGGCGAAGTCGCGCGCGCCCACTAGTCAGGAAATATAAGAGTAGCGTCTAAGTTTACAAATCCTTTCTCTTTATTTAGTTTTCCTACAAGGAGGTAAGGATTATCAATAATTTGTGTAAGGAATGGTCTATCGAGTTTCGTGAGATACCTACTGGTACTACTCGTAAAGACGGTTTTATATCTGTCATTACAAATTGATTCCCTATAACTGAGAACTTAGAACATAAATTCTTTTAATAAGTTTTAATAAGAATCCTTTGCGTATAAATTAATTATGATTAGTTAAATTTGTAACAGATAATATATAATATTATACTTCAGACAGGATGGACGAACGATAAGTTAAATAAGTAAAAAAAGGACAAACTACAGTGAAATAAGCTACAAATTAATGACTTGTTTTTGATATTGACCAAATTAATTTCAAATGTGGATTTATTAACCTTTTTAGGGTTCCATACTTTTTAAGGAAAAAAGGAACCTTTATGAGATCGCCCTGAAGGCTTGGAGATATCGAGTTGAAATTCAAACCATATATTCAGCCACACACCATTCAAACATCTACAGCTCCATGATTGCCTGATAAAAACATATTTCTATATTTACTTAGAAAAAAGATATGGCCGTTTATATCCAAAAAAAACCTGTATTTTGACAATATCAAGGGAATCAAAGGTTGACTTGGAATTAAGAAATTTGGCAGCTAGTATCTACAAGTAGTATAGAAAAAATCAGAAACTATACATTTGTGGTAAAATCCTAAAAAATAATAGCTTTAAATAGCAAAAAACACGTATTACGACACTACAAAGGAAATCAAAATTAATAGGGTACTTCCGGTTGAGCTAGAAATACTAAATTTGACAGATAGCATCTACAGGTAGTACTAGTTCAGAAAAAAATCTGAAAACGATACATTTGCGGTTAAGTCCAAAAAAATAATACCCTTAAAACATTTAGTATTAAAAGTTTAAGTGAGGTATCAAATGAAAGGGCTCTGGTTAAACTACGCCTGGATTTCAGAAAAAGAACGAGACCTCCAATTTTTGTACGGAACCCTCGGTTGTCGAGCCTGACTCGCGCTTGTCCGGTTTTTTTTATATGAATCAATATATGGATGGTAATAATTATATTGTGTCGTTACTGTTACGTAATAAAATTATTATTAGTGTAAATAATTTGTTTGGTGAAATATGACTAGCAATGTATTGATAAAAAGAGATTTAGTTATTTATATTCTGTAGATGAAAAAAACGATTATATTATTTAATTTTAATGGGTCCTTAATAAAAAATGTTTATTTTTATGGTTAAAATATTGTGATAAGAGAATTATGACATGTTCAAGTAATTTGAAAGTGTATCAGGTAAAATATCAGAATGTATTGAAACGTGGTAGGCTTCGCACAATGCTATGACGCTTCATGCTATAGTCTTTAGAATATTTGAATGCTGTGACACTTATTTCTATGGTATCGAGAGCATTAGAATGCTAAAACGCTTCACGATTAGGATTTAGCCATAGTTAGAGAGCCGCGAAAGCGCGTCTCGAGTCAGTATGGGCATGTTAGAGAATAATGACTGAAACTACTTGTATTAACTGGTATTATATTTTGTAACAGATAATATAATACCTCGCATTATACCACCCACTATTTAATATAATTATATTCTGTTTTATATTATACTTCAATATATGATTTAATTAACAATAATAATTTATGATGATAATTATAATCTACATAATAATTATTTAATAAAATATAATTAATGATAATTTTGTATTAGCATATAAAATATAGTACTTCTTTTATTTTTAAGTATAATTATTTGATATCGAGAAATGGAACGTGTCTAAATATAAAGTTGTAAAAGTGGGTAATTGTATTTTAAAATGAGTATAAAATAGCATGTATCAATTATACGAGTTACACAAATTTGTAAACTTCCGAATATAAACATAGTGGCATAACTTTTGTTTTACTTCCGTCCCACTGAAGAACTCTCGCTATCCACCTTCGTCATAATCTATACTTATAATAAATCTGTAGAAAAGTCGTTTCTGTACATTGAAAATATTTAAAAAAAATTAGCCAGGGTGTTAAAGGATAATTAACAGAATCCATTTCCAACATTTTTGGAATTTTTGTCTGTTTGTCTGTTTATCTGTTTGTCTGTTTATGTGAACACGTATCACGTAAAAAGTACACAATAAATTTAAGCAACTTTTATACATAAAAATTACAAATAAATCAAAGTAGCTTTTAGTGTTTATTTCATTGTAATCGCTTCACTCTATCAAAAAATATAAGTATTTAAGTTTTCAAGAAGTTAATATTTGAGATATTAAAAAATCGATACAAGTAACGCTATCTATTGACAAAAATAGTAGGTACTAACGAATCTTGATTGCAATAATGCTTGCCTTTCAGGGAGACTACTCGATCCTGCAGGTAAAGCTCAAGGAGGCAGAAGCCGCCATATAATATAGTTTGGAAAGGTTACCGCTACACTCTATCAAAAAATAATGGACTTAAAGTTTTAAAGATATTTATATTTGAAAAAAAAAAAAAAATACGCAATGATATCTATTGACTACACATGATACGTTACGTTTTTAAAGTACAATTGTTCATAGTACTAACTACAAAGTAAACTAAATTGAATTGTTGGTGAAGATTACCTTCGTAACAGTCTAGCTTAATTCTTAATTATTTAACACAGTGATAAAGAATGACTTAATATTCAAAGAAATATTTTGAATAGGTTCTTCAGTCCGTTCGTTCGTTTATGTTATTAATATTTTTTTAAGAAACGTATAAAAAAAATCACTTTTGGTAGCAACCTCTAAAAAATTGTGTCTCAAGAAAAAATGCTCTGACACTGTTTATAAAAATATCCCGCAGTATTATTTCATAACTTACAAGCGACACGTACCGACATTGCACTATTGCACCTGTATGTTGCATGTATGTATGTGCCAAGGGTATTTTAGGGTACATACCTCAAAATTCTTATAAAATAACTTTGTTGTTTGTCCGTCTGTCCGTCTGTCAAGACTATTTTGTACAAGATCGGTTAAAGGTTAGATACCTCAATGTTCAAGTCTATATTCCCTTAGAGCACGAAAATCTATCTTCTAAATCATCGCAATCAAATGACGATGAAATATGAGAGTTTATGCTTTGTTTTTTGTCGCATTTTCTATCATAACTATAGGGTACTTCCCGTTGATATACAATTTCGAAATTTGTTAAGAAGTTAAAACTTACGGCACGTATAAAGGAAAATTCCAAAATTATTTTTCAAAAATTGACTACTTATTTGTATTTGTGTCACAGAAAAAACCATTAAGTACAAATTTTAATCTGTACTTAAATTGATACAAAATGACAACTTAATTAGTTATTCTTTTGGTGTATCTCCTTTCATGAAACTGGTACGAAAACTCTCGGGGCATGAGTACGACTTGAACTTGCCCGAAAATGTTGATTATTTTATAGATTATATATAAAAATATAGCCTAAATATAGCTAAATATAGCCTAAAAACGTGCTTTCTATGTATATTCTGCATACCAATTATATATTTAACTAATAATATATTTTACTAATTTAAAAACTGTACAGGAGCTAATATAAGTTATTTTACAAATAATATTGTGAATACTTATCCAAATCAATGAATTATTAATTAAGGCTGTTTGTAATATTTATATTTCTTAAATGAATAATCATGTAATTCAAGCGGGCAAAGCCGCGAGCAGGCCGCTAGAGTCTCATTTAATTTGGTAGGTAGTTCACTGACTGTACTTGACAATAGATTCTGTAAATGACTTAACTTAACTTAAAGTTATATATTATAGTGTAAATGACGATTAGTACAAATGACGTACGTCAGTAATGCAGGTTCACTTCCAAGTGAGTTCCAATTGTGCCGGTTGTGCACACTGACCATGTCGACCGCGAACGACGACTATGCTCTGACATATATTAAAAGACATAATTGTATAATTGTTAGAAATTGGAAGCATTCTATATGTTTCTAGTGTGGTTAACTTACTCACAAAGATTTTTGCACAGGCCTGTATTTTCGCTCGGTCTATCCTGACAGTTGAGTTTAGTTAGTTGATACTTATTATTCGTCCTCAATGCGATCCATTTTTTTCTTTCTATAAAATTTCTTCTTTTCTTTTTAAGAAACGACGATAAAATTTGAGAGACAAAAATATTTTCGATGATCATTTAAACTTTCAAAAATACAACTAAGATTTTATAATAAAAAATAGCTTTTAATTTTGAGAATACCAATCTTTAGGCGACGAGATGCACATAAAGGTGAGAAAACTTCTGATATTAGAAATCGGAAGCGGTTACTGTTTTTAAAGTTTAAATGTTTCTAAATTATTCGGAAAGAGATTCTACGTAATTGTACGTAAGTAATTCTACGTAAAAATAATACTTCACACGAGTTTCCTTCCAATAAGGGCCGTTGCCTACAAGCAACTGCTCCCGATTGACGCATTTCCATTGCTTTTATAGTCTTTTTCACCTATATCTACCCTCTTTTACATGGGTTTGTTAATATTAACTTTCTAACATTGATTAATTTGCTAAAATTAATTTATTAATTATTAAGTATCGTGGCGCAGTTGGAGATCGCGATGGTTTTTTTGATTCACATTTTTATTTCTCTATACTTAAAACACAACGTCTGGATACGGAATTGAAATGAATCGGATATAGAGTCTAATGAGTACAGTAACAGAGGTTATCGTGAAGCATGGGCACAAGCGAACAAGGATCCCCCTGCCTACCCTGTAATTTGCAGATCACAGTGTGAAACTATAGCGTGAGTACAGTGACATCTATGAATACAAAAAAAAATCACGCTATATCCCACATATAGCAGAGTAGGCAAGCACCTAGTGTTAAGACTCTTCGTATTCCACTTTCCGCCGAATTTTTCAGGCAGGCATTAAGTGTTGAGTGACGGAACTCAACGCTGGGCTTTTGCCTTAGTCCCAGAGCGAAGAAATGAAAATATTAAATAAATAATAGTTCATTCTCCCGAGTGGGGACCGAATCCACCACCGTCGCGTTACAGTTATACCCTTGTGCCCCTGCGCCACGACAATCTCTATGAATATTAGCTGAATAATCTAAATAATAGGTCTCATTTATCCTAACGTTATTAAAAGTCATATTTTCTCTTCAGGCACGATGTCACCAAACACTGGGACCTTAATAGCCACAACAGCAGAAAAACCATTAGTCGATCATTACGAGAAGCTCATTGCACCACAGGCAGAACCAAGGAGATATGAAATCGTATTCCAAAATTTGGTAACGTTCGGTTATGCCCACGCCGCAGCATTGTACGGGCTATATCTGGCATGGACCACTGCTACTTGGAGTACTATAATTTTTCGTAAGTATTTTCATGATTATTTTAGGGACGTTATGGCGCAGCGGTATAGGGTCTGGCTGTAAACGCAACAGGTGAAGGATCGATTGCCACTCTTTGGAACATTATTTCCAAACTTTAATTTTTTCGTTCTGGTAACAAGTTAAAGTGAGGTGCTGGTGGTACTTAGAATACGTCATATAAAACAAAACTGTCAGTTATTTCCATTCCATCAGGGCGAAGCTGAAGGTAAAAGCTAAGTTTAGATAGTAGTATAACAATATTATTTAACTCCGGCAGTATTATGGTATAATACATCAATCATCTCGTTTCTGAAAGAAGTCAAAGGTTTAATCAGAACGCATGTTCATGATAGCTCCAAGGGCACAGTATAATTAAAAAAAAATCAGCTTCACGCTGTGTATCCCGCATACAGCAAGCTAGGCACAGGGAACCTAGTGTTAAGACACTCCGTTCCCGACTTTCTGCCGAATTCTGGTTTGCGCGTTGAGTGGCAGAACTCAACGCCGCGCTTTGCCTTAACACCAGAGCGAAGAAATGAAAATATATATTTAAGTAAATATTTCATCTCCTCGAGTGGGGATCGAACCCACAACCAGTCGGTTTTACACTCACACTTTGTGCCCCTGCGCCACGACTGGCGCATAATTGCCTAATTATATTTGGTTTTTTTTTATTATATAATACATACGTGTTTTAATTGATTTTATATTCTCGTTCCATTTCGTTGCGCCATTGAGCACACAGTATCTGTAAGAAACGGTAAAAAGAAAAAGTTTTTTCCACCTATGTCCCGCACATAGCAGGGGAACCTAATGTTGAAACATTTGTTTGCCATTACCAAAAATGCCACGCTTTGTCTCGATACCAGGATAAAGAAATAAAAATAATTCATTCAACGAATGAGAATTAAATCCACAGTCGTAGTGTTTACAGTCAGAAGCTGCGCCTCGGCTGCTTACTAGTCTCTCACATTTAGCAGACAAACATGTAAGATGGTTGAACTTTATAATAATATTATTTCTTACAGATTACATTTTATTTGCGGTCGCATCAGTAGGTGTAACGGCTGGTGCCCATCGACTTTGGACTCACAGAGCGTATAAAGCTAAAATGCCTTTGCAATTAATACTTTTAGTAATGAACAGCTTAGCTTTCCAAAACACTGCTATTACTTGGGTACGAGACCACCGTTTACACCATAGGTAATATAGTTTTAATTTCGTATTTCGCGTTTTGACCTGAATATAGCAGGGTAGGTAGAAGGAATCTTGTGTTTATGTTCGCCCATCATCCGCCGCATATTTCTTCCAGAGCATGTTGAGTGGTGGAACTCAACATCGCGATTTTTCTTGTTACCAAAGTGAGAAAATGAAATTATTTATATATTTATTGCCTAGGGTGGTAATTGCACCTAGATCGCGTTTACAATCGGACATAATGCAGCGCAAAACCACGGCGAACTCAAGGTTATAACATAATTATATATTTTTTATTAGAATCGTGTATTTGAATGTAGTGAGGCAATTGCGCTTAACATATTTTTCTTGCAGTTCCGTACCGTATCCTTAGCTAGTGAAAAATAGAATCAATTAGAGTGGGCGGAAATTAACGCCTCGTTTTATATGTAAAAATAGAACAAACAAAGATATTGTAATCATAAATTAAGTATACAGGATCAAAAAAATAGATCTTCCTATACATTTTCAGGTACAGCGATACAGACGCGGATCCGCACAACGCGACGCGAGGATTTTTCTTCTCCCATATAGGCTGGTTACTTGTGAGAAAACATTCTGAGGTTAAACGCCGCGGCAAATTCATTGACATGTCGGATATTTACGCGAATCCCGTTTTGAGATTTCAGAAGAAGTAAGTATTATTTTAGAATTTTTTTCAGGCACTTTTAGGCATCTGGTGTCAGGACAATCAGTTTTAATATTCTGCTCGAATTCGAGACAATGTGTTCTGAGTGGATATCAACGCCGCGCTTTGTTTCCCAGGAGTAGAATTAAAAATTATTTAAATATTAGAAGATATTATTAAATTTATTAAAAGAATTGGAGATCTCTACGTATATTTTTATATTTTTAAAAGGTAACTAGTTAGTTAACAGAGTCATGAATCTCCGGAAAAAGTACTTTCAATGACAAAAATCCTGAGACTTGCATTTTTGTAAGTGTACATCTGTGTCACCCACACTATTGTAGGTCTCACGACGACTTTAAATACGGAGCATCCTTTGCTTGGTTTAAAGCAGTTAATACAGCTCTTTAGGGTTCCGTACCCTTTAAGGAAAAAAAGGAACCTTTATAAGATCACTTTGTTACCCGTCCGTCTGTCTATCTGTCCTTCTGTCTGTCTGTCTGTCCGTCGGTCCGTGTCTCTGTCTGTGTGTCCGTCTGTCCGTGTCTCTGTCTGTCTGTCTGTCAAGAGCTTTTATCTCAAGAATGCTTGGAGGTATCGAGTTGAAATACAAACCATATATATGGCTGTTTATATCGCCAAAAATACATATTTCGACATTATAACAGAAAAAAATCTGAAAACAATACATTTGTGGTTAAATCCTAAAAATTTATATCCTTAAAAAGAGGTAAAATTTAGTCTTAAATCCACTAGTTCAATTGAGGTATCAGATAAATTTCATAAAAAGCTCGAGACCTTCAATTTTTGTACAGAACCTTCGGTGGGCGAGCCCGACTTGCGCTTGTCTGGTGTTTTGGCTACCGGCCGCGTTCTGAGACCCAGCCCTCTATTTGAGTATCTTATTTGACGTAACCAGTAACTACACCACTTTTACTGAAAGCAACATCACGGATCATCATACAGTAAAGTAGTTGTTTCATGTATGTAGCAAGGTAGTCAGAGGATTGAACTCAGTCCTAAAAGTTATAATATTGAGTGTTACGTGGCAGAAATTAATGCCGCACTTTGTCTTATTGCCAGAGCGAAATAATAAACGTAATTTATTCCCCCAAACGCTGTAATTCTGTGCCACAACGACCTTAAAAAAACCGTTTTTAATAATTTATCATTAACTTTGTTTCAAATAATTTTTTTATGATCACTTTTTTTCAGGTACGCAGTACCATTCATTGGAACAATATGCTTCGTGCTACCAACTGTCGTCCCAATTTACTTCTGGGGGGAGAGTTTAAACACTGCGTGGCATCTGGCCCTACTACGATACGTTTGCAACCTTCATAATACCTTCTTAGTGAACAGCGCGGCTCATTTGTGGGGCAATAAGCCCTACGATAAGAGTATCAAACCAGCCCAGAACTTAGCTGTTTCTTTCTTCGCATTTGGGGAAGGTTTTCACAACTACCACCATGTCTTCCCTTGGGACTATAAGACGGCAGAATTAGGGAATAACTATTTGAACGTAACTACGTATTTTATAGACTTTTTTGCATGGTTAGGATGGGCATATGACTTAAAAAGCGTTTCAGAAGAACATATAAAGTCTAGATCCAGCCGCTTTGGAGATGGCAGCGATAGTTGGGGGATTAAGAGTTGAGCTAAGTTTTTAATCTGCCGTAGTTACGGTTATATTGTGCAATTCGCAAAGTCGTATGTTGATCTACAGTTATATACATTTATTGAGTTCATGGTCCGATAATAATATTCAACTTTTGCAGAATAAATTATGCGAATACAAGAATAGTTTTTCTTTATTAAAACCTAAATTGAAAATATGAAGGCTTTGCATTGCAACAAAACAGGTATTATATGTTAAGAAAACACAGCAATGAGATGAAGAAGCATTTCCTATGATTTTATAGATATAAGAGAATTCCACCATGATTCGTAAACAAATATAAAGTATACATTACATTTCTGGCACCAAAGGGCGACCTATACTTTACCGCGACTATAGCTGTCAAATGTCATTGCAGTCTTCATCAGCAGCAAGCCTCTTGCTTCATTGCTGTGTTATCTTAATATATAATACCTGTTTTGTTGCAATGCAAAACAGTCATATTATATGCCTTCGATAACACAGCAATGAGATGAAGACCTGATATCAGCTGATGATCAGAAACGTTAAAACATAGAAAAATGCAATGTGAATACAAACTTAATATATCAAAAAAGAAATGAAAATAAAAACCAATTCTGAAATTTCTATAATCTCTATATATAATAAGACAGTAAAAATATTTTGTCTGTACATTTACTAATTTTGACTGAAATGGATAGAGGGACACTTAAAAAGAATAATAGAAAGCAAAAATATTTTTTTTGAATTTCTTGTCTGTCTGTCTGTCTGTCTATCTGTCGATATATTTATGTCCGCATTTTTCTCTGAAAATACTCAACCGATTTACTTAAAAGTTGCTTTGTTTTAACTCAACTTAACTAATAAAGTCTGGTTCATCAAAATCGGTTCATTAAAAAAAAGGTATCGTCATTTGAATGAACTCAAGGTATTAGTTTGCCTGCGAACTAACGTTCGCAATAGCAATATAGCAATCGCGCTGGTAAGATTCCTGGCTAAAGAATGACATTTGAAACGTCTTAGTTATATGACTGTTGATACATAATACATTTTTGAAGCACTATTATACAATATTTTATACAATAAAGTAAACAAAATTGAACTGTTTGTGAGGATTACCTTCATAAATCATAACAATTAAGTTTAAGTCGTAATTCATTCAACACAGAGATAAACAACGATTTGATCTTCAAAGAAATATTAAGTAAATACATAGATTTTTTAGTTCGTTTGTTCGTTTGAAATAAATCTATATAAAAATGCCTAAAACATCCTTTCTACGTGTACTCTGTAATCACTACATACCAATTGTACATTTAGCTAATAATATATGTAACCATAATAATTTAAAAACTGTACAGGAGTTAATATGCAATCATTACAGTTATTTTACAAAGAATATTATGAATCTGTGGGCTAAAGCAGAGTACCCCCTTCGGGGTACATCACGTCGGGGTCACCAATGTGGGCTAGGGCAGCGTGGTGATGTTAATGCGACGAGACCGAATATTCAATTCTTTTATTATATATTTCATTTGTTTATTTATACGTTACAAAATAATAGTGGAAAATAATTACACAATTGCATTTGTAGCGAATAAATTTAGGACGCTGATTTAGCGTGTTTAAACATGTTGTTTATGAATAATATTAATACTTGTGCAATACCCCTACAAATCCTTACCCAAATCAATAATTTAACATTTAAGGCTGTTTCTGAAGCAGCAAATTAAATTATTCACTGACATCAGCACATTTAACTGAGTTTTAAAAAACATAACATAGGTAAAAAGAACGTAATGTTACAAGAATATATACGTATAATAAATAATTAGCCTTTTGTATATTTTATAAATATCAAATATCAATTCATTGAGGCCAGTCGTGGGGCAGCGGCACGAAGTGTGACTATAAAACCGACTGGTTGTGGGTTCGATCCCCACTCGAGGAGATGAAATATTTACTTAAATTTATATTTCCATTTCTTCGCTCTGGTGTCGAGGTTAAGCGCGGCGTTGAGTTCTGCCACTCAACACGCAATGCCTCCAGAATTCGGCAGAAAGTGGGGAATGGAGTGTTTTAACACTAGGTTCCCTCTGCCTACCCTGCTGTGTGCGGGATATAGCGTGAAGCTGATTTTATTTATTTTAAATATCAACATTGGTCGTATTTTTTAGTTTAAAACATTCAAAAATTCTTATAGAAATTATGATAATGTGGTAAAAAAATCATATTAGGATATTACAGATTAAAGTAATAAAAAAACATATCAAAATTTATTTTAGTTGTCGATCAATTTTGTATATTAGATCAATAATCATGTAGATTAAGCGGGCGAAGCCGCAGGCGGGCCGCTAGTATTGTAATATGTACGTATACAATGTCTGAGTAAGGACTAGTCGAGTATTTAGGGTGAAAACGGGTAATATTTTGTATGAAGAATCCTAAGGAAAAATAGATTAAAACTGTATAAAAGAGAAACTAATAACAATGTTTGTGTCCGCTCTTAAAATGAACTTGATTAAAATCATTAAAAACAAATTTAACTATTTATATGAAAAACATATAATCAAAAAAGTAAATAAATTTACCATTACATAATTACACGACAGGCAATAAATAAACACTTCGACGTTTATCTGCAATTTAGAATTGTAATTGTGTTGTCTGTAATCAGCGATTAATTACCAATTTGTATTTAATAGTAATCTTATATAAAAAGTGATATTATATAATATATAGCTAGATAATTAATACATTGTATCGATGCTAATAAGGCCATTCTAGTTTTTTATGCTTATAAGTTGGACTCTTGTAAATTTCATTTTTTTATTATTATAATAAAAATATAAAATTTTTGAGAGTTTACTAATATGTTGGTACTTTATACTAGTTGCAGGAATCTTAAAAGAAATTGTTTTAAAGTTATAATTATTTCTATATTTAGGGTAACTCTCTAGTTGCATTCGTCGATAACGCAGTGGTTTTTCATACTAAATATGGATGTCCTATAGGGACAGATGTTCTATTTCGTCTCATTAAGGAAAAAATACTCTCAAGAAGAGATAACATTTGTTACGCTGTAGAACTTGAAAGTTATAGTAATGCAAATGCAAAACACAATAATTTTAGTAGAATGATTATTTACTGAGAATTTTCGTAAACTTAGTCACAACGTCACAGAGGCATTGAGTAACTCAAAAACGTTACATAGTGTGCTTAGAGGAGGAAGAGCGAAGTTGACAGAGCTATTTGGCCAACAAATATAAAACAAGTTTGGGAGTTTTTATTCGAATTCTACTTACTTCCTGCTATAAAAACATGACCGTCATTTTTTATTTAAATTTTGATATATTCAGCTGTTCATTAAGGTTTTTTGTATGTTGTATTGTTATATGTTGTTTTGTATGTTGTTAATTATTAAAACGATCTTAGATTTTACTGATTATGCAGTAGTTAGATTCGTAACGTTCATTAATTTTAATTTGTTAACGTTTTTTTTTAATTAAATGTAGTCTTATAACTTTACATAGACTTATTTAACACTTATGACTACTATAAGAGAGGAAAATTAATATCTAATAGTATTTATCAATGAATAAATGAATAGCTAATATTTTTCGCGATTTTTTAAACATATATATGTATATATGTACATATGAACGCTCAAAGGTACTCTGTTTTACAAGATGACGTTGACAAGAAGTTAATTATTGTTTTATAACAACTAACTTCTAATTTGACTAAAAGAGTAACAATTAACTTCTGATTGACAAAAAGGGAACAAAAATCTGCTTAACGCTGAACGCTGGAAAGAAAACCGTCGTGGCGCGGGGGCACAAGTGTGTGACTATAAACGCTAACCCACAACCAGACCAGGTTGTGGGTTAGCAATGCCTCCAGAATTCGGCGGAAAATGACTAACGGAGTATCTTAACACTAGATTCCCTCTGCCTACAGCAGGGTGCTGTGTGCGGGATATAGCGTGAGGCTCATTTTTGATTTAATAATATAATGTATAAGAGTAGAAGAAAAAAGGAATAAATAATAATAAGAAGAATAGGCCAATCGTGGCGACTTGGCACAAGGTTATGACTGTAAAGGCGACTGCTTGTTGGTTCTATCCCCACTCGAGAAAATTAAATATTTAATATTTTCATTTTTCCGCTCTGGTATCGAGGTAAAAACTAAAAATGAGTTCCGCCACTCTCTAACTACTCGCCATAAACTGCTCATCAGGCTTATTTTGATTATTGCAACATATTAACCGAATTTATAATATAATATAATTGATACAAACAATAACTGAGAAACTTAAATATGTATAAACATCTGTATAATATATGTTTAGCTTTAATTGTGATATAACGCAAGTGTACTAAGCATCTGTCCAGATCAGGCCGGACTTAATAATTTTTATATTCGTGGCGCAGGGGCACAAAGTGTGACTGTAAAACCGACTGGTTGTGGTTTCGATTCCCACTCGATGAAAAGAAATATTTATTTAAATTTATATTTCCATTTCTTCGCTCTGGTGTCGAGGCAAAGCGCGGCGTTGAGTTCTGCCACTCAACACGCAATGCCTCCAGAATCCAGCAGAAAATGGGGAACGGAGTGTCTTAACACTAGGTTTCCTCTGCCTACCCTGCTGTGTGCGGGATACAACGTGAAACTGATTGTTATTTTGATTTTATATGTAAAAAAGTATCAATTAATACTGGACTTAATTTTTTGCAATAAATTAAACTTAATTGCAATTAAGCATTCACATCAACAAACCGATTATGATATCAGTATAATAAGTATTTAAAAAGATTATCGTGATATAAATTGGTCTTACTCTGATACCATGTAGCTATGTATATAATATAACTACAAAAGTACAACGCGGGCGTATTAATCCAGTCAACTAACTATTTCCGCGCGTCTTATGTTGCGTATTACGGGACGACAATTCCAGATCTCCAAAGAAACAAAGAACTGTGTATTTGATAAATTTGAAATACATACTAAATGGATGTGGAACGTGCTAGTGATATAAGTGTCGATGATTGCCATCACCTAGTGTTCACTGACATCAACTGTGGAATCATGACTTATATTACAAGTAAGAATAACTTCTCTTTTTGTAATCTGATATTAGATAAGAATGCTTAAACAAAAAGAACAAAAGCATTACTATGTATTTATCTTTTCTAAGAAAATATTTAGTATGTTGACCTTTAAGTAATCATCAATAACAACCCGTAAAACTGCGATTAAAATTTTAAGCCAGCAACTAATCGAGACCATAGCTAGCAAAATCCGTTTTGAAATAAATAACTACAGGAAATACACAAAACAATAGATATTACTGTTAAAAAAATCCCATAAAATAACATAATTGTGGGTGCCGAGTTCCATGTTCACTCGGGATATAATTCAAGCTCTAAATTTTACTTACTTTTTTGTCATTTTTTACATACAGACTTAATTATATTTGTAAGTCCGTGTACTTTCACCTTGTATTGAACCATTAGTATCTATATTTGATTATGTGCCTGATGGTAAAACATAGTCAATTCAATCAAATTGTGTAGGATGTCAAAGGTCATTACAACATTTTTCCTTATCTAGACTCGCATTAACGTAGTTACCAGTAGTTAAATCAGATAGGTCTGTCGTACTTCGGATTGAAAGCCAAATTGTTAACAAAGCAGAATATTATTATTTTTATAGAATTCGTGACATTGATTAGATATATACTTTTCAATTATTTTGTCTATTTCAGATAAAATTGTAACAAGGTTATAATTATTATAATTTTGTTTACATACTTTGAACGCTCTCGTAAACGGCGTTGCTTTCAATTCTTTCGTTAAACTAGTAGTAATTAAGTGAAATAAGTATGAAACCGAACCTTTGATAGGTTTTGGTAACGCGACGGTTACACCGATAGGTAGTTGTGATATTCAAATTTATTATTGATAGTATTTAAGCCATAACCGAGGTGCTTATAGTATCTAATGAATATTTATTTAGGTAATTCTAGGTAAGCGAACAAGAAATAGAAATATTATTTTTTCCAACAAGAAATAGAAATATTAATTTAAGTAAATATTTCGTCTCCTCGAGTAGTAATCGAATCCACAACCAGTTGGTTTTACAGTCAGTCATTGCCACTGCGCCACGACTGGCCTCATAAAACTTAAAGTAACATAGAAATTGAAAATAAATAAAAAATAATAAATGAGACAATGCCATTTCACATGAGGCAAAATTAAAAGAATAAATGTTTTAATTTGGGAGAATTAGGATGTACAGGAGGACGGTGAGCTAACAAATCAAATTAACTGATAACTGTCTCGTTGTATACAGACCGTATAGTTTGTCGTTTAGAAAGAAAAAGAGAAATACGAGAAATGATGAATAAAAAAAAATAAAAAGTTCTAAGTTCAAATCGTTGTATTATTCAACACTCTTATAAAAAAATTATAAATGGGTAGTACCAAATGCATCACGGTAGAGAATTGTTAAACAGTGTCACGATGATATTGGTCTTGTCGAAATTAACAAAACAATGTATAAATTATGTAGCGCTTATTGATTTCCCAGAGTGAAACAATTTGTACAAGAATACGTACAATTATGTTTAGATTGTGAAAGAAGCAAACCTGGAGGATTTCTAAATCTAATATGTAAAGTTTCGTTTCTGTTTTATACTCCATTCAGACCATTTGTCCTTAGTTGTATTAAAAATAATTATTTGCTGGTAATCATTGATCGTTTTTATTTGAAATTTCTAATAATAAAAGCAGAACAGACATTTAGTAAGTAATTACAATATAAAAATATACTTTACACATTTACCACACCAGTTGAATTGATCACAGATAGAGTTAATTGTTTTACAAATCAGAAATTTAAAAATATTACAGACGAATTAGGTGTTTAGCATATTTTTATCGCTTGGTAAATATTATTCATAATAAAGTAATCGGTTGAACGCCGGCTGAGGCTTAAAATGAGTAGCATCTCTTATAGTTTTATATTAAACTCAACAAACGGAGATTTCAAGCACAAAATTGAAAATGGAGAAACAATTCGGTCGGAAAAATCAAAATACAAAAACAATAATATGACAAACATATAAAAATCGCGTAAGTACCAAATCGAATTTAACGTTACAATAAACGTAAATGCAAGAAACTTACTTAAGTTATAAGTCCATAAAAATATGATATATACGAGTATATGATATAAAGATACGTATAAAATAACGAAATAATAAAGTTTTAGATCATGACAAATATGAAATTTAAGATACTCTAATTACCGTGGCCATAGATGAAATTCAACCGTGAGTAATGTTTCACCGCCTTTCTGATGATAGTGATTCTAAATCTTCAAGTCAGATTGTCCCAGTTTAAAGCGAGCAGCTTGCTCCAGTTTAAGATTCTATGCGGGCATATTTCCCCAGTTTAAGGTTACAGATTTCCCTAGTTTCAGGTGGGAAGATTGCCCCAGTTTCAAGTGGGAAAATTGCCCCCGTTTCAGGTAGACAGATTGCCGCAGTTTCAGATTGGTAGATTGCCGCACAGCTGATCGCCTACTAGCCTGGCCCGAGTAGGCGTACGCAGGTAGCTCCCGTGCGCTACTTCTAGCAGGGCATCGAGGGTAACTACCCTTGACTTCGTGATAGCCGCGTTTCACGTAAGATTTTAGTCCGCGTGTCTCAGGGCCATTGACAGCTGGGGCAGATTGCCGCAAGTTCTGGTGGGTAGATTTTCGCAAGTTCAATTGGCCAGATTGCTGAAGGTTACAGTGGGCAGATTGCCGTAGGTTAAGGTGGACAAATTACCCCAGTTTCATATGAATAGATTGCCGCAAAGCTAATCGCCTACTAGCCTGATCCGAGTAGCACGCAGGTAGCTCCCGCGCACTACTTCTAGCAGGGCATCGAGGGTTTGACTCCGTGACGTGCCTAGCAGATGTTGCAGACGAGGAGTAAATGACACCAGCATAGAGGATATTTTCAGATGCTATTCAGCTATCCTCTGTGCTGGTGCTAGCGGGCATATGCATTCATTTTGTATTAAACGAACTACAAATATAAATTTGTTAATTATTTTTCTATAAAATACCTATAAATTTTCACTTATCGGATTTTTTTCCTTTATTTGTATTATATTATAATTTTGTATACTTTGTGAAAAAAATTATAAATGTCCGTTGACGGGTAGTATCCTATAGGTTTTGATGACTTGGCTTATTTCATACAATATGCAGCAAAAATTATATATAAACGATCATATTTTTTGATTGCATTGACTTAGAAACTTGATTTTTTTGTGATTTCTGACGGAAGCACAAAAAAACCAAGCAGTCTCTAAATAAATGCTCTTAACCGACGGACAGAAGGACTACAAAGTGATCTTACAAGGGTTTCGTGTATAACGTTTGTTATTTACAGTAAATATAGTTACATTTATAAAAATAAAAATACGACTAATATATTAAACATTTTCATACAATAATACATATTTTACTCGTAATGTCATTGATATTTAAGGAAGTGATTAAAGTTCACTGTTAATTATAATATTTATCTATTCTTTAATGTAAACATGAAAATGTAGCAAATACTTGTAATAACTAAATAAAGTAATTAGGTAGGTACTTCTGTGGCCTTGTATTATAATATTTAAACTAAAAAGCATAGATTCTTAAGTAAGTAGCTGAGTGGCACAGCATACTCTGCTTGCGAACGCGATGACTGTTTATTTTTTGTTTGTTATATTTTAACTAATATTTCAAGTGCAGTTTGATCGAGTCATTAAATAGCTAATTATAATATTTTAAAAATGAATTCTCCTGTCTGAAATTGATTTTGAATTGAAAAATCTCTTTTATGGCAGATAGTTTATTTATCGAGAAAGGTTTCGACTGTGGGTTCAATTTTCAGTCGAGGAAATGAATTATTTAATGTTTTTATTTCCTTGCTCAAGGCAAAGCGTTGAGTTCCGCAACTTGACACGCAATGTCTCGGAAATTTGACGGCTCAGTCTTAACACTAGGTTCTCTCTGCCTATCTCGTCAAAAAAAGAGACAACGATTTCTAAGTAATAAAGCGTGGATAATTAGTACCTACATATGACTTTATTTTTTCCTTATGTATAAATAGAATATATTGATATGGATATTATAACATTAATATACTAACTTCTGCATAGCTAATGAAATCAAAGTGATGTTCGTATGTCTTATATGTATGTTTGTAAAATATAAGTATACCTATAAATTTAAAAAATATAATTAATTACAAGTTATTTTTATTAAAAATTTTACATTATGTATATCTATATTAAATTAACTAGCACTTGTTTAAATTAGTGAGGCCAATCGTCATACAGAGGTAGTGGAAATGCGACAGGTTGTGGGTTCGATTCCCACTCGAGGAAGTGAAATATTTAATATTTTTATTTGGTCTGGAGGGAAAGCACTGCCTCTAGAATTCAGAGGTGAGTGGGGAACGGACGAGTCTTAATCTGAAAGCTGAAAAAAATTATAAATATGCAGCTCCGAAAAAGTTATAGTAAAGGATCTATCCTGATAAACATGGAAAAGCGCACTGGCTTTTAAATAATTGTTTTTACTATAATTGTATTGATTTTTATCATATTGATTATATTTTTTTGTCTCTAACCCTTACAGTATGGGAATTATGGAGTGAACAACCGTTAATTATGGGATTAAAAACGTTAAAGTTTATTTTCTCGGTATCTGTTGAAAATATATATAAGTTTATTATTATATATATTTTTTAGAATTTCCAAGCAAATATAAATTGTAAAAAATAGAAGTTTATTTTTGTAGGCGCTTTTGTAGAGCACCGCATGAATTAAAACCTACAAAAATAGCCTACCAAAATTTATTATTATTTTAGACAAAGTTCGAAAGACTATTTGGTCTAAACGCTATTCTTTAAAGTTTACCGCTTAAGGTATCAGTTTTAAAAAATTATAGCAAATGTGCATAATTTTTTTCTGCATCTTTTTATATCAATTATGTAATTAATACAAAAAGATTAATTGCAAGAAAATACTTGTATAACCATGTGATTATACAAGTATTTTCTTGCAAAAGAAGGTAGCTTAAACCATAATGTCTCGATTTATATTTTTTTTAGAATCATGCAAAAAGGTCTAAATGCCAATATTAATAATAATAGGTAAAGGTAAAGTAATGTATATAGAAGTATAGTATAGTATGCATGTATGTAGAAACAGGAAAAACAAATTATTCACCACATCATATGGTTAAATAAACACGTCAAAATAGTTTAAGTGATATGTACATAATATTCAAATCAAAATCACGAAGACACTTTTTTATGGTTAATGGTAAAAATATTAAAAGTTACAGTGAAGTATATGAAATGAAATGTTTCTTTTGAAGTTTTTTGTTTAGACGAACTACTAAAACAGCTACTCAAAGTTCCAAGATTAAAAATAATGTTAGAGTTGATAAAAAATATGATAAATTGTGATAAATATAAATTAGTGTTTTTCATTCAATGCATAAATTATAATACAAGAACTTAAATATTCTGTTGTCTTGTTCGCGTTGAACATCATTTAGCTGAATAAGATTGTAAATATTTTTTAAGCGTCCCGTTATATCCTGCACATAACAGGATAGACAGAGAGAATCCTAATTAAATTTATTTTTATTTATTTTTTTTTGTTCATAGAAGCCAGTCGTGGCGCAGTGGCACAAAGTGTGACTGTNGCGTTGGGTTCTGCCACTCAACGCGCAATGCCTCCAGAATTCAGCAGAAAGTGGGGAACGGAGTGTCTTAACACTAGGTTCCTTCTGCCTACCCTGCTGTGTGCGGGATACAGCGTGAAGCTAATTAAATTTAATAAATTAAAATTTTAATTATTTTGACGAAAGTAAATAATATAAAGTATTTAAAAGAAATAATTATATACTGCATCTCCAAGGACCCTAGGAACTTAAATTAGTACATTGATAATCCGATAAAATAGAAAGACCAATTGCACTTACAATAATAAAAAATACAAAAAATCTTCTCCTTCCAAGATTGTCCTTATTAGATATATTCAATAATGTGAGCTAAAAGTATCGAGAACACTTTTTGCTTTTTGTTATTAAGCATACGGAGTTTGTATGACATCGCACATTGAAATGTTCAAAATAAAATGATATTAGCAGAATTTGAAAAAAATATTCATAAAGATATAAAGAAAAAAGTTAAAATTTGTAGAGCCTACCATAGAGCTACGACTATGTCAATAAGTTTGAACACTGCAATTTACGACAATCCTTGTACGCGATAAAGCATTGTAGCAAAATTAGATACAAAAGTCAATTAGGTGTAAAAGACGCCTGAAGCATTTGGAATACATCAAAGAGCAAAATGTGAGTAGCACGTTGTTATACAGATATGAAACGGCTGAAGACTACATTTTACCGTAGGACTTTAGGATAAATGTCCTTAGGTGGTTTAGGTGCATTAAAAGGTGCTAGTCGTGCAAGAATAATAATGCAAGAGTGAGAATTAGGAAAGGTACAGGAAAACCTTACTTCTTCCTGATTACTTTGCCTGGGTTTTTCTTTTTGTAGAAGGTTTTCAAAAGGTATGTTAGTAGAGTCGTGTCGCATTTGGTTACATGCAAAGAACAGCTTGAACAGTGTAGCCTACTCTCCGATCGCAAGCACTACATCAAACTCACTTGCAATGTTACGGACCCGGTACTTTTATAGTTAATGGTAGGAATATTATGCTACGCTATGATATGCATTTCATATAACAGATCGATAGTAATAGTAAATTAAGAAAAAGCTAAGGAACTACACAAAAATTAAGGAATTTACTTTTTGTTCTGTCTGTCAAATATCAGTACTGGCTCACTAAAAAATCGGTCTTCACTTACTTTCACTTGTTGACTCATACGCCCGCGTTATTCGCGCACAAAGAAATTATCTATAGTCTAAACGTCATAAATATTTGTTATCTCTATATTTCCTTGTGGCTTTTCCACCTGTGTTTGATCGATTTTGATTCATTAAAATGTTTCAACCATCATCACAAAAAAAATTGATTCAAGGCATTATATTTAAATTGTCATTGTTTTTAAGAAATAAGCAAATTGAACGGTTCAAGTGACAGAGCCCGCCCGCATTCGCCCGCATACCACCTTAAAATTATAATACTATTATTTTGTTGCATTTGCCAAGGGATTGATAAATTTAATTCAAATTCAATGATCTTAGCGTTTAGACAAACAAACAAACAAATTCGTCCACTTGATTATATTGGTATAGATCTATTAGTATAGATTTGAAGCTTAAATTGGTTCAAACGACACAGCTTATTATATTGATGAAAGGCAGAAAATACTAAGCGGCTAATCTTAATATTTAAGAAAGAGAATAAGTGTGTCAACGTACCTATACTAAAAATAGTGTTTGGAAAATCTTTAACACTTTAATATAAATGGAAAAAAAATAATGGTTTTAGCGACTTAGTAATAAAATATGATTATTTCTATGTCGATTGATACAATGGACTTCAAAATGAAAGCAAACTGTTGGGTTCATGCTCCAAAAAAGTGCTCTGAAAATTATGATACTGAGTTGAAAAGAATATCGAATAAAAATATGGTTTAGAACAATTAGCCTTTCAACCGTCGATATATAGAGTGGAACCGTCAGTGCTCCTTTTATGAGAACAGCATATAGGGTAAAATATTTTAAACCCATACCTAAAGAAATTAATCAAGATACCTCAAAAGTTTAGACGTAGGATTTTTTTTTTATTCACGATGTTTATCCATACCTGTATTTCGTGTGACGCAGTTACGCATAGATACCAATAACGTAAAAACATACTACTACAAAAACACTACTAAAGGTTAAGCAACTTTGAACTTTGCCACCAATACCTACGACTCGATTTCGGAATGAGACGTATGCGGCGGTTTACCTTTGATAGGTTGATGTGTGCGTGCGTCGTTCTTGACAAATGGAGTTTTATTTTACAACAATAATTTAATTTATTTTGTTTGAAAAAATCAATTTTTTATTAAAAATAAAAATTAATAATAATTGTATCAGGCTTTTATAGAGTAGTTAAAACTGTGGTTTCATTTAAAGTGGTGCTGACAAAAACACTCTGTATATTATGTACAACAAAATTTAAGTACTGGAAAATATCTCAAAATAAAAAAAATATTGGGGTGGTTTTATATACTATAATACATGTATTAACAACTACCAGAATAGTAGGTACATATTAGTAAAATTTTATAAAACTTAAAATTAGTTATTACATTTTAACAGAGAGTCAACAAAGTTCATAGATAAGAAGCATATCTATAAAAGTAAAAGGATTTATGTATGTTCCAATTCGGGTCATATAACAAAACAATAAGTATTACTGTCTATGTGAAACAGTTTCACTACACGCTCAAAGGTCTCTGAGTATTGCATCTTATCTTTATAATACGTATTTTAAGATTTAAAAAAAAATGAGTGCGACGGTAATGTGTCATTATTTTAAAATAAATTCGCAAAACGTTTTAACGTTGATTGAAGTAATATTTTTGTTTTATATTTTGCTTATTCTAGTGCCTTCAAAATTGGCATGTTAAGTTATATAGTAATCTTTAAAAAATATTGTTAACAGTGCTGTTTACAATGTTATTATTAATATATGCTATACAGAACGTATATATGATGACAGGCATATCTCTATACAAGCTTATTATGCGTATGCACGTATCCATTATAACATTTTATGTTTATTATTTTAAGGTATACTCCACTATAATGAATTTTCGAAATGAAAACATAAATACCTAACTAATATAATTCTGGTAAGTAGTATATCAACGCGCCCTCAAAAGCTTTTAAATTCCATAAAGATATTTTCAATAGATACCGGGAAAATAAACTTTAAATTTAAAGATTGTTACCACCATAACTCCCTCACTAAAAGGGTTACAAACAAAAAAATTGCGTCCGTTTACCCACGTTCATCCGGCATTTTGTTATCAGCTATCTATACTAATACAATAACGCGGAAGAGTTCATTTGTTTGTGTGCTTGTTTATTCGTTCGTTCTTTTATTCGTTTGTTCGTTCTTTCCTACATACCCCTGGAATGCTATGGGTTATATAACATTACAATTTAATTCTTAGTTAACTTTAAATAATTAAATAACAATAATTAGGAACGCCATCGTATTACTTAAACAGCGTGCGATGCAGAAATAGTAAAATATATGTAAGTATAATACATTGTGCTACAAAAACATTTAGTTTCATTAGTACTAAAATAAAGTCTTTATCTATCTGTCATAAATAAGGTACAATAAGACATTTTGTGACAAAAATAAATTTTCAAGGAAATTATGTATATTAAGATAAGCTTTGGCTTTTATAGCATGTAAATGGGACGTAAACTTTTAAAGAAAATGTGAATTAAAATAATTCGACGCTCTGTTTACGGCCGCAAGCAAAGGCTCGAGTATTGCAGGGGGCGTCCATGTCACCGATTTCGTCCTCGCAAGCAGCCACGTTACGCCTGCACTTGGTCAAAATTATAAAAAAATATTGAATGTATAAATTTAATTATATAATCAATCTTATATAAATAAATATAGGTGGTATGCGAGCCAAGCCGTGAATGGGCCGCTAGATATTAATGTAATCTATCTATAATAATATATTGAATAGATGAATTTACAAGTAGTACTAGTAGTAGTATTATAACTGACGCATGAACGATTGTGCCTGTCGTCTACATCACAGTTACGACTGTAGTGTAGGGGATAGAGTTCCCCACTTTGCTTCGCAATCGCTTTAAGTGAAACTCCGACAAACGTCAGTTGCTTTTTAGTATCACGAACACGCAGTGGTATACGTATATACATAAATCAAATTATAGTACTATTTTTTTTTTATTTACTTTGCATATAATATATATTATAATGGACTTAGAAAATGGCAGTGTTGGTGTCACAAAAGTACATTGTAACTCTACTATCTTTGTGGATCTAGAATGTAAAATTTCTGGTAAACATCTTTGTTTATTTATATTATACATATTATCTATATATTAAGTTACTGATATTCCATTATGATTAATTAAATTATAATATAATTGGATATTATTACCATTACCCTGTTAAGAAGATAATTAAGGAAATATGTATATATTTTTTTCCATTTTCTTCAATTAAAAGAAAACAATCATGTGAACTGTTTTTAACCCTGCATAATTATTTTACACAAAGCACAAAGTCTGACTGTAAACGCGACTCGTTGTGGGTTCGATCCCCACTCGAGGAAATGAAATATTTATTTAAAATTTATATTTTCATTTCTTCGCTCTGATGTCGTTGAGTTCCGCCACTCAACGCACAATGACCCCAGAATTCGGCGGAAAGTGGGGAACGGAGTGTCTTAACACTGGGTTCCCTCTGCCTACCCGGCTATGTGTGGGATACAGCGTGAAGGTGATTTTTTTAATAATTATTTTAATTACTGAATTTTGTATAAAATTAAAAAAATAATTTACATGATAGGTGATGATGATGATAATGAATTACATATTTCACTTGTTCTTGACTTATATCGAATAAAGAATATTAAAACGATAATATAGATAATTTATAACATCACACAATTTTTTTATCAGTTCACACAAGTTTTTTATACATAGCTCACATGTATGTATTCATTACCTATTTTTATTTCATATATTATAAAAGGTCAAAGGCAAGATCATTAGCGTCACTATTTTTTTGTACATAACTCGGTCGATCATCACGCTGTGTCCCGAATGTAGAAACATAGGCTAAAGAAACCTTCTATTAAGACACTCTAAGACGCCTTAAAAATTGAATTAGATGTCATATAAACTTGTTTTTTCATTTTTATGACTATTGGCTACTAATGTTTGTTGTCATTCTTCTGGGCGCCTGGCTAGTAGTAATAATAGTCTTGTTAAAATTCTAATTTAACAGTAAACACTTTAAAATCAATACAAATAGAGTTAAAAATTTATCAAAATAAACAAACTATTTTTTGATAATTCTAACACGTCACCATTATCTTTTTATTTTTTGAATCCTCCGTGTAATTTAATGTAATATATTAATATAATAATCTGTTTAAATAAATTTTAAAAGAAGATCTCGAAATACACTACATCTAAAGGCGGGAATCATTCTTCAGCCAATAATATTTTCCCAAGGAGCTCTGTAAAATTTAAATAGGCCCCAAACTCTTAATTCTTTTATTTTGCAAAAATTATAACTTATTTATGAGTTGATGAGACAGCACGTCTGGTTTTTGGTTGTTTTTATAATTCTCAGTCTCATGTATATAAATAACAATTGCCATCTAGCCACCAATGCTCATCTAGTTAAACTTTTGTAATTTTTGGATAAAAACCAACCTGCTAAACTATTATAAACTTACAATAATATTAATAGCTAGATAAAAATAATTAAATAAACTAGTTTCTATTTCAATTCCATCTTAATGAATTATTCTGTTACGGATGTTATATTATATATATATATGAATGTTGTATGTTTGTTATGGCTTTACTAAAGGTCGCTGGTATACTGATGCTGGTATCGGACTTATGAAGAGTATATGTGAGGCTTGGGTGGGATCGCAGGATGTTCTGTGACCTGTCTAAGGAATTTGTTTAGGTTCAGCTCTCAACATTGGTCGTGAAGCTAGACCATTACGGTATAAGTGGACGTGCACTCAATCTTCTGACCTATCCTTTAGCAGGGTTCATAGGATTGTTATGAATGACAAGAAATCTCCTGGATCAGTCAGTATGGCGGTCAGTATTCCCACCAGGGTCTATTCTCAGTCCTTTCCCTAAAAATTCGTTAAGGTAAAAATTTAAAGAAATTAATATGATCACAGTTGCATCTCAATACATTTTTGAAAATATTATGTACGTTAAGAAAAATATTAATGATTTTACCAAAATTGGTGATATACATAATATCAATACTAGAAATAGGAGTAAACTTATCGCACCTGTAACCCAAATTACATTGAGTCCGTTATTCGTTTATGGAACATTGTGTACGCTTTTACAATGCGATCCCAGAAAACGTCCGAAAATATTCTTTATCGCAAATTTAAAAGAGTTGTCAAAAGATGTTTGTATGTTAAAGCTTATTACCAAATTAATGATTATATAAAAGATAACACGCCTTGGGAATGAAATGCTCGCTCCAGTTTTTTTCAAAATATCACTGTCACAAATGTTTAAATGTGTTTTTGTATAATTGATCTAAAAAAATGTCCCGCTGAGTATTTTGCGCCGGTTCTTCTCAGTTCTGAGGCATTAACTTTAGTGAACTGGTAAAAATAAATAAATCAGCTTCACGCTGTATCCCGCACACAGCAGGGTAGGCAGAGGGAACCTAGTGTTAAGACACTCCGTTCCCCACTTTCTGCCGAATTCTGGAGGCATTGCGTGTTGAGTGGCAGAACTCAACGCCGCGCTTAACCTCGACACCAGAGCGAAGAAATGGAAATATAAATTTAAGTAAATATTTCATCTCCTCGAGTGGGGATCGAACCCACAACCAGTCGGTTTTACAGTCACACCTCGTGCCGCTGCGCCACGACCGGCCTCTAGTGAACTGGTGATAATAAATTATTTCACGTATATAAAAATAAGCATGTTACTTCTTGTTTTGAATAAAATTATTTGACTTTGACTTTTGTATATGTTGTTCCATTTCCACTAACTTTTTTTTAATAAAAAGTATCGCCATTGATCATATTTTCTACGACGTTAACCGTTTAGTGTAGGTATAATAAGTATATACTATTTTGCTTATAAATATAAACAATTAATTTCTCGTCATCAAAAATTGTGAAGACAATGGTTAGCCTTTGCACTGTATAATTTGTCTACTTGTAAATTGTCAATATATTATATTAGCAAATTTTAAGTCAATTTAAATAAATATTTCTATTGTTTACATTTCGCATTAAAAACTGCCTTTTGAGTTATTAATACTTAGAAATAATTGAACACTATGTATGTATATCATTGTGTATATCATTAACTTCTTCTTTAGCTTTACGCTTCGTCCCTCATAACAAGAAAGGGAAAGGGAACCTAGTCTTAAAACATACCAATCCTCACTTTTCGCCCAATTTCTAAATTATTGAGGGACGGAACTTGAAATGAAAATAATATAAATAATATAATCATTTCCCAAGTGGGTATCGAACTCACTATCATCGCGTTTATACGCTATGTCACAGGATTCACAGTGTTTCTTACGTCAACGACTAAAACTAAATAACAGCAATGTGAACAATATAACAAGAATTTGTTACAGTGAACGGTAAATGAAGTTCATAAATTATTATGTGTATGTTTGTGGACCTATTTTGGACCGGTTTCTTTACAATATATACTTCTTAAGAAACTAACATTGCTTGTAATTAAGCTTATTTGCTTATATATTTTTGCTTATTTTAAATGTAATATTTTTATTTTAAGCCATTTTCGGTCTTCATCTACTGATATAAATGCATTAGCCACATTTTACTATGTTTGGGTATGTTTAAAATTTAAAAAAAATATATGTTAAAAAATCATTTATTATATTATTGTTTTTATATTAAAGTGAATTAATACTAAATACATTAGATTATATTATTTTATTTTAAATGTTTAATCATAATTTTAAGATATTATAATACTATACCTACAGTACGTTACTATTCTAGATATATATGTATATATATAAAGTAGTAAAAATTAAAAACGTTTACCATAATAATTTTAATTATAAAATAATCCGCAATAACGCTATGTATGCCAATAATTTTAGGCTATTGAAGTACAAAAACATCCTAATTTTAATAGAGAGGATGGCTGGAAACTTTCTACCATCTGGGACCCACTCATAAAATCATTGAAGTCTCCAACCCACTATACCAGGGGGCAAGATACTATCAGCTTATTCTATAGGAATCCATGGCAGTACGCGAGGCAATTAAGAAATCGTTGGCGGTAGTTTGATATAATAATTATGTCAACTGACCACGGACTACTGTAAAGTGTTCTAAACGTCGGGTTTCCAAAATGTATAATTTAAAATATACGCGATTAATCCGGTTAAAATAGTTTCATTTAAAATGTGTAATAATCGTGAAAATCAAAGAACTTATTATGCCAATAATTCATAAAATGTACAATAATATATTAGTACGTGAAAGGAGCACAAAAACTCTGTACTCCTTTTTTTTTTAACCGACGACGACTGTAAGAAAAGGAGGTTATCAATTCAACTGTATTATTTTTTTTATGTTTTGTTACCTCAGAACTTTTGACTGGGTGAGGCGATTGTGATAATTTTTTTTACTTGAAAGCTAGTGCTTCCCGTGTGGTCCCATTTTTTTTTGTTCATTTCTGACAATGGTATCTATGAGAAAAATCACATAAATCTTAAATTTGCATTAGGTACATGCGCGATTCAATATCACGCCAACCGATTCCGATGATTATTTTTTATTGGAAAGGATACACTTCAAGGGTAGTTTGGTGAAAGTTTGGTTAGGTTCTGATTATGGGATCCGGTTAAAATTGAACAAGTTTGTTTTTTTGGTGAAAAATAGAATTATACTGTAATAGTTAAAATATTGTTAAAATTGGTGTCAGAAGTGAAATTGTCATCTCATCATTTAATTTCTTTTCAACCAACTTCAAAAAAGACAATGTTCTCATTTTCAACCGACCTGGAAAAAGGGAGATGTTCCTAATTCACCCGAATATTTTTTATGTATAATATGTTCTTGTCAATATGCCAAAATGCACAACCACTAACTTGAGAAGCATCCTCTTAAGGTCTACCCATCACTTAAAATCCTAAAATAAATTAATTATTAAATGCTGCAGAATGTTAATATTTTTATTATAAATAATAATACATAAAACATTCATAAAATAAATATAACACATACAATTATATTTTTGACAGTACACACTTTTGTATCTTCAATAAATGCTTATTATAGACATAAAAAGATTCTCAATTACGTTTTTCCGTTGTTTAAGAATTCAACAAAAATATCGAGTAATTTATAATTTATATGTACAAATTTAATATTTATATGTTCATATATATATATATGAACATATAAATATTAATGCATTTTATATACAAGTATTCCATGACATCATTACCTACTTCTCTATTATTATTTTTTATGTGACGGATATCCTGTTAATTAAAGTGGGCAGAGACTATTCTAATTATTTTAATATGTAAGAAATATATTTTAATCAGCTTCACGCTGTATCCCGCACACAGCAGGATAGGCAGAGGGAACCTAGTGAAGTGAAGAATGAAGTGTTAACAGTTCATTCCCCATTTTCCGCCGAATTCTGGAAGCATTGTGTGTTGAATGGTGGAACTCAACTGCCACCACCGCGCATTGCTTCGACGTCAGAGCGAAGAAATGGAAATATGAAATATTTCATTTCCTCGAGAGGGCAACACAGATTGTGCCCCTGCGCCGCGACTGGCCTCTAAAAATATATTATATGTTTTTAAAATATTATAAAACGTATTTACATCTTTTTATGATGTTATAAAAACTGGAGTACTTTATTAAACAGTCATAATGATTTTAGGAAAAGCATGGATTAGAAAAAAGAAAAAAAACATCGATGATCAAATTATATTAAATAACGCCTGTGGTGCTATCCGTCCAGGGAAACTAACGTTCATTCTAGGCCCCTCGGGGGCGGGAAAGTCGACATTGTTGAAAATATTAGCTGGCAGGAAGTAAGTAAAAGAAATATATTTTTTTGTATTAGGTATACAATATTATACACAAGAACTATACAATGTTATTATACAATGTTACTTTCATCCATAATTGAATAAAATTAATGTTATTATATCAATGGTGACGAATGTAATCAAATCAAAAAAATCAGCTCTAAGCTGTAGAGTAGGCAGAGGGAATCTAGTGTTAAAACACTCCCTTCCCCATTTTCCATCGAATTTTCCAGAATCGGTGGAAAATCTGGAACGGAGGCATGAGTTCAGGTATTGCGTGTTGATTGACATAACTTAACGTCGCGCTTTGTCTCGACACCCGAGCGAAGAATTGAAAATGAAAATTTAAATAAAGGAAATATAATTATTTTCTCAAGTGGGAATCGAACCCATATCCAGTCCAGTTCACAGCCACACGCTTGTACCCCTGCGCTACTACCTAAACCTAAACCTAAAAACTAAATTATACATATACACTTAAAGTTAGTGTATACCATGACTCATGGCTATAATGGGTTCAGTGCCACAATAGAGCAGTGTATCCGCGTACCCGAAGGAATTTTTGCGGACATCATGTCAAGTACTACCGCTTTGTATCTTTTTTGTCCAGAAATAAATTTAAAAGTATTGAAAATATGTTCACTTTTTTACAAACATATTTTAAAATATACCAGTGGGAATGACATTAAAATTTTTGACTGTAAAAGTAAATTGATTCCTATTTACAAATATCCACAAAGTAAATAAGTACTTTAAAACCGTCGTAGCTCGACGGCACAGTCTGATAGTAAAAGCGACGGTTGTATGGCTATATATGTGGCTCTGATAATAGGACAAAACCCTGGGCTGGGCTGGAAAAATTGGACCACTCATGTGGACGAAGGAGTGTCTTAACACTTGATACGTAAAAAAAAATATTTAAGACTTTAAATAAAATATATTTATATAAAAAATATGATAATATATTCATATATTTATAACAAGGCGAATTATAAAATTAACCTCACCAATGTTATTATCTACGATAAAGAACAAGTTAATCACATATAATTGATTAGGTCGCGATTGTTGAATGTAGTAGGTACTTTATCTATTAAACAAGGTTTATTCATATTTTCTCGGCTTTGCGTAAAGTAACTTTGTTTTTTTTTCATTTCCTCGAGTGGGAATCGAACTTACAACCTGTCGTGTTTACAGTCACAGATTGTGCTCCTGCGCCACGATCCTTGTATTATTATGTATTATTATTTCTGAGTAAAATAGTTTATTTGTTAACTACAATCCAACAGGATGAAATATCCATACTGGAAATACTGAGTAATTTACATATTATAATAATGAAAAATTAATTAAAATTGAATTAAATCAGCTTCCTGTATCCCGCACACATCAAGGTAGGCACAGGTAACCTAGTATTAAGACACTCCGTTCCCCACTTTCCGCCGAGTTCTGGCATAGCGTGTTGAGTGGCGGAACTCAACGCCGCGCCTTGCCTCGACACAAGAAATGAAAATATAAATGTAAATAATTTAATGAAAAATATAAAATGTACTTATTTAGAAAACGTATAAAAATTTTAACGTAGCGAGACTAAAACCCGCGCCTCCTTTCCAGGAGGAGCGGGTTCGAGTCCCGCTACGTTCAAATTTTTATACGTTTTCTAAATAAATATTTTTCTTTCCTAAATGTGAAATAACACTTTAAAATTGTTCAAAAATAAAAAAGTTACTAAATTAAAAAAAAAAATTGAACAATAATGAAATAACAATACATATAACAGAATCAAATAATATTACTTAATACAATTATTTATTAATTGTATCAATAACGTATCTATAAAACAAATTATATTGGACATCAATGCACAAATCTTTTTTGCGTACTTTTGGTTTGTTTTTAATATAATAAGCAAGTTCATTGTTTCATTCATTCACAATTTAATATTATCTCTATATATAATAAGACCGTAAAAATATTTTGTCTGTACATTTAGTAATTTTGACTGAAATGGATAGAGGGACACTTAAAAAGAATAATAGAAAGCAAAAAGATTTTTTTTGAATTTCTTGTCTATCTGTCTGTCTGTCGATATATTTATGTCCTCATTTTTCTCTGAAAGTACTGAACCGATTTATTTAAAAGTTTCACCAATTGCTCTGTTTTAACTCAACTTAACTACTAAAGTTTAGTTCATCAAAATCGGTTCACTAAAAAAAAAGTTTTCGTCATTTGAATGAACTCAAGCCATTAGTTTGCCTGCGAATGTTATGTAGCAATCGCGCTGGTAAGATTCCTGGCTAAAGAATGACATTCGAAACGTCTTGGTTATATGACTGTTGATAAAAATATATATTTTTGAAGCACTATTATACAATATTTTATACAATAAAGTAAACAAAATTGAATTGTTAGTGGAGATTACCTTCATAAATCATAACAGTTAAGTTTAAATCGTAATTAATTCAACACAGAGATAAAGAACGATTTGATCTTCAAAGAGATATCAAGCAAATACATAGATTTTTTGGTTCGTTCGTTCGTTTGAAATAAATCTATATAAAAATGCCTAAAAACATCCTTTCTACGTGTACTCTGTAATAACTACATATTTACCAATTGTACATTTAGCTAATAATATGTGTAACTAATTTAAAAACTGTACAGGAGTTAATATGCAAACATTACAGTTATTTTACAAAGAATATTATGAATCCTTACCCAAATCAATAATTTAACATTTAAGGCTGTTTCTGAAGCAGTACATTAAATTATTAAGTGACATCAGCACATTTAACAGAGCTTTAAAAAACATAACATAGGTAAAAAGAACGTAATGTTACAAAAATATATACATATAATAAATAATTAGCTTTATGTATATTTTATGAATATCAAATATCAACATTGGTCGTATTTTTTAGTTCGAAACAATCAAAAATTCTTATAGAATTTACGATAATGTCGTAAAAAAATCATATTAGAATATTACAGTTTAAAGTAATAAAAAAATCATATTAGAAGTCATTAGAGTTGTCAATCAATTCTGCTTATTAAATCAATAATCATGTATTTTAAGCGGGCGCAGCCGTGGGCGGGCCGCTAGTTATAGGTATACTCGTATAGTAAATACTAAATATTAAAACGGGTACTCTACTAGAAATATAATCAAAAATATCCATCCATCGGCCTTTTGTAGTCCACTGCTGGGCACAGCCCTTCACCAATGTTCTAAATATTCTATTTATATTATATACTAGCGACCCGCACGCGGCTTTAACTGCTTGTGCTACAAAATTATTAGTTTTCTCAGCTTAATTACTTTCGTAACCTAATAGCTTCACGCTGAATCCCACACATAACAGAGTAGGCAGATCTCTCAGACTCTATTCTCCACTTTTCGCTAAATTCTGGAGGCATCGCGCGTTGATTGGTGAAACTCAACGCCGCGCTTTACCTCGACACCAGAGCGAAGAAATGAACGTTTGTGATCTAATGGCATTATCATTTCAAAGACATTATCCATACATTAAAACGTGAAGTTTTAACTAATTCAATAAAATACTTATGTTGTAGCAATATGATCGCATACAATACTTTAAATTGACATAATTTTTTTTATTTATGAACCGATTTAAATAAAACAAACACTAAATGTTAAGGGAAGTTTGCCAAAATACAATCGTGAACTGCACTTAAATCGGTTAAGCCGATTCTGAAATAAGCGTGAACAAATGCACAGACAAACTCTTTCTGTCATTTTTTAAAATGTAACGTAAGTTAGTTAAAATAACTATTTTTGTAATAACATATTTTTCACGTAAGAGTTCACTTCAGTTTAAGCCCGTACGACGTGGACAATCAAACACTTTCTAACTACGCCACGTCCAATATCGCCGATTGTGATCGCCGCCGGGGCCCTTGGCAAATTACTGCCGGATATCGGAGACTGACGCTCTCACCGCTTACAATAAAACCCTATTGCTGAAAGCGCTGCAGGTCATCGTACAGTATCATGAACGGCGGTTACACTCTTGGCCGGCGGTCTACCATGGGAGCTACAGGCAGAAGTGCTCGCCAAAGTTTACACATTTCGTGCAAGTGAGCCGAGACAGTCCGCCCCCATCTTGAGCGCTGGGTCAAAATATGTTTTGGGGTCATGACGTTCAGGCTAGTGCAGGTACGGCAGTACAGGTGGGTAAGGCGACGACGACGACGATACGACATGGGTACCTTCAAAAAGCGCCTCTATCTCCACCTTAAAGGCCGGCAAAGCACCTGTAGCTCTTCTGGTGTTACATAGGGCCGTGGGCGGCGGTAATCACTTACCATCAGGTGACCCGAACGCTCGTTTGCCTTGTCCTTTTCCATAAAAAAGAGGCACGTCTGCTTTGGCAAATAACTGCGTCAGATTGTAAGTCGGGAGATGTCGCCGGTGTGCGACGAATATGATTGCTCCGTTGATTCGACGCATCACACTCTGGCAAATCATTTCCCAGCGTTAAAAAAAAGGGAACCTAGTGTTCGTTCTCCATTTTCCATCTAATTCTGAAGGCAATGCGTGTTGAGTGACAGACCTTAACGCTGCGCTTTGCCTCGACGCCAGCGCGAAAAACATGGAAACATTAAATACTTCATTTCGTCATCTGTACTGTACTGGCCTCAACTTTTGTTATATAATTTTTGTAAACTTTTATATTATATTAATATACGTTCCCATATAGCCCTGAAATCCTTATAAGGATTGCATTTCCTGGACAACCTAGTTATATAGTAACCTCATGAACAATTTGCCAGTAATCGCTTAGATTTATCTAAGATAACTATAATAGGAACGTCAACGGTTTACTTTGGTCCCCGCAACCATACTCTATGATAATAAGACTCGTAGTATTTTTTTTTATTGCACTTACACAAAAAGGTTTTAAGCGGTTTTTATTTTTTTATTTTTCTGTGGCCTGATAAGTATTTATTTCATAGTCTATACATTTTGTCAAGATGATGTCACTGATGTCTTATGACTACTAGTTATAACTACGTGGTATTGCTTACCTTGAAATATAATGGAATCATCTGCGCTCCTTTTACGGGAGCCGCATATAAAATAAAATATTTCAAATCCATAATCTAAAAATATTAATCAAGATTCGTTAATAGTTTAGACGTATATTTTTTTTTTAAATTTTACTATTTTTGTCCACACTGTATTACGTGTGACGCGGTTACGAATAGATACCAAACGTAAACACCTACTATTACAAAATACTACTAAACGTTGCCGATCTGCCACTTTCTTTTTCTTAAAAAACATACCAGAACGAGAAAGAGATATCTCTCGTACTGTTTTACTCAATTACCTATTTTCTATAATAAACCTAAACTCACCGCCAATACCCACGACTCGTTGTGAATGTTTCGTGAATGAGGCCTGTGCGGCGTTTTACCTTATTAGATTTGTGTCTGTGTGCGTCATTCTTAACAAATGCGTTTTATTTTACAACGACAATTTTATTATAATATTAATTTTGTTTGAAAAAATCACTTTTTCATAATTACTTTAATATATCAATAATCATAATATGATTATTATTCTGTTTACTATGATTTGTATTTGCAGAAAGAATGGTGTAACCGGTTCTTTGCAGGGGACTGGCCAGAATGTTGTGCTTGTGGCGCAACATGCAACACTCATCGACACACTTACAGCTAAGGAAACGTTACAATTTGCTGCCTCGTTGAAATTACCTTCCGCCAATTGTCATGAAAGACAACATGCCGTAAGTTTCTATAGGCTCCAACATTACTATAAGATAAAATGCCTATCTATATTGTAATTTTTGGTAAATCATTATTTTTAAAAAAATCAACTTATATCTAAATACTATTCTATGCATAACTTATAACTAAATACGTTTCACTTTAAGTTCGCCATTCAACACACAATGTAATAAAATTCGTCGGAAAGTGGGGAACGTAGAGTCTTAACAAGTTCCCCCTGCCTGCTATGGTGAGATACATCATCTCAAGATTGATCTCAGACTTGAGAGCGGTCTATAAATAAGGGCCTCAGTGTTGTATAAATCGCTTTCAACTCTGAAATTGATCTTGAGATGCCTTTTTCATTCATAAATTATTAAAACGGCATCTCAAGATCGCTGTCACGGTTGATTTCAAAATAGAGAGCGGTTTATAAATACGCGCTTTAGTCTCGAATACAGTTACAAGGCGGATAACGGAATGTCGCAACCATAGGTTCAACCTGCCTGCTCGGCTCTGCAATAAGAGAAAATGAAAATAATTTATTCCTCCGCGAGGGAATCGAACCCGACTTCCATCAACGATGACCATGTTAAATTTATTTGTTGGTTAATTAGAGGATTATTGTTTGGACATGCCGGTTGATAACAATTTACGTTGCCAATGTGACGTAAAATGGACAAGTATATTTAAAATAATTAGTTATCGGACCTTTATTATGGGTTTTGGCAGAACATTTATTTTACAAAAGCGATCAGTACGCGGCTTCGCCCGCTTGAACTATACTATAATATATTTTTAGGGCCTTCCGAGATTTAGTTTGCGTGAGATTTAGTTACCTTGTGGACCTTGCCATGCTACTGTAAACGATCACCCGTTGTCATTTAAACTTGCAGCAAGTAATAAAGTTCTTTACTTTCCGCCAAAATTCCAGTCACTGCATGTTGAGTTGAAGACTCGAAGTTGGGAAATGCTACATCTTGTAACGAGTTTGCCTACTTCAAAATAAATATTTTTTGTTGTTGTTTGTGCATGGCTATTTATATGATACTAATACAAAAAAAAATATTTTTAATATTTTTGCCTCTACTAACAGGCAAAAATGATTAATATTCTATTCCGGTTTTCCAAATTAATTGTCCGGGCTAATCACCCGATCCAAAACAGCTCAACCGCTTATAAAGGAGGTTTTCAAGCAACATATAGGCTGTTTTATCCCGGAATTCCCACAGGATCGGGTTTTTACTTTGCAAAGTACCTACCGCCAAGATAAATTGTTAAATGTGTTACTATTTATTCACTGTAACTATATATTTATAGTATGTAATTTGGATCCATCTTTAAATGCCACATTATATGTCATTATAGCAATATAACATTGACAAATTCTTATAAATAACTCTTTGACCCGAATTAATGATGTTCTCGTATTATAAAAAATATCTATGTATATAATTAAATGCTCTACCTACGTCTTTAATCTGATACAGGCCAAGGAAAAAAGAGTAATAAGCACTTTTTTATGCAAATTTATCAAGTACTAGCGGCCCGCCCGCGGCTTCGCCCTTTTAAACTACATTATTATTCACTGACATCTATAATGACTTCTATTACTATTTTTTATTATTTTAATCTGTAATATTCTAATACAATTTTTTACTATAATACATTATCGTAATTTCTATAAGGATTTTTGATTGTTTTGAATTAAAAAATACGAGCAATGGTGATATTTGATATTTATAAAAATATACATAAAGCTAATTATTTATTATACGTATATATTTTTGTAACATTACGTTCTTTTTACCTATGTTATGGACGTCTCATCATAATTTTAAAACTCTGTTAAGTGTGCTAATGTCAGTAAATAATTTAATTTACTCCTTCAAATACAGCCTTAAATGTTAAATTATTGATTTGAAGGATTTATAATATTCTTTGTAAAATAATTATTAGGACCTTGAATAAGTTCCCGTTGTTTTTTTTTTTTTTAATCAATTTAAAATATAATGCTTACAATGACATTACTCATAGTATTGTCCAACACTAGAGGACTCTTTCTCCCATCTCTCTGGTAGCAATTGAATCCCCCGTCGGAAAAACGACTCATCTTTCGAGGCAATCCAGGAATCAAGCCATTTTTCGGCTTCTTCAAAAGAATGGAAGCGCTGCTCGCTTAAACCGTGCGCCATCGACCGAAACAAGTGGTAATCGGAGGGGGCTATGTCCGGTGAATACGGCGGGTGGGGTAGAACTTCCCATTGAAGTGTTTCCAGGTAAGTTTTGACTGATTTTGCCACATGTGACCGAGCATTATCATGTAATCAAAACACTTTGTCGTGTCTCTGCTCGTGTAGTGGCCACTTTTCTTTCAGAGCGCGACTCAAACGCATCAACTGAAGTCGATAGCGAGCTCCCGTGATAGTTTCATTAGGTTTAAGCAGCTCATAATAAATTACGCCCTGCTGATCCCACCAAATGCAGAGAAGAAGCTTAGAACCATGGATATTTGGTTTTGGCGACGATGTTGATGCGTGACCCGGCATGCCCCACGATTTTTTTCGCTTTGGATTGTCGTAGTGAATCCACTTTTCATCCCCAGTGACGATACGGTGCAGAAAACCTTTTCTCTTTTGCCGTTGAAGCAACAATTCACACATGAGAAAACGTCGTTCTACGTCTCTCGGCTTCAACTCATACGGCACCCAATGCCCTTGCTTTTGGATCATTCCTAACGCTTTTAAACGTTTTGAAACTGTTGACGCATCTACTTGTAACGTTTTCCCGAGCTCTACTAACGTCTGACATGGATCTTCTTCAAGCAATGCCTCCAATTCTGTCTTCAAATTTTGTCGGTGCTCCAGAACGCTCTTTGTCTTCAAGGTCAAAATCATTACTTTTGAAGCGCCTAAACCAGTCTCTGCACGTTGTATTCGACAAAGCATTGTCTCAACGAGAATTCTGTGTGCTTCTGCTGCAGATTTTTTCTGAATAAAGCAGTGCAATAAAATTCCCCGCAAAAACACTTTATTTGGCACAAAAGTACACATTTTCACAAAGGGAAAATAGGTATATAGTTGACACTGTAGTAAACACTATTCTACTATAATTTGAGGTTACATATAGTATTACTTTGGCGATTCGTTACCGTACGAAATTCCATGCACAGAGTGCCGCAACGCCATCTTTCAAAAAAACAGCGAGAACTTATTCAATGTCCTAATATAATGCTTGCATATTAACTCCTGTACAGTTTTTAAATTAGATATATATATTATTAGCTTAATGTACAATTGGTAGATATGTAGTTATTGCAGAGTACACATAGAAAGATTGTTTTTAGGCATTTTTATATGGATTTAATTCAAACGAACGAACGAACCGAAGATTCTATGTATTTACTTAATATTTCTTTGAAGATCAAATCGGTTTTTATCTCTGTGTTTAATTAATTACGACTTAAATTTAACTGTTGTGATTTATGAAGGTAACCTTCACTAACAATTCAATTTTGTTTACTTTATTGTTTGTACTCTGAACAATAGTGCTGTAAAAATATATTTTTTTATCAACAGTCATATTTTTATTATTAGTTTTCTATGCAAATTTATCAAGTACTAGCGGCCCGCCCACGGATTCGCCCGCTTAAACTACATGATTATTCACTGACAACTATAATGACTTCTATTACTATTTTTTATTACTTTAATTTGTAATATTCTAATATAATTTTTTACTATAATACATTATCGTAATTTCTATAAGGATTTTTGATTGTTTTGAATTAAAAAATACGAGCAATGGTGATATTTGGTATGTATAAAAATATACATAAAGCTAATTATTTATTATACGTATATATTTTTGTAACATTACGTTCTTTTTACCTATGTTATTATATGTACGTCTCATCATAATTTTAAAACTCTGTTAAGTGTGCTGATGTCAGTGAATAATTTAATTTACTCCTTCAAATACAGCATTAAATATTAAATTATTGATTTGAAGGATTTATAATATTCTTTGTAAAATAATTATTATATAATGCTTGCATATTAATTCCTGTACAGTTTTTAAATTAGATACATATGTTATTAGCTTAATGTTCAATTGGTAAATATGTAGTTTTTACAGAGTACACGTAGAAAGGTTGTTTTTAAACGGTTTTATTTATAATAGCTTGGCCAGTTTATTTGTTTGTTTAGGTCAAATTTAGTAATTGGAATTTTACCCCCTTTCTGACACCAGATCGATCTGATATTTGGTACCCACTCTTAATATTGATGACAATATAATAAAGAAAAAAAATTATGCCTGTAAATCCAAAATGGCCGCCGATACAAAATTGCGGATTACATATTATTTCACAACAATCTCTTTATGGGTATCAAATGAAAGGGCTTTATTGGTAGAATAGAGCTCACTATAAAAAAATAAAATTCAAGATGGCCGCCGCGACAAAATGGCGGATTACATATTTTGCACAACTACCTCAATATAGGTGTCTAATGAAAGGGCTTGATTAGTAGAAAAGAGCTCATTCTGAAAAATAGAATAATTTTGACAGTATAGGTAGGTAGGTATATTTACTTTTACAACTTAGAGTAGGGATCCAAGCATGGGTCTCCCACCCAAGTCAAGATTTTCTATCGTGTCGAGGGCTGTATGGCGTTAGGGTGGCTAAAAATGATACGTAAAAGGAGAAACAAGACAAGCTGTTTGAGAAGTATCATCTAGCAACAAACCTAAAAACTTGAAAATAAATTAAATAAAAAAAATATTTTTATATTTAACGGTTTTATTACAATAAAAATAATGTAGGTAATGTACTAAAACCTAAAAAATAATTCGGTTAGTCCTAGCTACCAGATCGCACCAATCTTCTCATCAATCTGGGGTATTGATTTTATTATTTGTCTGATCGAAATGATGACCAAATAATTTTTTAGGTTTTAGTAACGTAAAAATATTTTTTTATTTAATTTATTAGGCATTTTTATATGGATTTATTTCAAACGAACGAACGAACCGAAGAATCTATGTATTTACTTAATATTTCTTTGAAGATCAAATCGGTCTTTATCTCTGTGCTTAATTAATTACTACTTAAATTTAACTGTTGTGATTTATGAAGGTAACCTCCACTAACAATTCAATTTTGTTTACTTTATTGTTTGTACTCTGAACAATAGTGCTGTAAAAATATATTTTTTTATCAACAGTCATATAACCAAGACGAAAAGAATGTCATTCTTTAGCCAAGAATCTTACCAGAGTGATTGCTATACAGGGTGGAAGTGTCAGCACCACTTTAAATGAAACCACAGTTTTAACTACTCTATTAAAGCCTAATACAATTTTTTTTCCCAAAAATGAAAAACTGATTTTTTCATTATACCATTGATACATGACGAATGTTACAATAAAAAGTAAATAAAAATAATTAAATCGATTTTACTGCTCCCGCACCGCGCTCGCGTCTTCGCTCCTTTAATCGGTTAAGCTATTTCTGAGATAAGCGTCGACAAACAAAAAAACCAACAAACAAACAAACCTTTTAAAATATCATTGTTTCTGATTCTATTACCTTGTTAAATTATTATTATAAATTACAAAAATTATTATTGGGGGCCAATAAAAATTTTTGATAATTTTAATGAAAATCGATAATGCCACCCTATGGTTTTAATAATTTTCACCTTAGAAATCTTAAGTGCGCTCCAAGCAAACATTATTTATTAAAACAGGAACGTCATTACCTGTACTTAAACAAATAAACAATTCACAAATTTAAGCGGGCAAAGCCGCGAGCTGGTCACTTGTATTATATATAGACATAAAGCCTTAGTGATGTATTATTGTATTTTTTGTAAACACAATAATTAAGCGCAATTAATTGTCAAGTTTAAATTAATATTCAATTGAAATAAAAAAATAATTGTACTATAATTGTTTCTACTAATTGTTAGAATTGATACTACAGTTCAGTTCTTTTATTATGGTGTCTCGATTGTTTTGGTACCTACTGTACTGATTCAACTAAGATATCGTCGGCGGAAGTTTGATATAATAATTACGTCAACTGACAGGCGCATAACAACCTCAGTCTATCCGCGACCACGGACTACTGCAAAATGTATGAAACGTTATTTTTTCAAGAATTTTTAATACTTAGTAGGTATACGCCATCAATCCGGCTTAAAATTATTATTTAAAATATATAAAAATGGCGAAAAATATTTTATGATTTGACATTTTTAAATAATGGAAATTAATTATTTTTCTTACTAATTTCGTAAAACTCAGTGTTGTAAATTAGTTATACTGATTGATGAATACAGATTTTAAATAAAATTATATTACAATTAAATCCACCATAATTTTCACGGGTGTCGACATACGTGATCGAAAAAAAAGGCAAACAAAACAAAATTTATCATATTAATTTGTTTCCTTAATTATTTACTTTAATTCTCTATTCTAAATTTAAATGTAACCTAAATTTATTAACATTTACACAATTATCAGTTGATCAGATTGATCGTCAGTGTAAAAAACTGTCATTTTTGTGATGGACTCACTCACATCGGAAATCTCCTGCACCCTGAATACGTACTGTAACGACCAATGAAACCTAAATTTCTGACCAATGAGACCTAATTTTCATTGGACGATACGGACCGCAGGTAAAAAATAATATTATATAAAAAAAACAGGTCAAATGCTAGTCTCGCATACTGAGAGTTCCGTACGAATTTCTGGATTGTATGTAAAAGGGTAATACAATTTAAAGTTGACAAACTTAAGTTTGCACTCATTTTGTATGAAATGTATTCCATTTCAATTATAAGTTTGTAATTATGTTCTTCTATGAAATACCTATAAATTTACGATTTTCGCATTTTTTTTCTTTATCTGTGCTGTATTTGGGACATTGCTTCGTACCAAATTTCAAGATTCTGAATCCACAGAATGTACTCTGTAAGCTTTGATTCCCTTGCGTGTTTCGAAAATTTTCGGATATTTGCGGCATAACGGCTGTATCCTTTGATTGCGTTGGCTTAGAAGTATGATTTTTTCACAGCTCCTGACTGGACTGGACTGTAGACCACAGTATTTGATATAAATATCAGCTTGATACCTCCACGCGTTTCCCAGACGAGGGTCTTGACAGACAGACGGAAGGACGGAAAACAAAATGTTCTTATAAGGCTTCCGTTTTTTCTTTCCCTAAACCATAAAAACGTAACCAATGTCTATAGTTTTATTTTTTTAAAAATATTAAATGATAAATTGATATTAAATCATATATAAATTGAATATTAAATAGATTGATGCTGTAGCCAAGCAGCTAGGGATTTCTGAAACATTAAACACAAAGGCAGGCCGCTTGTCAGGAGGAGAACGCAAGAGGTTGACCGTCGCATGCGAGTTACTCACAAACCCTTCTGTGTTGCTGCTCGATGAACCTACAAGGTAAAAATAAAGAATCTATATTTACAATAATTTTCTAATATAATATTGTTAATATAAAATAATAAATCAAAGCTTTCAACAAAATATGGATATATTAACTTCCTGTCCTCCGCCATATACAAAATAAAAATTAATTTTGTCAACCTCTAGCGGCCTGGATTCCGTATCTTCAATGTCGATAGCTAAAGCTCTAAAATCAGTGGCAAATAGTGGGCGTGTTGTGGCGTGTGTGATACACCAGCCGTCATCACAGCTGTTCGCCTCTGCTGATGACGCTATCCTACTTGCCAACGGAAGAACTCTGTACTCCGGAGCAATAGAAAATATTCCTGAATTATTAAGAAAATCAGGCTTCCTGTGTCCTCAGTATTACAATATGGCAGATTACAGTAAGTTTAATATTACTTTAACTTTTAACAGATATATATTTTTATTTTATTATTCATTCATAATCAATAACCCACAGTAACCAAAGACAGTCGTGGCGGAGGAGAACAAGCGCGCGTGTGTAAATGTGACGGTTGTGGGTTCGATTTCCACTCGGTGGAATGAAATATTTTCATTTTCTCGGTCTGATAATAAGGCAAAACGCGGCGTTGAGTGTCGCCATTCAACACGCAATACTTCGAGAATTTGGCTTCGTCTTAATAGAAACGGAAAGTCTTAACTCTAGATTCCCAAGTTCCGTCTGTTTCCGTCTACCTTGATGTGTACAAAATAAAAAAAATATATTTTTGTTTCTTTGCTCTATTCCTGTAAGAAAGTGTGGCGTTGATTCCGGCACTCAACATGCATTGTTCCAAACTGTCGGAAACTAGAAAGTGGAGAAAGGAATGTCTTAATATTATGTTCTCTCCTTCTACACTGCCTTCTACATATGCGGGAAACAGCGAAAAAGTAAATAAAATAACAATGCAATTATTTAAATGGCTGTCAACGTATACTATTCGTACGTTGCAATAAATCACCACCATCTACACAGCCTTAATATCAAAAATGAGATGCTCTGTTGAAATGATCAGACTTTGTAGTGAACAGTTTCAATGACAAAATTACCTCTAAATATACCTAATATCAGTGCACACGTAAATTTGAAGCTAATCCACGAATTTATCAAAAAAACCGGATAAATGCGAGTCGGACTAACAAACCAAGGCTTCCGTACCTTTACCTTTAACATTTGAGAGTTGTATGTAGGTCAACGAGAAGTACAACTTATAAAAGTTGCCAAACCTAAAATTTTTTTTTTAAAAACATACTACACTTTTCGGATTTTTTTCCTTTATTTAAACTGTAAGTTTTAACTTCGTGCCAAATTTCATAACTGTAGGTTAACGAGAAGTACCCGATAAGTTTTGATTACGTAGGGACCATACAGCTAAATATTTGATATAAATTTAAGCTTGGTACCTCCATGCAATCTCAAGACAAATAGACAGACGGACAGACGGCCAGCAAAGTGATCCTATAAGGATATAATATAATCCTCAAAATATTTTTTTTTGAGGTACGAACTCTTAGATATATTTTTTGAATTTTTTGAATTCCAAGCCTCAAAAAGAAACCCTAAAAATTAAAAAAAAAATATCTAAAGTAACATATCGAGGACACCAAATCCCTCGATTCTTTTTCGGCCCAAAACGGAATATTGGTTTTTTATAATACGTTAATTAGCAATTTGTTTTTTTAACTATTCTATAAAAAATAACATTTGACTATTTCATGTAGAATAACACAATTTACTTACATTTTTGTGTACCATGCTTTGGGCTTATTAGGGTACTTTCGTTCTTTTTAGTTATGCTTTTGTTTTTTTCACGGTGGCTCTCGTTTTTTTACACATGCTTTTTTTCGACTATTTTCGTTTTTTAAGCATTATTGGCAAAAATTAGGGTGCTTTTTTTTTTTTTAAACGGACGTGAATTGACTGACAAGATTTTTTCGTTCCGTCTTTAAGGACACCGGGAACAGTCCCGTTCGAAACAAGACGTCTGGTCACATTAAGCATACCAATTGTTTTTGCAATCACGAATATGACTTCATATTATAGTGATTTAGAATACTATGCACCTCGGCACCATAAACTTGAAAAGTAAATTTAAAATTATAATTGTAAAATAATCATAAAATAAATATTTTTAATTAATTTAATATTATGAAAGTTAACATGCCTACTATGTTTTTATTACTTAAAAAAATATTAATCATAAATAATATACATCAAAAAATAATAATATTTAGTAGGGTTAATATTCTCGAATAAAAACGACGAGAGAGAAACTCTACTAAATATCGGATCACTTGGTATTGATTTGAGGCCAGTCGTGGCGCAACGGCACGAGGTGTGACTGCAAAACCGACTGGTTGTGGGTTCGATCCCCACTCGAGGAGATGAAATATTTACTTAAATTTATATTTCCATTTCTTCGCTCTGGTGTCGAGGTTAAGCGCGGCGTTGAGTTCTGCTACTCAACACGCAATACCTCCAGAATTCGTCAGAAAGTGGGGAACGGAGTGTCTTAACACGAGGTTCCCTCTGCCTACCCTGCTGTGTGCGGGATACAGCGTGAAGCTGATTTTGGTATTGATTTAAGTCGATTTCATTTTCTGTGAAATATATCTTAAGAAGTTCTTGCTTATCTATTATATTTATAAATCAGAATGTTTTAACAAAATTCTTTGGGACAATTGTTATAAATATTGACATACTTTTCATTTATTTTCTTGTTTTAGCGAAAATAAATGTTGTTTTTCACAGTTTTAGAAATTGCGAGTGGGGAGCACACTGGTAATTTATCAATCTTAGAACATGAAGCAAAAACGTATGCTAATGAAATGAAAAAACTAGCAGAAAAAGAAATCAACCAACAAAACGGCAAAGGTTTGTAGCACTCAATTTAAAAAAAACATACAATTTACTGACATTGCCACTAAACAATGACTTTTAAACTTAAGATTTTATGAGGCCTATGATCTATTAAGTAAATTTAGTATGAATGAATATAACAAATATTTGTATCATTGACGCTATTGTGGCGCAATTGGAAAGTGCCTGATTGTAAACACGAAGGTTGTGAGTTCGATCTACTCAGATATCTCATGAATTCGGGAGGAAGGCGGAGAATTGTGACCGAACGGCTCTTTCTGCCTGCCTACACTATTGTGGGAGGTAGTGGTTTCGTGTGGAATAAAATTATAGACAAAAACATCATACACTTTGTAGGCATATGCCGGTTACGCAGAGGGAACATGGGAATCAAATGTTTAGTGTACACTCCGTTCCCATTAAGATACTTGCGTTCCCAGCTATCCGCCAAATTTACGCGGCATTGGATATTGGATGGCAGAACTCAACGCCGCGCTTTGCCTCGTCACCAAAGCGAGAAAATTAAGATAATAAATATTTAATTTCCCCGAGTGGGAATTGAACCCGCAACCTTAGTGTTTATAATTGCACGCTTGTGCCACTGTTCCACGACGATCTCTACTACTACTATTACAATGTTCATTAACTATCTATAAACAAATTATAAACATAGCACATATGAAAGTCCACATACACAAGAAGATATAAGAAAGTGCAACAGGACAAAAGGTTAGATATTAAATATACTGATATTTACTAATATTACGATATTAAAGTGCTTAAACAAATTAGCAAGAATTATGTGTGGAAAAGAGAAATGAAACTGGTGCATGAACTAAACCTAAAAGGGTGTGATACGAGCAGCGCGCCGGACGCGGAACCGGTTGCCGGTTGTCAGACTTGTACCAATACAAGTTGGAGGTGACCATAAACGGCCCAAGCATTCTTACAAAAATATCATTTTAATGATATTTTAATTATTAAAGCGTGCGTACATGCAACGTGTTGCTATAGATGATGCTATAGCATTAGTTGGCTTTATTTTAGCGACGTAATACTGATCGAAGACTATGGACTAAAGATTTAAGAGAACCTTGTTCGGACATCTGTTTATTGAATGAGTATATAATAGATTATATAATGATTATATATATTATTATTTATTGGTTTGTGTTTGGTTCTCTCTTTTTCAGTATTGTTCAAGTAATTTATTATAAGCATATTTTTTTTTAATAAGCAGTATTTTTTTTGTCCCTGTGATGGTAGTCTTTACTTTTTGCCCAAGACATGACTAACATCTGTAATTATTTATAAATTCTTCTGTAATATCGCTAACTTCTTTGGGTGGTCGCGTTCATTTTGACGTGAAAGGGACGTACATACGTGTTGGTGGGTAGAACCGTACTGAAAGTTGCGCGCGATGCTCAAACACATGTTCGTGTAACTGAATGAATGAATGGAATTAAATTTAGAACTTTTGTAAAGAACTTGTACAAAATAAAATTTGCGCTAAGATTAATTATCTGCCAACATGACTTGTACAACGGGTAGATATGTAGCGAGTCGATGGACTATGTTATCTGAATCATTATTATTTTTATTTATTTTTAATAATGTGGATTGTAATGTTTAAGTGTGAATGTATGTACTTAAATAATCAGCTTAACACTGTATCCCGCATAAAGCAGGGTAGGCAGCGGGAACCTAGTGTTAAGTTAACACTCCATTCTCCACTTTCCGTGGGTTTTTTTGAGGCATTGGGGTCTAAATGGGAACAGAGTGTCATTCAGGGAACAAAATATTAATTATTTCCGCCACACAATACGCTATGCCTCAAGAATTTGGCGGAAAGTGGAGGACGGAGTGTCTTAACACTAGTGCCGTACACAGTGTGAAGTGTGATTGAGAGTTAAAAATGAGTCACCCACACTACTTTATATACGGGATAAAGCGTGAAATTGAAAAAAATATATAAGGAATATTTTACGAGTAAATTGCTTATAACTTGGTTACTTTTAGTATACTTCTAAAGTTGTATTATATTCTTAAACTTACTCCTTTATATACAGTGTTTTTCTTAGTACCACTTTAAATGAAACCAAAGTTTTAACTATTATATAATTTTAAAAAATCCTACATCTAGACTATTAAGGCATCTTGAATAATTTCTTTACGTATGGGTTTAAAATATTTTACCCTATATGCTGTTCCCGTAAAAGGAGCATTGACGCTTCCACCCTGTATATACTTATATATGGTTACTTCTGTTTTGTCAATTTTGCTGTAGCAAATTATATTAAATTAGTAATAGAAATCTAAATAAGATAACACCTTTTCAGACAATTCAACAGAAAGCGAAGCGCTATTAAATGAAAACATAAGTATTGTAGATGGATATAAAGCTAATTTCGGACAACAAATGAATGCACTTCTTCGCCGCGGTTACATTGGAGCACTTCGGGATGTTCACTTAACACAGGTAATTAATTTAATAAGATTTCACGCTGTATCCCGCACACAGCAGGGTAGGCAGAGGGAACCTTGTGTTAAGACACTCCGTTCCCCACTTTCTGCCGAATTCTGGAGGTATTGCGTGTTGAGTGGTAGAACTCAACGCCGCGCTTGACCTCGACACCAGAGCGAAGAAATGGAAATATAAATTTAAGTAAATATTTCATCTCCTCGAGTGGGATCGAACCCACAACCAGTCAGTTTTACAGTCACACCTCGTGCCACTGCGCCACGACTGGCCTCAATACTTAATAAGAAATGTTTTATTATAAAATAATTATATGCTTGAGGCAAGTCGTGGCCCAGTGTGACTGTAAACGCGACTGGTTGTGGGTTCGATCCCCACTCGAGGAAATGAAATATTTAATATTTTCATTTCTTCGCTCTGGTGTCGAGGCAAAGCGCAGTGATAAGTCACTACTCAACACGCAATGCCTCCAGAATTCGGCGAAAAATGGGAAGCAGATTGTCTAAATGAGAACGGAATGTCATAACACTAAGTTCTCTGGTTCTCTCTGTCTACCCTGCGATGTGCAGGATACAGCGCGAAGCTAATAAAAATTATCACATAAACGGTTGCATTGCGTGTTGAGTGGTGGAACTCAACTTAATACTAAAGTGGATAAATAAAAATATTTAATACATTTCATTTTCGCGAGTGGGAATCGAACCCACAACCTGTCGTGTGTACTGTCGCATGCGTGTGCGTATAATACATTGCGCCACAAATGGCCTCAATGATATGATAACCTTCTTTGATAAAATCACTATCCAACAAAAAAAAAAGATTAGCACGTTTACCTTACAAACCTATTAGCTTTATATGTAATGTTAAATAAGTAATAATAGTTATTTAGCAGTTAGTACAGACTTATGATATTTTCTATTATAATTTAAAACAAAAATTTGGTCTAGTAATAATATGTTGGCACTACCTCTCTCTGGTCAAGGTAAGCAACACATGCAGGATTAAACTTAGAACTAAGAAAAATATTTAATTTTGATTTCAGATACGACTCGTGACTCATTTAATAGTCGGTTTGTTATTAGGCGCTTTATATAACGGGGCTGGAGCGGAAGCTAGTAGAATGATATCGAATACTGGTTGCTTATTTTTTTTCTTGTTATTCCTATATTTCTCCAATGCAATGCCAACTATACACACATGTGAGTATTTAAATTAACAAAAATTTTGTCAGTAGCTTGACTGACGCAAAAAAAAATTATTGATGATTGACAAAGATCTACCATTTCTCTATTATTGTAAAACATCTTAATATTTTCATTTTTGTGTTCTGGTACCAAAGCAAAGCCCTGCGTTTACTTCCGCCACTTAACTCCCACAGCCAATGAAAGTGTGGACCGGAGTGTCGGAATGTCTTAACACTAAGTTCCCAGGTTCCCTCTGCTTACTCTGCATGTGTGATACAGCGCAAAGCTAAAAAAAATAAATTCTAGTTGTAAAAAAAACACTTAATTTACCTTACTTATATTATTTATACAGTATATACTACCAAGTAATACAATAGCAATAATAATAAATCAATTATGTATGATGACTTATTTCACTAACAATTAAAAATGCTTGAATTATGGACTTAGAGCGTGGAAAGTTTTTTATTAAATAAATTCAAACATATTATATTTTTGGGTTCCGTACACTTTAAGGAAAAAGATCCTTATGAGATTACTTTCTTGTCCGTATGTCTGCCTGTCAAGAGCTTTTATCCCGAAATCGCTTGGAGATATCAAGTTGAAATTCAAACCATATGGTTTGAATTTCAACTTTGATCTACTGCCTCATGATTTTCTGGAAAAAAAAAATTAAAAAACGTATTATTACATTTGCTTACAGATGTGGCCATTTATACAGCAAAAAAGCCGTATTTCGACTCTATAAAGAGAATCAAAATTAATAAGGTACTTCCGGTTGACCTATGAAATTTCGTTCAGGAAAAAATCTGAAAACTATACATTTGTGGTTAAATTTAAAAAATAATAGTCTTAAAAGGAAGGCTAAATTAAATATTAAAGCCGCTAGTTCAAATGAGGTATCATATCCAATTTTTGTGCGGAACCCTCGGTGGCCGTGCCCGACTCGCGTTTGTTCAATTTTTTTATATTAATTTAGGTTTTTATAAGAATCTCTTTTCGACATTTCTGTCGACATTCACCTTAAAATCGTCGTGTCTTTTACTTTGGAATATTTCTTTGATTTCTTTTATACGACAACTTCTAGTCGTCACAACAGTAAATAATATAGTTGAAAGAAAACAGACAGAACAGAAAGTTGCAACTATAGTCTATTCACTTAGCCATGAGACAAAATGTAAGTAACCAAAACATAACCCCTCAAACCTTTACTGATAATGTCACATTTGTACGGGTGCCAATGATTCAGTCTCGTTTCTTTTACGTGTTATAACACTTTAACAAAAGCCACTTTGCCCATATTGCGGATTTCTTTAATTGTTTCTTACTTTGGCGATTGTTTCTAAGAAAAGTAGAAAAGTATAATGTGTAATAAAAATTAAACGTCAATATCGTATGAGCAACGGATATAATCCGACTAATGACAATACGTTACATTTGCAGCTGCGTATATATATATATATATATATATATATATATATATATATATATATATACCAAAGTGTTCGAAACGTCGAATCTTAAATATACGCGATAATCCGGTTAAAATAGTTTCATTTAAAATGTGTAATAATCGTGAAAATCAAAGAACTTATCATGCAATTCAACCGACGACCTTTACCTTACTGTACTTTGGGTCTTCCCGTATAAAAAATGTCATTTAACAAAAAATAAATCAAATAGTAGATTTATTTAAGAAAATAATTGGACATTATAACGTAAAAAACTTTCATGATTTTGTATCTTTTCATTCCGCTTTACTGGTATTTTATTTCTATAACAAGTTAATATTTTAATAAGTTTGAAAGGATTACATAAGTTCTATGGACATCGTTCTATAATATTATTTACAGTGCTATCAGCGTATTACTTCCCATAGATTTTTTTTTTGATCTCTAAAGCAACCTTTTTTTTATTTGTTTACCTTTTATCTCATGACTCCATAAATAGGATATAGATAACTTCACGTGTGTGCTGCTGCTGCAAGCCTAGTAATAATAGTAAATATAATATTTTATTTATTTATTAACTTTATTTTATTTTTCAATTTACAGTCCCTGTGGAATCTACTGTGGTACTTCAAGAACATCTTAACAAATGGTACTACTTATCAACGTACTGCGCGTCTAAAATAATTATAGATTTACCGATTCAGGTAACCCATCATTTTAATTATAATACATTTCTTAAGAGACCAGTCGTGGCGCAGGGACACAAGTGTGTGACTGTAAACCGACTGGTTATGGGTTCAATCTCCACTCGAGGAAATTAAATATTTATTTAAAATTTATATTTCTATTTCTTTCCAAACGCAAAGGGCGGCGTTGAGTTCCACCACTCAACACGCAATGCCTCCAGAATTCAACGGAAAGTGGGGAACGGAGTGTCTTAACACTAGGCTCCCTCTGCCTACCCTGCTATGTGGGGGATACAGCGTGAAACTGATTAAATATTTTAATTAAATGTATTATAATTTCAACGTGCGTATACATCATTTATTGTGTAAACTCAAGGCTGCATGTATAAATATTAAATATTTATACATTGTTTATACTTATCATTTGTATGCCTATCAGTTCCAGCGCAATGTGCGACGACCACGCGACGACACAATGAGCATTATCTTTGTTATTACATGTAAATGTTTATCTTTTTTTATATATGTAAATACATCAAAACGATGCACTCGATTCTTTATAATAAGTAAAGTTTCATGTAAATATTTTTTTATATGGTTGTAGTTAAAAATAAATTAAATCAGCTTCACGCTGTATCCCGTATACAGTAGGGTAGATAGAGGAAACCTAGTGTTAGGACACTCCGTTCCACTTTCCGCCGAATTTTTCCGCTTTTGGTTTTTTGCATTAGTGCCAGAGCAAGGAAATAAAAATATAATATTAAGAAATAATTATTCATTATATCGAATGGGGATCGAACCCACCACTGTCGCGTTACAGTCACGACCTTGTGCCCCTGCGCCTCGACGGTCTCTAGTTATTTTAATTTATCATTTAATAATATGAAATCACGAAAAAATAGGAGCATTAAGCTTACTCATGACGTAAAAAAAATATTTCTTTTGACTTTTTCATGAAAGATATATAGCAAAAACTATTATCCACCCAGGATTTATCAAGGTAATAGAACCCAAAACGATGATTTTTATATTTTTTATCTGTTCGTCTGTGCGTTTGTTCACGCTAATCTCACAATCGGCTTAACCGATTTAAATGCAACAGTGAAAAATGTTGGATTCCTTAACATTTAATACCTGTTTTATTACAATCGGTTCATAAATAAAAAAGTTATATAAATTTAAAAATATTTTATTCGACAAAATTGCTAATTGCTAGAAGAGTTATTTTACATAACAATTTTTCTGAATTTGCTAAATATTTAGTTTTTATTATTGATTTTTGATTTTATTTGTAATATTATTAGTACTTGGATTCATAGCACTAACTTTATGTTTGAAGAGAAAACTTGCCCGCTACCATTACCGTCGAGTAATTTGCAAGTCGTAACGAATGCACGTATAGATTTTAGAAACGCAAGTCGATTATCATTCCATAACGCAGTGCTTACTTTTACACCGGATAAAATTTAGATTTTTTTTTGTAATATTTTGTTTCTGTTTGACCGACATAATCTCAAGATCATCTGAACTAATTGTTAAGGGACTAACATTAAAAGACAGAGGGGGTTGTGAACATTAGCTAGAGAGATTTTCTGGGGGCGCCTGTGCTTCACCTTTGAACTGATATGTTCGTGTAAACTTTGTTTTTTTTTTATTTTTCGGGGCAATTTTTTGTAAGTAATATTTCTGGAACGGGCACCAGACTATACTGGGATGGGCACGGACCACCCGCCTCCCCTCTTCCTACGCCCTTAGTTGTGGAGCAGCAACATACAAGTATTTGCCGTGCGCGAGAACTTAGCGCCTACCTAACTTAAGTTTTTCATTTAAATACCAAATTTTTTGAAAGAAAAATCAAAATAATTCAAGTCTTAAATTATGATTTACCAATATAGAGGCCTATAGTGGCGCGGGGTCGTAAGCGTGCAACTGTAAACGCGATAAGTTGTGAGTTCGATTCTCACTCAAAGAAAATGAGGTATATGTACCATACATATCATACCAGAGCATAAATATATATATCATACCAGAGCAAAGATATCATAATAATATTATGATATCTCTGCTCTGGTAACGAGGCAAACCGCGGTGTTGAGCTGCGCTCCTCAGCACGCAATGCCTCTAGAATTCGACGGAAACCGGGGAACGGGCGTGTCTTAATAAGAACAGTGTACCTTAAAACTAAGTTCCCTTCACGGCATGAAAGTAAAAAAAGCCGGAGCCGCGCTGGGGCCGCTAGTTCTTAATAAATTCTTATGTGATTATTCCAGTTATTATGTGCAACGGTATTCGTAATCCCAGCGTGGTACCTAACGTCGCAGCCGCTTGAAGCTAACAGATTTGGGCTGGCGTGGCTGGTCTGCACCTTAATAACTATCCTAGCACAAACTTTTGGCCTGGTTGTCGGAGCGGCGTGTGGAGTGAAAGTAAGAATTTTCCGCTTTCAAATATGCCAGAGTAGAAACCTAAAACATAACTTAACATATATGTATGTGAATACATATATAATATGGACAAGTATAAATGCAGTAGTAGATATTTATACTTTTAAAAGTAAATTAAAATTAGAAAAATTAAAGCAAATTATAAGTTAAATATTTTTGGAAAGAGTGAAATAACAACAAGATATTAATCTTTGATATTAAAATTTCATTCAATATATATTATGTTCGTAACAAACAACTTTATAGCTTTCATGTAATGGACTGAATTACTTTAAATAATTAAATACACCCACAGAAATATTAATAATATTAAAAAATATTTCAGCTTGGTTTGTTCGTGATACCAGCAGCTAACATACCGATGTTGATGTTCTCGGAATTCTTCATCCCGTACCACGAAATGCCCTCGTACTTGCAGCCATTGGCCTGGTTGTCATATTTCCGGTACGCCTTCGACGCTTTCCTGCAAACCGTGTACGGCTTCAACCGGCAAGCACTTCCGTGCCACGCAATATTATGTCTTTTCAAATATCCACAGAAGTATTTGGACTACTTGCATCTGTCGCAAAACTTCTCCGGCGATATGTTAGCTTTAGTTGTATGGATCGTAATACTTAAAATTTCACTTATGTGTGTATTAAAATACAGGGTATATAAAGCTTGTAGATAAAGGAATATAGAAATGATATGATAGTAATGTAAAAAAATAAAAATATTTGAGAAACATTTTAGGAGTTAGTTGTTCCGCCACTCAACACACAATGTCTCGAGAATTTGGCGGAAAGTGGAGTACGAAATGTAAGACATTTCGTACTCCACTACAATAATATAAAGAATGTCTTAACAACACCCTGTGTCACCCCGCTATATGCGGGATACAGTGTGAAGCTGTATTAGAACTTGAATATAGAGAAACTTGAACCCGCGTCTCTTGAAAAACGGCTAGGTTTAAGTTTATATTTTTCTACACATTTTTGTATTATTTATTAATAATGTTATTGCTAAAAGAAAAAGACTCAAAAGTTACAATTATATAGTAAACTTAATTAGATGGTGGTATTATTATCTATTGATCTGATGTATGCTTTAAGATCATGTAAGTAACATTCAACGAACGTACAGGAGGCAGGTGCATATTACAGTAAATATTAGTTATAATAATTACATTTATTAGTATTACTTACAACGAACACGATCTTGTGGCCTTTCACGTGATATTGTGAGGTATCTAAGGTACTACATAACAATATCATCGTAGTATAGATATGTTATGGATCAAGTGGTAAATGGGTCATTATTCATAATGGCCCAAGCCAAAGATAAAATTTTAATTAATAAAATAATGAGGATAGTGACATTTGATAATCATTAAGTTAAAAAAAATTGTAATTTATCAATCTTCTTCTTTGTCTGTTCTTGTACTCTATACATGCAAGATATATGAAAAAGTTATCATTGAAGCCATTTATCAACGTAACAGGACGAAACAATAATTTTAAAAATGTTGTCTGTTTGTGCACGCTTATCTCAAAAACGGCTTAGCCGATTTAAATGTAGTTTTCAATATTGTATTTTGGGAAACTTTAAATCGGTTCATAGATACATAAAAAAGGTGAATAAGTATTGTATGGGACAATATTGCTACAAAGCTTGTATTGAATGGGCTACAAGTGAACTACAGTTTTGAACTGTAGTTTTGAATGAATGGATATTGTCTTTGAAATAATAATGTTATTAGATCATGAAAGTATCTAATTCAAATGAGAAAATAAATAATTGTGTAATACAAGCTGGCAAAGACGCGAGCCAATTTAATTATTATAAACTAGCGGGCCCCCGCGCCTTCGCCCGCTTAAACTACATGATTGTTGATTTAATAAACAGAATTGATTGACAACTATAATGAGACAATTCTAATATGATTTTTTACTACATTATCGTAATCGTATAAAAATTTTTGATTGTTTTGAATTAAAAGGTAGTAGGTAGAGGGAACCTACTTCCTCCAGGAGCAGAGTATTATTGGTATTATAACCGTAAGAGTAAATAAATATAATCAGAAATCTCCGAACTGCTAAGCTATTGGGAGTTACACGTGTTATTGTGAGTTAACCATAAAAGATAGACATATACTGTCTTGGGATATTTTTTTTTATAATTTTATGTAGAATATTTCCGTTATACATGGTTTCACTGTAGCTTTAACCATTAAGGCTGCACACGTGACGGAAGCTTAATCAAGTAACTTCTCCCGTTTTTCCAATATTTCCTTTCACTGCTCTGCTCCTACTGATTGTAGCGTGATGAAAAGTATACTATGACCTGCCCAGGAGTATGAAGAATAACTGTACCAAGTTTGGTTAAAATCCGTCAAGTAGTTTTTGTTTCTATAAAGAATATACAGACAGACAGACAAAAATTTTACTGATTGCATTTTTGGCATCAGTATCGATCACTAATCACCCGTTGATAGTTATTTTGAAAATATATTTCATGTACAGAATTGACCTCTCTACAAATTTATTATAAGTATAGATAATGGTCTTCTTAATCACTTGGTCCATAACACGTACTTATACTTCAGCTCAAAATGTATTTTTTTTATTCTTGTTAAGGAAAAAAAATATATAGATTTTATTACATCTGTTTATAATATATACCTACTGAAAATATATAATATCATACAAAATATTAATTTAAAAAAGATGTCTTTATAGTTATATCGAGCTGTTTTATTAAGAAGACTTGTATTGTCTTACGTAGAATATAATTTGTTCTTTTTATTCTACGAATTCTACAAAAAATACATTTGTTTAAATTTGTTGTTCTAGAATTCTAGATAGTGGCTCAAACAATAAAATATTTTATAATAAAAATTGATTTATTTTATTTATGTCGAACGCAAACATACTGACATTTATTTTTACAATGAGAATATTCAATGTTGTTATTAGTCTATTTAACTTAACTTAAACTTAACTTAGCTTCACGCTTTATCCCTTGCGGGGTAGTCAGAGAGAACGGAGCGCCAAACGCTACGGTATTAGTCTATTTATTTATTAATAAATTATTTTGAAGCTGTTAAGGCGCGATAAGGCAGACTCTGACTGTACGCACGAACGTTGTAGATTCGACTTCCATTTAAGGGAATTTGTTTTCATTTACAAATAGTGTGTATGGTGTTAGTTTCCGCCACTCAACAAGCACAGGCGTAGGAATAGGGGTGGTCCGTGCCCCCCCCCCCCCAAAAAATATCTCTAGATACGCCCATGTCAACAAGGTGTCTCGAAGTCGGCTTCTCTTTCACTACTCTGTTAAATGTTAATTAGTTTACAATAAGTACGTAAAACCTTACTAATAGGATTTCTTAGTACTCCATTGTAATGTATTTATTTTTCGTTTTAAACAAATATTATATGCTTGTTAACAACGCATACATTTTATCTAACCAAACAGTACGAACGCTATATTTTAAGTATCAACTATCAACACAACACGAATGAACTTTGAACCTATTATCATTGTGTTCCATCGATGACTTCAATAGTACTTAGTAAGAACTGTTTATAAATACAGCGAAAAGCGTCAGAAGAATAGACAACAATAAAAATTATATTAAAACCCCGAATTTCCATACTTTATTTATTAAAAATTTTTATTAAAAAATATTTATTACCATAATGAAACTTAATCATTACTAAATTAGAAACTTAGTTCGCCGTGTGCCTAGAATAGGATCATCCTGGTACTGGTAGTGTGGTAAGCGGCGACTAAAGTACGTGTGGTAGAGTCACGTCGCCAGCAATGGCAACACACATGGGCAGACTCGATCGGATCATTACCACCCCCGGCATTTAAAACCGGCGTTAAGTAGTGGCTTTATGCCACTGCGTTTCGCATCAGGTAATACCGGGCTCCGGCGCCCAACCCACCTTAAGGGCAAGCAGCGCACCTGTAGTTCCTCTGGTGATGCATGGGGTCGTGGACAGCGGTAATCACTTACCATCAAGTGACCCGAACGCTCGTTTGCCTTATCTTTTCCATAAAAAAAAATTATAATAAATCACCCATGAGAGGATCGAATCCACAACATTCGCGTTTATAGTCACAAGCTGCCTCATCCGCCATGACGGGAAGTGGATTTGCATACTCAATTGTGAAAAAAGAATTAAATCAACTTCACGCTGTATTCCGCATATAACAGGGTAGGTAGAGGGAACCTAGCGTTAGGGCACACCGTTCTCCACTTTCCGCTGAGTTCTGGAGACATTGTGTGTTGAGTGGCAGAACTTAACGCCGCGCTTTGCCTCGACACCAGAGCGAAGAAATGAAAATATAAATGTAAATAAATATTCTATTTCCTCGCGTAAGGATCGAACCCACAACCAGTCTATTACAATCACACTTTCTGCCCCTGCGCCACGACTGGCCTCTATCAATTGGCACATAATAAAATAGTCTGTTGAAGTAGTTCTGTATATTAACACTTTCTAAGCTATTAAGGTCTACAGTAGAGAAAAAAACCGGACAACCGCGAGTCGGGCTGAACCGAGGGTTCCTTACAAAAATTGGAGGTCACGAGCTTTTTCTGAAATTCAAGCTTCAAGGGCAGAACCTTTTCATTTGATACTTCACTTGAACTAGCGGCTTTAATACCAAATTTTGTTCCCTTTTAAGGCTAACATTTTTAAGAATTTAACCATAAATGTATAGTTATCAGATTTTTTCCTGAACTAGTACTACCTGTAGATGCTAGCTGCCAAATTAAATAATTCTAGGTCAACCGGAAGTACCCTATTAATTTCGATTCCCTTTAGTGTCGAAAAATGTCGCTTTTGGCGATAAAAGCGGCCATATGTTTTTTTTTAAATAAATGTACAAATACGATTTTTCATGGGGCTGATCTAAGTATATGGTTTGAATTTCAACTTGATATCTCCAAGTGTTCCTGAGATAAAAGCTCTTGACAAACAGACAGACGGATGAACAACAAAGTGATCTTATAAGGGTTCCTTTTTTCCTTAAAAGGTACAGAACCCTAAAATTTAAGAAATAGTAATAGATATTAAAATATTTAAAAGAATAACACTTTTTCTTAAATACAAAACAAGTTTTACTATGTCTTTTTAAACATACCTAGGTACATTGAAAGGTAAGAGATTAAACTACCTAGTAACTTTTTTTAATGTGATATATTAATCGACATACAAAAATACTATGTTGTTCAACAGATAGACAACATGCGATTATATAAAAATAATTATTCATATTTATTTTTTACCAAACTATGTTTCTACATAAAGGACACGTAAGTATGTAGTACAGTTATACCGATGATTCTTTATTTTAAAGAATACACTTCAAGTATTGTTTGGTGAATATTTGGTTGGGTTCTGATTATGGGGTCCGGTTATAATTGAGCAAGTTTGTTATTTTTTGTAAAAATTATAATTATCCGTAGTAGTTAAAAATTCACAAGGAAAAACATAGTTAAAATTGGTGTCAGAAGTAAGATTCCTCATCGTTGCATTTCTTTTCAACCAAGTTCAAAAAGAGGATGTTCTCATTTCCAACCGACTTCAATAAAGGGAGAGATTCCCAATTCGCCCGAATTTTTTTTATGTTTGTTCTTCACTTAACTTAGCTTCACGCTTTATCCCTAACGGGGTAGCCAGAGAGAACGGAGCGCCAAATGCTACGGTCTCTACATACCTCTTTCGCCTCGTCCACTGTCATCAACCTCTTCATACATACCCTCCGGGGGGCATCCTTTTTACATGACCTTCCTCCAGTATTTTTGATACTGTATTTTCGAAGGTCAACCGAGATCTCCCCCTATATCTCTTACCACTCACTTTTAAATCATAAATCTTTTTTGCCATTCTTTCATCACTCATTCGTTCGACGTGCCCAAACCAGCTGAGCACGTTCTTCTTCATTCTCACCGTGACATCCTCACTAGTACCTGCCATTTTGTTTATCTTCATTCCAGATTCGATCAGCTAAGCTGACTCCGCATATCCTACTAAGAGATCACATCTCCACGGCATTCATCTTTCTTACATTGTTCTTGTCAATATGCCAAAATGTAAGTATACCCTACAACCTACCTACTTAATTAAGATTGAAGTTCGTCAAATAAATTAATTTTTAACAAAAAAAACAACCGACTTCATAAAACAAAATAATTTTACATAAAGCAAAACGTACTCTGATTTCTTTAAACCTTTTGTTTAATAATAAAAATAATAATTAAAGAAAGGATTTATAATTTTGAAGTCGGTGTCAAGCCAATGCTACAACAATCTTAAATGTTAAATTACTAAGCCTGTTTGTTTTACTTGACACCGACTTCAAAATTATAAAATCTTTCTTTAATTATCTAACAAAATCAAAGTTCGTTTTAGTTTAAGTTGTAAGTAAATATTAATTTACCAATTTTGTTTTTAGTAAATTTATTTTTTACTTTTTATTGTTTGAAATCGGTTTTTTTTGTTAAAAATTTATTTACCGATAATTACCTATCTCGGCCGAAATAAAATTGATATTCTTCCAAAATTATACCTTCTTAAATTTTATTTACACAAGCGTTTTTTGGATAATACAGTCATCATAAAAATACTAATATTTCATTTTTATTTACTATTCAAAATGTGTGACAGAGGTGTTTTACATACAAATAAAATGTGTCGCTTTTCCCGATCTAATGTTACCAAATGTTTCTTTCTTTAAAAAAACATATAGAACCCTTTAATATTAAATTATTGGATATATCAAAGTCCTCATATATTACTATTCAATTAATAGGAATAAAGTAAACGTAAAGTTTTATACTGTTAAACAAACCTCCACTCCTCTGTCACGCATTGTGCATAAAATAAAACGATTCATAGATGTTTTACCTTCAACACCTAGCAAAAGTATACATTCCCCTCCCCCTTTAGCCTCACGTCTTGAGAATTTACCCATGATTAAATCAAAACAGACGCCCGCAGGTAATAAGCAAAGGTGCGTGTGTTTAATCGGCGATCGCTCTGCCAGTTTCGGCCAAAAATAATAAACTTGGTCATAGTTTCGGTTTCGGCCAAAATACGGCCGAACCTTCGGCCAAACCGAAACTAAATACTTGTTAGGCGTTTGTTAATTCTTGTGACCCATGAGTTATAAAGTCAGTTTATTAACAAATGCATGTAAATCTTGCGTGGAAAGGTTTTCATAGTTGAGTATCTACGTCCCAAAAATACTTTAAATTTTATTTGTTTGTGGTAAAAAAAATATTTTTTTATAGGATAGCCTCTATAGCTTTGGAGATGATAAGGAATAAGATCGTGGTTAATTCTTGTTTTTTTTTTATACAGTTATTTTAGATATTAACTTGAGAGCCCATTATTTGATACGCTACACGATATAAATTCAAAACTTATGTTATTATATTTACCGTTATTAAGTGTTAATTCAAGTTAAGTATAGAAAAATATTTTTAGAAGACGTATAACAATTATAAATATTTGAACGTTTGAACTAGACTCGAACCCGCGTTAATTGCCAACCGTCTAAATGTTTTCACCAATAACCCATGAAGATTTCTAATACTACAATATTCAAATTTTAATTATACGATTTCAAAAATAGATGGAACAGGCAAGAATTTTATTAAATTGAGGTTCACTATGTAATATCTTAAAATGAATAGTTAAAATATCACTTATTTGGTATTTTAAATAATATGAAATATAATTTATTTATTACATGAAAGAGGGCAAACGTCTCTACGTAAAATCTAGAGATTTAACATTGTGGTCTTAGTTGGCTCTAGTCTCTATCATCGGCACTCCAAATTATATTTTACGTCCACTTTGGACTCCAATATCCCAAAGATTCAACAGTTTTTGCATGTGGGCAGGTTGATCTCAGAAACGCCTAAACCGATTTAAATGCAATTTTCACTATCATAAAAATTTTCCGTGTTTACATCACTTAAATCGGTTCATAAATAAAAAAGTTCTATCAGTAAAAAGTATTTCTTCGATAAAATTGCTACAAAATAACTCTTTTATTTAATTTGCTGAAACTTTAGTTTTCAGTGTATTGATTTTGAAAAAAAAATTAAATTGCATTTAAATCGGTAAAGCCCTTTGTGAGATTATCATGCACAAACGCATAGACAAACAGACAATAATTTAAACAATCATTGTACTACGTTCTATTACATAGACGATGCCCCGAATTATAGATTATCTCATAGGTTTATCTTCCACGTACAGACAGCGATCAGTTACAATTTTATTATATGTAGGAATAGATATTCGATACCTACTCGGGGGAGTGAACTATTCATTTCTTCGCTCTGGTACCAAGGTAAAAAGCGTGGCGTAAAAACAAAAAGGGGAACGAGTGTCTTAACACTAGATTCTCTCTGCTAATCCAGCTATATGCAAGATACAACGTGTAGCTGAAAAAAAACTATAAGCAGATCTATAGAAATGTTATATTATTACACTTAGGTACTTGTACTACATAATCTTAAGTCAAAGTTAAATCGAATTGAAGAAATTGGACGTAAATAACGGTATCTCTAAAAAAAATTTTTTTGGTATAAATAATACTTATTTGATATCAATCGAAAGGGAACAAAGTCGTAATTATTTTAAAATGATTAATTAATATTTGATATAAAATATAAAGAAAACAACAATTGAAAATTATAAATTGTGACATAATGTTAACGCTTTCTAACATTGTCACCCAATAAATAAAAAAAATAATACACAATTAGGCGGCTTCATGTTGCATGAATATGATTGAATGGGGCATACATCAGAGAATATAAATCCCAAGAGTCGGTAAATCCCCACGCAAAATAGACGTATTTTTATAAGATTTTTTTTATTATTTAGATTTTTTTTCGAATGGCTAATATCTCGAAAACAGCAGACCATGCAACATAATATAAGTATAAAATAATAGGAAATTATATCCTCCACCACCCGTATATATTGAACACTAGCATTTAATACACAAATGATTTTATAATATCAATTTTAACATTTGTATGTAAAATGTTAAAAAATAATAATAATAGATATCTAACTGGTTTAAATTTATTCATTTTAAAAATAGTTGTATACCAATAAAGATATCCAATAAAAAGTTCCCAAATAAATGAGGCCGTCGTGGCGCAGGGGAATATTTAATACAAGCATGCGATGATAAACGCGATGTTGTGGGTTCGATTCTCACTCGGCGGAACGAATATTCAATATTTTCATTTCCTCGCTCTCGTAACGAGGACAAACGCAGCGTTAAGTTTCGCCTCTCAATACGCAATTCCTCAAAAATAGCGCGAAAAATGGGGAACGGAAGTGTCTTAATGGAGAAAGGAATGTCTTAGCACGAGGTTCTGAAGTTCCCTATGTGCAGGATACAGCGTGAGGCTAAAAAAAGTTCCCCAATAAATTAGATTAATATTTAGATTAAAAAACATAAAAATTTGAACCTGGGCCTCTTGGAAACCAAGCCAAGCGCTCTAACTAACCAAGCCATATGTTCTCATCGAGCTGCTCTAAAACTTTTATAATTATGTTTATTACAACTTATTTATGTTGTTGTTGTCTGTAGGGAGATTTTTACAAATTTACGCTAGCCAAAGATTTATTGCTTGCATTATTTATTGCAGTTGCTTAGAATTATCATTTGGCCAGAAAGAACGCTATTATTTTAGAAAGTTTTACATATTGAAATGGTTTTTTCTACACTTAGGAAAGAAATGCATTATTTTTTTCTCAGACATTAAAGGTTTTAACATGTGAAGTACATAATAACAGGGTCAGCTTTAATACCTAAAAAATATAATAATTTTATTTTAAACTAAATAATAAAAAACATTAAATAAACATTTTATTTTAAAATGTAAAGTTTAAATGTATTTGTTACGTCAATAGATTTAATTTACGACCAATGAAAAGAGTTGCCCATATAAAATATAAGTAGCTCCAAGACATTTATTAAGATTTATTTAATAAGTAGAAAATAAATGCACAAACTGGTCTAAAAGTGATAATTATTGGTGACAATAAAGAAATTTGTTAATCAATTCTACATTAACAACATTTACACTTTATTAATTTTATATGTCCTAGTAATGGTATTTGTATTATGAGAAATAAATTTTGGAATTATTTTCGTTTTATAAACATCTTTGGTTTAATTTAATACTTACAGTTACTATAATACTTATGTATGTATTTACACATTTAAGCAATGACTACTGGGTACAAAATGTATCCACTTATTAAAAAATTTAATGTTTGAAAGTATGGTAATATGTGTATCTTAAACAGATTATAATAAAATTTATATTCTGCATACAGGTATGTAATATATATACATTCACGATGAAGTTGCCATACTCAATCTTGACAAATATCTGAAAATAATGAAAGTTTAGTTTTAATGAAACAAATTATAAATCAAAAAATATTAGAAGTTTACATTCTGTCATATATAAGCGAATTTTACATATGGTTTTGGATATGTTATTTGATGTTTACTACTAGACGTCACTATGCCAACCAAAACTAAGACAAGCAAGGGAACGGAAGGGGTTCCCGCCGAATTTCCGTATTGAGTGGCGGAACTCAATGCGTCGCATTGCCTGCTTTATTACCTTAACATAATATAATATGCTTTACCACGATAACAATATAAATTAACCCATAGAAATAATTTACCTTATATATTCATGTGGCAATGTCAATATTTTATACCATAGAGTAATACTTAAGAATATACTCCAAGTTCTTAATGGGCTTAGAACAAACGATAAAGTTCCATATTCCAACCAAAAATAATATGCCAACAACAGCTGTATAGATAATAAAACAATAAATGGCAAATTTCTAATGATTCCTTTGAAACCTTTTAGGTTACAATGTGCCAGTTTAGTTTCTAACGTATAGGCCAAAACAAATATTAGTGGTATCTGTACAAACATCAATTGTACACTGCCATACATATAAGTAAATGGCTCAGGCAGGAACACTCCTTTAATTAATATTCCCCAAGCGAAAATAGCTCCAATATGGCCGTCGATCAGTTCACCAATAGCCCACGGACCGAATGGTATATATACGGCGTATATCACTAGAGGGTAAAACACTTTATCAATTTTAGTTAAAAGCCAAAATCTTAAGATTTGTCGACTATATTTTTTGTGACTGGGCCACCGTTTATGGAGACGTAATATTACTAAAGTTAGCACTTGCGTTAATAGAAGCACTCCGAACACACCCTGGAACTATAATATTATTTTGTTAGTATACATATATTTTGAGGCACTCTGTATTCGACACATAGCAGGGTAGGCAGAGTGAATCTGGGAACCTATTGATATGACACTACGTTCCCCATTAAGACACATCCATTCCCGACTTACCGCCGAATTCTTGAGATGTTGCGTGTTGAGTGGCGGAACTGTATGCCGTGATTTGCCTCGTTAACAGAACGAGGAAATGAAAATATTAAATATTCCACTCGCCGGGTGGAAATCGATTCCATAACCATCGTGTTTATAATCGCATACTTGTGCTTCTGGACCATGATGGCCTCAAAAGCATTTTTTTTAGGAAGATTTTAAATTATAGTTGTATATTACATTACATAACTACATAATAATTTTGAAAATATTAAGCCGACATTAAGGAAAGCAAAATATATAAAAATTATAAAAAATGCACATGGCGGAATTCGAATCCATGGCTCTTGGAAACAATCCAAGCAATGCAGTCAATTAAAGTATATGTACGTTTTTACTGGGCAACCTCGAAATTATATTATAATTATTTGAAAATATTATTACAATTGATGATGTGCAGAAAAAAAATATCTCACCACAGCTCCAGCATCCATCATAAGGAAAACTCTTGGCATTACTTCAAATGACAATTTACTACCATCTAACGAAAACGGATGTTCCAAGACAACTTCTCTGGCTATCTCATCAGATACCACTACATACAATGTATGTAAACCACTTTCAAACAAATGTGGCAGCCAATGGCATGTATATAAAGGGCCATCTTTATGTTTACAATTCACCCAACTTATCTTGTCAAATGAAATCTTCACATTATTTATTTCTATGTCACTGAATGCCAAAATTCTTATATGAGTTGAATCATGCATTAAATTGAGCGGCTCCCGACCAGGTAAAGCATATTTAGCATGTTTTGGATTAGTCACTAACACAACAGGCCAATTATTATGTTTTTGATCAACAAAGGATAATAAACCATGATCTATTGCAATTAGTCTATACATTCTATTATCTTTCCAATCACCCAATTCTAATTCTAAATATCCTTTTTTATGTTTTGTATACATTCGTTTAACCAAACCACCCATGGAATGTAAATGACCACACACATACACTTGAGAGCCCCCCGCACTACCTATAACCTCTCGTATATTCATTCTTTGTGAATTATTAGTTAAAGACACTATACATGACGTTGGATAATGTCCAAACCAAATTATGTGATCTGCAACAGTCTCGGCTTCAATTTTCAACTTTTTTATACTTTCTTGTTCCTGTTGGTCTAAGATACCTATAAAATTAAAAGGACGCCGCAATCCTGGCTCAGGACATGCGTCTATACCAATAAATGCAACTTTGACTCCATTATGATTGATAGGGTGCATATAAGATTTTGGACGTAAACCACCTTGTACTGAGTATTGTTTAAAATAGTTTTCTGGAGAGTTAATAGCTCTTATATTGAAATTATCTGGAAAAATTGGACATAAACAATTTTTTTTACATCAATTATATAAAAAATGTATGATATAATTTAATATATAAATAGCCATTGCCAGCATTTTTTTGAACTTACACTTAAAATGGAAAATATTTTTTTTATGTTGGATGCAAATTGTTGCTAACTCACGGGTATTATTTCCATTTCTCCATACTAGTAACAGTGTGTGTGGAAGAAATGTGCCACTCAATAGATACATCTTGAATTAAAGTGGGAAGCAGAGAACAGTATTTAAGCAATATATTTTTTTCTTTTTTAGCTTCAAGCTGCCATCCTGCACATAGCAGGATACTCAGAGGGAGAACCTAGTGTTAAGACACTCCATTTCTCATTAAGACACTAAGTAATATGCAAGGATTAATAGTGTCAAGGCAAAAAAAAAACAAATTTACCATGATTTCCTCTTATATCTAACCAAGTTGTGTTTTTGGTAACTCCAGATTCTTCTATTATTTTATAATAGTATACCCACTCTGTCTTAACTTGAGAACTCCCCAAATTATCTTTTGTTTTTGCATCTGTGAGATCACCAGTTGCTAATACAACATGAGGCTTAATACTTTTTACTGTGCTGTCACAAAATTGTTGAAACTGTGAAATTCTTCCTGGATCTCGAAATATACTTATATGAATGTCTGAAATCTATAAAAAAATATTAAAATAAAGCTTATTCTTTAATTGCCATTATAGTACTTATATGCTTATATAAGAAATAATTATTAAAGATGTAGAACCTAACTGCAAAGAATTCAATAAGTCAACATATATAAATTATTACTTGCTTTGCTGCAGCATAATATTTGCAACCAAAATATGTTTCAAATACTCTTCCTATTGAACATTATACAATGTTTACATTACTTTTGCTATATTTATCTAATATTTTAAAGTATTTATACAACTTAAAAGATTTTTAGTGTTCTTGCGTACCTGTAAAAACCAGATTAGATTGTGTGGTGAATCACCTATCTGTCCATATTTTAATCCCAGGTAATCGGTAAAGTTTTCACCTTCAATTTTATTAGCCGCATCAAAAGAATGATCTATGGCAATTATATTTAATAAATTAGCCATGAACATGGACAATACTATAAGTATACATATTAATGATATAGCTCCTTTGGAAAATATCATTGTAAAACGTAGAAGTAGGTAATAATTATGTTTTTAAACTAACTACTCTACATTAGCTTTGGTTTTATATTTTAATAATTTATCATTTGAATTCACTTTAAATGAACTTGTAACAGCACTATTTCTTTTGTTGCCTTATAGAATCCGATTTATTTTCATAATTATTTCTTGCTATTTTTATTGTTTAGTCGTAGGTTTTGTCAATAAAATAAATAGTTATGTGTCAATGTCATTTACAGTATCCAATTAATATTGACAATTACCGTCATATGTCTAAAAGCTTTCCGTTTTACGGTGTAATTACTATATAACAAATAAAATAATTTCCTCATTTCCCTACAAATGATTATATTTGTAGGAAATTTAGTTTGTAGGGCATTTTATTTTTAAATTATGTAAATTGGTACAAAGTTAGGAAGTCATCTGACTACCTAACAAAAAATAAAATTTATCGGCAACTGTACTGTTCTATGTAACATATAACAATACGCTACGTTACCAACGTATTAGACAAGTAGTAAAAAATGCTACTTTTCGAGACGTGGAAGATAAATATATTAAAGTTATAAAAAAACATATGGAAACAGCAAAAGCAGGATAAGATTGGTAGCAGCCGGGACCTTGATTTCCAATGCAAATTGTAAAGAGGAGTAAGACAGGGAGATCCAATGTCACCAAAGCTATTCATAACAATATTAGAGTCAATTATAAATCAACTTGACTGGGATAAATTTACAAATTTGTGAGGATGTTCCACTTTTACGGAAAAACTTCTGAACGGATTTACATAGAACTTTTTAGTAATATAGCTTATAAATCAGAACAGGAAGAAAAGAAATCATAGCATTATATTTGTGTAAATATTTTTTACATACGAGTATATATTTTTTCAACTTAAAGTTGCCAACTTTATTCGCCGTATAATTAAATAATATATTTCCCGTAGACCTACAATTATGAAATTTGGCAAGAAGTGAGAGCTTGCAGAACAAATACCTATAGGAAAAAATTCGAATAATGGATGGAAAATTTATATTTACATTTATTACAGATAATAAGTATTACAAGCTTATAGTTCATTTCATACAAAATGAGTGCATACGCCCCACAAACTCAAGTTTGACTGTAACGTACAATACTAAAATTGGTACGGAACCCTAAATGGACGAGCTGACTCGTACTTGACCGGTTCTTTTTTATGATATACCTATAAATTTTCAATTTTCGATTTTTTTTTCTCTATTTTTATTGAAAGTTTTCTTTTCGTACCAAATTTCATACAAAATAAAAACAACTATGCATAAATGCGCGTATATTTTGCTTGTGTTGACATAGCTCTGTAGAGTTAGGAACTTAGCTCAACATAAGATCTGGTAACTTTTTTACAGCGTAAGCCATCGTCTTGTAAACATTTTACATGAAAATGTTCACAGGACAAAGACTTTTTGTAAAAATGTAAGATTGTATGTAGCAAGAGTTATTTTAATAAAGTTAAGCTAAGAAGAAGCAGATTACCACGACAAATTGCTAATATGATGAAAAGAGATGAAAGAAATGTGATATCTGTACATTATTTTTTTTGTGAATAGTAAAGCGGTTGGTAAAGTTTGTATGGCAAATTTCAAACAAACTCCCGCCGCCTAACATAAAGGGTATGGGAAGAGACAAGGAATGATGAAATCGAATTTTGGATGTTAATAGAATCTAAAATATAAGAGCTATGAAAATGGAACTTAATATATATACATCTATACATATAAGAATATTGTGACTGACCACTATCTGTAAGTACCTACATGAAAGATATATGAGAAAAACGATTATTTGGTTCATGTATCAACGTAATAGACTCCAAAAATAATAATTTTATTTATAACACGAAAGTAATTCAGTTTATTAAACAAATAATTCTGTAGATCCAGCGGGAGAAGCCGCAAGCGAGTCGCTAGTACTGTTTAAGAAACCTACTATTGACATCATATCCACTAAATTTCGTTTGTTTGGTATATTCCAATAGAGCTATAGGGGTTCACAAACGACGAAGCGTAAGCTCTTTTTTTTTTCATCAAAATATAATTTAAGGTTCTGAATTCGTTAATAAGTATAAATTATCTATTTATTTAAGTATAAATCACTATGAAAATAGATAGTTTCTAAGTGTACTTTAAGTGTTTTCAAATCAAATAAGGCAGTTTCTAAATATACATATTAGTAAAATCAATAACAATTTAACATTACATTATTTTAAACAACTCACATATAAAATGAACTTATGAATTGAATATTACATAGGAAATCCGATAGGTCGTATTGTTTACGGATTTCGGTGCGCACACCGGGGCTGGGCTCAACGCTTAGGGGCCCTGTACCCGTGCGGCTGCGCCACTATCTCGCCGCATTCCACGGAGCGCCGAGCACGGCCGCGGCGCGCCCCGCGCGTGCCTCCGTGCCTTCGCCCGCCGACCCACGCGCCGTCGCCCATCTCGCCCTCGCACCGCAGTCGTTCTTGCGCACCCGAGGAGGCTATGCGCGCTCACACAGCGCACAGTCACGTCTGAAACATCGCGCGCGCACAGTGAAGTGAAGTGTATGGATGCGGTTTACTACGGAATATTATGTTGTGATCTTCATTGGATTTGTTTATTGATGGTGAGTGTGGCTGGCGGAGGCTGCGACGCCGCCGGGACGGCGGTCGCGGATGGGCTTTCACGATGCTGCCGCTTTCCTTTCGTACACATAGCTCGAATTCCGCGCCAGCGCCGACACCGCGCGGCCGCTGACCCTGCGCGCGCGCGCCCTTCCTCTTGCACCACTGTGTGCTACCACGCACTACGCACAGACACTATAATATATAACACCAATCAAACGCTCAATGCAATAGCGCATGGTGTGCACTGTGCAGTAAACGTTCAATTCTGGTTCGTAGCCAGTAGTTCAATTGACTCGAAATTAAGAGAAAGTAACAAATTCAACGTATAGTTTTCTGTGCTACATTAGTAATTAGTGTGATACAACGTAGGTTCGACAAAAAATTACAAACGTCACTACTTTCATCTACATATATATGGAAAAAAATTGTAACTGATAGCTGTCTGTTCATGGGAGATCTATGAGAAAATCTATTATTTGGTTCACGTAGGCATTTATGAATGTACCCAAAACAATGATATGTAGAATTTTTGACGGTTTGTCTGTGCGTTTATGCACGCTAATCTCAGAAAGAGCTTAACAGAATTAAATGCAATGTTCATTATTGTATTTTGGAGAGCTTCCCTTAACATTTAGTATTCGTTTTATTTGAATCGGTTCATAAATATAAAAATTCTACAATTTTAAACTATTTTTTTCGACAATAATCCTAAAAAAATAACTTTAGGATGAAAATGTTATTAGAATATGAAAGCAATTCAGATTAGTAAATAAACGTATGGTTCAAGCAGGCGACGCCACGAACTGGTCGCTAGTATACAATATGTGGAATACATTATCACTACGTACTCATGTTCCTTCTATACTAATATAGAATTGTATAGCTTTAAAAAATCTAGAAATCTTGTAACTTTATAATGTTAATTAACTAAAAGAATTAGTTAGATTATGATACAATAACTTTATTTTATACATGTATACGCCTGTCCATATTCGAGGTACGTATACTACAATATTATAATGATCATGAATTATTTATTTATTAATGAATATAATTTTCAAACGACGTTGAATATTTATAGTAGATCTTTTCATTAGAATTTAACTTTTATTTTTTAATAGCTAATAAAATAATGCATGTTTAAATCCATTGTCATATAGATGTAAAAGGGCGGAAAGTAGGGACCGGAAGTGTCATAATGGGAACGGAATGGCTTTTCACTAGGTACCCAGATTCCGTCTGTCTACACTTTTATGTGCGGAATACGAATTAAAAATAAAACAAACTAGGATATATTTTATACTACGCGAAAACTTACAAAAGATAGTCAATGTCGTTTATAAACATAATGAAAAAAAGTATCATCAAAATCGGTTCACCCAACCATCCTTTTACAGAAGTCGGTTAATAAAAAGTAATGTTACAAAGGACACAAGTACGGCACATCAGTGGTATGATGGATAATGTAAATGATTCATTAACTCCAAACAGGCAATGGCTGCGACCGCATTCTTCCGATAGCGCACCGAGTGTGTAAATAAAATAACAGCCTACAAGTAATACCTTAACGTATAACGTACAAATACATGTATATGTATATATATACATATATATTATACAACTGGTACTCAAATATAAGGCTAGCCGTGGCGCAGGGGCACACAGTGTGACTGTAAAACCGACTGGTTGTGGGTTCGATCCCCACTCGAGAAGATGCAATATTTACTTAAATTTATATTTTCATTTCTTCACTCTGGTGTTGACGCAAAACGCTGCGTTCAATTCTGCCACTCAGCACGTAATGCCTTCAGAATTCGGCAGAAAGTGGGGAACGGAGTGTCTTAACACTGGGTTCCCTCTGCCTACCCTGCTGTGTGCAGTGTGTGGGGATACAGTGTGAAGCTGATTTATTTACTCAAATATACTGAAATATATTTGAGTAGCAATTGTATAATATACATATAATAAAACTAACCCGTTCGGCTAAAATCGGTGTACATTGAAGATATATGAGAAAAACTATAATATTATTGTGGATATTATCCATGTAAAAGAACCCAAAACGATTATTTTTTTAAAACTGTGTCTGATTGTCTGTGTGTCAATCTTAATCGGTTTGACCGATTTGAGTGCAGTTTTCACTGTTGTATTTAAGCCATCTTCTCTAAGCCATTGGTGTTGTTTTATTTAAATCGGCTCATAAATAAAAAAGTTATTTTATTATTCAATTGATTGAAACTTTAGTTTTCTGTGTATGGATATTGTCTGTATGGATAGTTGTTATTCAGTTCCGTACAAAAATTGAGAGCCTCTAGTTTTTACTGAAATTCTTTACAAATATAGAACTGTAATACACCCATTAAAGAATATGCAGTAAGAACAAGCAGCAACTTGTTCAGCTTTTAAGACATATTTTTATTTTATAGTGTATATGACGAAATACATTTTGAGTACTTGTACTTCGAGAAGGCAAGGAAGTTCGACAATATTTCCGATAATAGCGAGTGGTAAATGGAAATTATATAGCATGTGATAGCGTCTACGCAAAAGAAGTTGCGAGCGATAACTATCTAACTAAATATACCTATAGATAGTTATATAATACAGCTACTTATAATAAACTTATTATAGGACAACTTCACGCTATATCCCCCAAATAACAGGGTAGGCAGAGGGAACATAGTGATAAGACATTCCGTTCCCCACTTTTACTTGATTTCTTTTTTACGGGTAGATTTTTTTATTGTAGCCATGATACCGCTTGAAACTTGAGTGTTTCGGTTAAAAACAAAATTTTCATAAAGATATATCATATTCAATGGTATCCGTATCATTAAGATCTCTTGTATTTCTGGCATAGTCTCTTATATTATATTACTAGCGACTCTACCTTACTACCAAACTCAACGTTACTTTAATAATACAATGTCCAGTTACGCTCTAATAAATAAGTATAAGTTATATTTATATCATATGAATATTTTAATCTTTTTGAATTAAATCAGATAGATTAATTGATAATACAAATTTTGATAAAAATAACAAAAGAAAGTATACAAGAAAAAAGGGCTTAGGTATAATTTTGATTTTATATTCCTTATATGAATGGTCCATCTTCTATTACACTTATAATTTTTTGCGGTTTCCTTTTTTTCTACATATAGTATGTAGCTAATATATTATAAAACACGCCATAATTTATATTAGTTCGTCTGATTAATAGTTGCATTGCATATGGCCCTGGCATATTATAAATACACGATAATCGATGTTATACGATTTTTTTTAAATTATGATAATTAAAATAAAACCTGTCAAGTGCGCGTCGGCTCCGCCCACCGAGGGTTCTTGTAGGTAAACGGAAAGTACAACTTATAAAACTGACAAACTTAAGTTTGCAGGCGTATACACTCATTTTATATCAAATTAACCGACAATAATAATAAAAAAAAAATCGGATTTATTCCTTTATTTGTACTGCAAGTTCTGACATCTTGCTAAATGTTATAATTGTAGGTCTATGGGAAATTTATGTAAGTTTGCAATGATTTTTTTCTATTCAATATGTACCTATTAATATATACTCGTTAGATGTGAAACACATCTTTTTTTACATTTTACATATTTATTTGTATTGTAAGTTCTCACTTCGTGCCAAATTTCGTAACTGTAGGTCCACGGGCAGTATCGTATAGGTTACAGTTTTTTATTACGCGGCAAATTTCACACAAAATGCAGCAAAAACGATGCATAAATGGTCGCATTTTTTTAGTAATTTGTCTTAGAAGCTTAAATTTTCTGTGCTCAAAGGGACCGTAGACCTGCATATTTAATATTAATTTCAGCTTGATACCTCCATGCAATCTCACGATAAATGATCTTGACAGACGGTTGGTTGGTTACCTTTTTTCCTTTTGGCGTCCGTACCTTTGGGTTCCGTATAAAATTAATAAAAAAGAATAAATGTGAAGAAGCATGTAAGCGCTAAAATAATGAATCTACATGAAATTTTCCTTTCAGATAGATAGATCTAGAATCAAACGCTCTAATTCTTTTTAAAACAAATAATTACACTATGACAACAAAATTTTACAAATTCGTTCTTCAATATACTTAAATTAAATATTCTTTCTCGAAATATACATATAAATATTTATATAATATTTCTTATTTTATAAATTAGAATTACTTTAACTTAAAAAAGTCTTGTTTTGTGTTTTAAAATTTAAACTTAACATATTACTACTACGTCTGTAATTATTTATTTCACCGTATTCAAAATTACTCTCATGGCGAAGTGGAGTTTTACTTCACCGCTCTGATGACAAATTACGACGTTAAGTTCCACAACTTAACACACAATGTGTGTCTAAAAGCAATACATTAAAAATTAACATCGATTAAGAATCCCTTACAAAAAGTATCGTGAAATCACGAATTATAATATATACACAGGCAAGCAAGATTAATTTATATTAGGTAGAGGCCAGTCGTGACTCAGTGGTACTAGCGTGAGACAGGTTCTGGATTCGATTCCTTTATTCTGGTGTCGAGGCAAAAAGCGTGACGTTGAGTTCCGCCACTCAATACCACCTAACATTTTGAACTTTAATAGTTGCATATAGAAGAGCAATTTAATTCTAGTGCTAAGTGCTCCATTCACCGCTTATTAAATTTACTTTTGCGTTACTTAAAATATATAAAAATCATTTCATCTCCTCGAGTGGGGATCGAACCCACAACCAGTCGGTTTTGCAGTCACACCTCGTGCCGCTGCGCCATGACCGGCCTCATTACTTAAATTTATATTTCCATTTCTTCGCTCTGGTGTCAAGGTTAAGCGCGGCGTTGAGTTCTACCACTCAACACGCAATGCCTCCAGAATTCGGCAGAAAGTGGGGAACGGAGTGTCTTAACACTAGGTTCCCTCTGCCTACCCTGCTGTGTGCGGGATACAGCGTGAAGCTAATTTATTTTTTTTTTATAAAAATCATATTTTATATTGCCTAATACACCGTAGGTATACCTATCAAATCATTACATTTTAAGTAACATTTAAAAAAAAAGATATATGAGCTAGTGTTATATTTATTAACATTGTAATATTGAATATCAGCACATCAGCTAATTATTATCAAAACAAGTTTCGACTTGGTATGGTTTTTCTGACTAGTTCTGCCTTGGAATGCGGTCTGATGTAAGGCGTTTAAAATGCGGAGGACTCTACACCGGCTTTAATACTGTTAACAGGCAGGTATGCTTAAAATACAATTTTAGAAATCAAATGACCTAAACAGAATAGTAGGTTATTTAAAATTTATATACCTACATAACGTATATTCAAATTTCATATCCCATAAAATAAATATTTCAATCATTCTTTTATGACTATGATGATAAAAAAAATAATATTTTCAAAGGAATTTAAAATATTTTTATGTTTAACGAACGTGGGCTGTACACATAATTAATCCTTATTATCATCAAGCGAAGGCTCTAACTTACTGACGTCAATATGACGTCTGCTGCACAGTTCTTTGCCACGTGCGTTCACTTATTGAAAAACCGGTGAAGTGCGAGTGGGACCTGCTCTTCGTGGGTTCCGTATCTATTTCATGGTTGTAAACGAATATGGTCTTGACAAACAGACGGACAACACAGTAACCCTATAAGAGTTCCGTTACGGAACCCTAAAAACGGTACCAGTAGTTGTAATTTTAATTTAAAGTATAATAACTAATTCTAATTCTTATAAAAATTAATAAACCTATTAATATTTATGTTTCAGTTGATTTGTAGATTCACTTGTAAGGTATTGGTTTTAAATTATGCGTGCAAATAAATTATGAACAAATAAGAATTAAGAAGAAATATTTAAAAGCCAAATACCTTTATCGTGTGGATTTATAGCACAAATTTTGTGCGTCCTACGTTTATAAAAAATATTCATTAAAGTTGGAAACAGTTTTTAATATAATTCATTATAATAAGCAAATATTTTTTTTTTAACATAAAAGGCTTGTGTTGGCGCAAAGGCACAAAATGTGACTGTAAACGCGAGTGGTTGTGGGTTCGATTTTCATTCGAGGAAACGAAATATTTACTTAAATTTATATTTTCATTTGTTCGCGTTGAGTTCCACCACTCAACATGTAATGCCTCCAGAATTCGGCGGAAAATGGAGAACAGAGTGTCTTAACACTATGTTCCCTGTGCTTACCCTGTGTGTGCGGGATACAGCGTGAAGCTGATAAGAGATAAACGTAAAATATACAAATCTACTTATCTAGTTGAATATACAATGTACCATTCACGCACCGATGATTTAGAGAACTTAATACCTAGTACACATAATACTTATTTTTATAAGACATTTTTTAATATATATCTATATGTTAATAATAAAAGTACAGGTGCTTACAAATTGTTACAAAATAAAAAAAAATGTTACTTCACAGTAATATTTGTGACCCAAAAACTTTTTAAAACCCTTTCTCCATTTTGTAATAAAATTTTTAATGTTGAAAAGTTTTACGCAAGTCACAACTTAATATAACGTGACAAACTTTATAAAAAAAAAATAATAATATATTCTTTAGCTTCACACGTTATTGCGCATGTAGCAAGGTTCCGAATCCGAATAGAGAAATAAAAATAATTCATACTCCCGATGAGTATTTAACACACGACCTTTTGAGTTTAAGTCGGATGCCATCCCACTGCGCCATTGTGGTCTCAATTGTTACAATAATAATAATATACTCTAAAGCAGATTAACGTAGGTATTTATTGGTTTTAAAGTACATTATATAAAGATAATACTAATTATCACATTTTTAATATCTTACACTTATGCATTTTATTAGCTTGATGCTGTATCCCGCACAAATAGTGTTAACAAAAATAAAATATTAGGAACGGAAGTGTCGTTACGACACTTCCGTTCCTAATATTTTAAAACAGAAGTATTATTATTTTATCAACTGTTTAGGTTGTTTCCAAAATACTTTAAATTTAAGATGTTTATTGCTTTTGCCATAAATTCATGAGCATATTTTATTTAACTATTTAAAATCAAAATAAATCAGCTTCACGCTGTATCCCGCACACTGTAGGGTAGGCAGAGGGAACCTAGTGTTAAGACACTCCGTTCCCCGCTTTCTGCCGAATTCTGGAGGCATTGCGTGTTGAGTGGCAGAACTTAACGCCGCGCTTAGCCTCGACACCAGAGCGAAGAAATGGAAATATAAATTTAAGTAAATATTTCACCTCCTCGAGTGGGGAACGAACCCACAACCAGTCGGTTTTATAGTCACACTTCGTGCCGTTGCTCCACGACTGGCCTCTTATTTAAGTATTTAACCATAAATATTATTAATATTGTTAACCTTTAAGCCACAATTTTTTCTTTGTGATACGATTGAAGATTTTAATAGTATTATAATAAATAATAATAGTTACAGAGCAATCGGAGTAATACTGAAAGGTGACAATAGTCCGTGCAAACACAACGTCGCGTCGTCGATCATACAAAACGCATTAAAACCTACGAACGCCGTGCATGCGGTTACTTTAAAATTCCGTCCATTACCGTCGTACTTAACAATGTGCGAGTGTCATAAATGGTGGCGAGATGTCGAAAAGTGGAGGCAACGACGTCCGTAGGCATGCGAGGACGCAAGATGCGGCTGGCGTAGGGGGAGGGGCGCTCGGCATCTGAAGGTCGTCCGCATTCCTCGCGTCGCCGTCCGCTGCTACCGCGCTTACGTAGCGCCCCCCGCCCCCCGCCCCGCTGCTCCACGCCGCGCCGCGCCTGCGCCCGCGCAGACCGGTCCGCCCCCGCCCCGCGACGCCTGACCGCCATCACAAACTATCGCGCATTTATTAAAACAAAAAAAAAATACATGTTCTTATGGCTATCAAGAGCTGAGCCGCAGAGGTACCGGATGCGATGAAATTTATTCGCGTCTAGTTTTTTTGATACGAACCCGTGGCGCTGCATTCCGAGGTACATTCGTATTAAAGTTCAGAGTACCGCAACTGATGACCCTCGACTTCATTGATTCTTTAAATATTAAGATATTTTTACTCTATTAATTTAATATATTATGTATGTATATTTATTTAGCATATATTCGTATATATATGCATATATAATTGCGTTAAGTTTTGATTTATTACATTGTTTATATTAATTAGTAAGTTACATCAAGCTCTAAGAATGTTGCAGAACGAGCTCAAAATTGGTTTGGAAACTTGTAGCGTTTAATAGTTAGATCTATAAATATATCTTCGTAGACTTCAAGTTTGCAGTATATTAGAAATTATATCAATGCTTTATATTTCTACGAGGAGATTGAAATTGGTAATTATATCACCGTTTGATTTATTTTTTTAATTAAATGAATCATTAAATCATAATATCAATTTAAGAATAAGCAATACTTCATGAGATAAGTTAAATGTGCCAGAATTATTCTCTAAGTAAAACATTTCCAAGATAATATTTACGTAGAAACAACAATGTGGGTTCCATAACAGGTAGCGAAAAGGCAATTGTATGATAAAAAACATTATGGAATGCACAGATGGTGCAGATCCGAAAGTTAATGCCTGAACCGCACGTTTTAATAGATATCCATAAATTTGTTGAAATAAATTATTATTCGTGATTTTTTGTAGGTCCAAAATTGTATATATGAATATGTATAGTGATTCATTATAATTTTATAATATTTAACATTAAATAAATAATACTTAATGTGAACGTCCATAATTGATCCAATCAGTTTTAAAATGTATTTTATAATTTTTATGATATCTATATATAATAAAAGGATAGAAAAGTCAATTCAAATTATTAGATATAAAGAAAAAAAATTAGGTCGGCTCAGCAGAATTCTTGTCTGTATGTTTGTTCGCCAAACACGCAAAAACTATTTAACAGTAATTAATTATATTTTGAAGGCACATTTATATTTGGTTTCATCACAGCTTTCATTATAGTTTCCATAAAAAAATTAAAATGCAATTTATTTAAAATACCGGTAACAACTGGATGGTAGTGAATGAATTTTCGCATGGTAATAATTCAAAACCTAATGCAACTTATAGCATAGTTTTCAACATGGATATAAAGCAACTGTAGTAAGAAAAATAACATAATATTTTTAACAAAAAACTTCTTAAGTTTCAATCCGGATCTCATAATCAGAACTTAACCAAACTTTCATTAAACTACCCTTGGTGTATACCCTTTCCAATAAAAAAAAAATCATCGAAATCGGTTTGGTCGATATTGAGCTATTCATCCATTTGTCGCGCGCATAATTAATGCAAATTAAAGACTTATAGATAGATATCATTGTTAGAAATGGACCAACGCACTTGCAAATAAAAAAGAATCTTTAAAATCGGTTTACTCAGTCAAAAGTTCTAAGCTAAGAAACATAAAAAATACAGTCGAATTGATAATCTTCTTTTACAGAAGTCGGTTAATAAAAATCAGACACAATCAAATTACGTTGATTACTCGCAAGTAAAGCTAAATTATATAATTTTAATGAAAAATATTAATGAATTTAAAAGATGAAAGTTCATTTAATAGTTTTTTTAGTCTACCATAAATATTATTTTAAACGTCAACAGTGGTGACATTGAAAAAAAAAAGTGGGTATATTTATCGGGACTAACTCAAATAGCGATATCTACAATTAAAAGTAAATATATTTGAAAAGTAAATTCTTATATAATACTTATTTAGAAAATGTATTAAAAATTTGAACGTAGCGTAGTAGTAAATTCTTATTGTGAGTTCATAGTTTATAAAAGTTGATATTGTGTTTAGGTGACGTGGTGATGTTAATACATTTCAATAATTGTTATGTACGTTATATTCATTTATAGTAGATAGATTTCTCAAGAGAACTCTCAAGGTTGTATATAGAAAAATACATGAAATAATCATGTTAAGGAAGTACAAAATATATTTTATGAATTAAAGTTAATTTTTTACACAAAACAAATTAATTGTAAGCAAATTTATTAATACCTTTGAAGTACGAAAAAAGTAAAAAACTGCGTTTCTTCTTTTCTTTTCAATGTTTTATACTTTTATTATTTTTATCTATATACTATGAAATATGGCATGTATACATTTTTTATAAGTTTCTAAAAAAAATCTTCCTTCGTTTATGAATAAGTTAGTTAAGTATTTAAAAAATGTAAATAAAATTGTATATAATTTACTTATTTAGAAAACGTATAAAACTTGAACGTCTCGGAATTTGAACCCACTTAAAGAGGCCCTCTTGGACGGTTTCTAAGAGGTCTCGGCTAAATTCCACTACGCTACGCTCATATTTTATCTAAATAAGTATTTGTGTGGTATAACACTGTATAATAATTTAAAAACTTGTTACAGGGAAAGCAATAGGCGTCTCGAGATGCGATATGCGCGCTCTCTGTTCGGTTCGCGGGCCGTTGGGCGGGGAGACGCGTGCGCTCGGCACCGGCGCACGTCTCCTGTCCCTGCGTATGCCCGGCCACCCTCAGCCGATACACTTTGTCGTGGAGGCCAAAGCGAAAGTCAAGGAGCTGAAAGCGTTGGCTCATGCGCATTCACAACTTTTAGGCATGACCGATACGGAGCTCTTCGGTTTAGCTGTTATGCAAAGTTAGTTTACATCGTTATTATACACTTACTTATATAGATCTGAATTATAATTTATTATTTTAATCCGTTATATTTTTCATTTATAATGCATTTTGTTTAATAATTGTTAAACATTTGTGTGATTGGTGGGTACGATCCCCGCTCGAAGAATTATTTCTACTTTATGGTTCTGGTAGACAAAACGCGACACCGTGCTCCGCCACTCACACTTGAACTTGTGAACTTATGCACTCGAAAATTGGGACCAAAGTCTATTAAGATAGGTTCCCTTTGCCTACCCTGCTATTTGGGAAAAAGCATGAAGCTATTTATTTTTTCTTTTTCATGATTAATAACATCATAAAAAAGAAAAAAAATAGTTTCATATAACAAATTATTTTTTTTAACAAAAAAAGCACATGATGACAGTTGTAATAATTAACTAAAAATATTTCAGATGGCGAATATTTGTTTGTTGACTTAGAAAGTAAGCTTTCTAAATATGCGCCAAAGAGCTGGAGATCTTCGCATACTCATGTAAGTTAATTACGTAGATCAAGATATCAACGTTTTAAATTCACTAAAAAGTAATTTTATAATAAACAGAAATAACTTATTAACATATGACTTTAATATTGTTTCAGGGTTTAGATGCGCATGGGAAACCTTTGTTAGAGCTTCACTTGGTTATTCAATTTCATGTCGAAAGCCCACTACTTTTACATGATGACATTGGTCGTCATGTTTATTTCCTTCAATTACTTGAAAATGTGCGATCACGAGATGTACTGCCCGCAGAAATAGTTTTATTATTGATTGGTTTAGCATTACAAGCGAAATTTGGGAATGAAGATATTTATGAAGGACAAGAATATTTTAAAGTTGAAGATTTCGCACCAGTATCACTTACGGGTGATTGGGTGTCGTCTGCTATACGCGCATGCCATCGCGAACATCACGGTCTTTCCAAAACTGATGCTGAAACTAGATTTATACGAGAAGTTTCTCTTCTTCCAGATACTATTAATTCTCATAGATATCGATTAAAGCAATCAAAGACAGAATTAGATCCAGGAACGGTTTGGCTTCTTGTTACGGCTAAAGGTATTAAAGTTTTACCCGATAATGGCCCTGTATCTAATTTTATATGGAGTTCTATTGGCAAATTAAGTTTTGATAGGAAAAAATTTGAAATCCGCACAGATGAAGGAAAAATTACGCTATACTCATCTAGTGAAGAAAAATGTAAATATTTATTTGCTTTATGCAAGGAAACTCATCAGTTTTCAATGAAAATTTCACCTAAACTAAGTGATATTTTACGAGAAGAGGAGAATGAACGCAAAAATTGTTTTGGTTATTCCAAAACGTTTAACTCACAATATTGTCAAAATAAAAGCGAACAAAGGATATCTCTCATATCATCTACGAGTTCAAACACCACGTCAGGAATTGTTAGTGACAGAGTTCAATCTGAAGATGAACTCGAAATTATGATTGATTCTCCACCGGCTCCATCCACAGAAAGTTTAGCATTAGCACATTTAATAGACTATTCAAATTCTTACTTGATCAGAAACATTTCCCAGGATGTTAATTCTTTAAGTAAAAATTCGTCTTTACACTTACAGAAATGTAAATTACGAATTCAAAAAAGTAAAGATGAAAGTGATAACATTTCCAAAAATGATTCTTCATCCGAAATAGGTCACTGTTCTACAAGTCTAACGGAAGAAAGTATTTCAATACCAGATCAAAGTGTGTGCGACAAACTAACTGACAGTCCAAGCTCTAGCAAAATAAAGTGTGCTGGATCGCAATGCTCGTCTTCATGCAGCACTGTAATAATGGCACGCGGGGGTTTAAGCACTCTTAGTAGAGCGTCAAACGCAAGCAGTTTAGAATTAGGCTACAGTCATACAGCTCAGAACTCAATTATGAGTGATAATAGTATGGTCGGTATCGACGGAGAATTTATTCAGGACACAGCGTCGGCTTTGTACGACGGTTTAGGTCAACCAGCAACACTAGCTGCTTCCAGTGAAACTAGCGGAGTTTATACAATGGGTAGTTCAGAACTAACATCACGATCTAAACTGTACAGTCACTCTGATGGCAGTAGAACTGACTATAGTAGTTCACATTATGGTAATTACAAAATAACGAAGGAAAATGACTTAGCTGACTTCGATAGTGTCTCATCAATATTGAAAAACGAGTCCACTCGGCTTAATCGCTCTCCTAAAGATAAGAGATTACTGGAAACTTTAAGCACTGCTGATTGCGTTGATGGCTCAACACAATTTTGTGTTGAAGAACATAATGTTAAAGAGGATTTATTTCGTGAGCGAACAAATTCAAGTATTAGTGCTGCTTCATTTCATGGTGACGGAAGTGATCCTACTGATAAAAAACACAACTTGTTAAGTGCAAGCGAATTAAGTGATCTAATTGTTGGAAGAGGCGTTTATCCCAAAAATCAATCTGTAAGTGATACTTTTGATTCCGTCTCTGACTACGTAAGACTACCTTTACCATTTTCTGGTGACAGTTACCTGCAAGGTCATGAAGATACGGCTCCTTCAGATGACAACTATCCGAGTAATTCTTATTTTGATAGACCTCCAACACCACCAACAAGAATAGACAGCCGCAAGGGGCTAAATTTATCTTTGCCAAATATACTTGATTTAGATGAAAACGTGCTCGCTGTACCAAGATATCCAGATAAACCTCCGCCACCGTATGAATACAAACATCTAACACTCTCATCTTGTCATGGTTCTCTATCAAAACCACCGCCAGCATATCCCGGAACATCACCGTCAGTTCCTTCAAAACACATACTCGAAAAAGAAGAAGTAGCGGCTAGAGTTGTAACAACAAAACCAATGATTACAATTCTAAAAGCGGAAGCAGGAGAAGTTAACACGTCTGGTGAAAGGACATTCGCTAGTCCAATGGTCATGGAACATCGTTTTCAAAAATCAAAAAGACATCAAGCCTCAAGCCGAAGAGCAGAAAGATCAAAACTAGCACAAGGTCTTAGTAACAATCTTTCGCCGTCAAGGGAAATTTCAAGTCATACAGATTCCAACGTTCTGGTTGCAATGATGAAGTTACCTCCCCCTCCACCCCCTCCTCGTCGTCCGCGGTTGCCTCCACCGCCGCCACCTCACAACCCCGTGTTTCATCAACAATTATATAGCGACGTAGACTATGTATATTACCCTCTTCAGGATCCTTCTATATCACAACAGAATTATCTCGATCACAAATTAACAGAATCCAGAATCTCTAACATGCACAAAAATAGCTTACAATACAGAAGCACTCCATATCTTTCAACCATTTCCGCATCGTCAACTTATGGATCTATACAGAATCTCTCCGACTCTTATATACAAATACCGGGCACTCGAAGTAGCTGGTATTCAATGACAAGTAGAACGTCAGCTAGTAGTCACTCTATAAATTTGGAGGGACCTGTCGTACCAACGCGCATTCCCGAGCCGAGCTTTCCTCGAACAAAGTCTCATAGCAACATTCTTAACACAAATGACCCACTTCATACAATAACAAGACGTATGCCACCTCCCCCTCCACCGCCTTACGAACACAAAAAGAAAATTCCTTCCCATTTGAAGGATTTAAAAAATCCAAATTGCAGTATGTTTAATAGTGATTCTAGTGTTACGAAAATTAAATCCTCTAATTGTGATTTAGATATAAAAACTTTAAGGGAAAAAAGTAAAAATCTCGACTTGCCTTTAATTGCGGCATTATGCAACGATCGATCGTTGTTAAAACAAACTAAAGCTTTTGGTGCTACAAAGTTAGCGAAACAAACAGGAAGTGACTGTGAAAATGACAGAAAAAGTGCCAAGTTTTCTCAAAACACCACCGATAGTATAGATCTTAAGAATAAACACGAACCGAATGCTAGGAAGACAGTGACAGGGTCTCATAAAAAGATATTAGTACGAAATCCTACAGATAAACTTCCGGCACTACCCGGATCTGAAACTCACACTCCTAGAGCTCTGTCAAATACATATGTAATGCATCCAAATATAGTTAAATTAAAAAAGAGTCAACCAAGTTAGTGATTTGACGATGTTGCTCTAGGACTTACTGTACCTTCCAATGTTACGAGCATTCACTTATTATTCACCAATCTTAATAATGTAACTAAAGACTGAAATTAGATAGTAAAACAATCCCACTGATATTAAGTAATAAAAGTAGAATTTTGAACTAGTGCTCCTTCAATCAAACAAACGATAGAAGCAACATTTTCATCAATAATACAGATACCTACAAATCGAATTATAAATCTTATGCTCTAGGAATATGGGTTCAGAAACTATAACTAATTATTACAACAAAAATAAACCTTTTTTGTACATATTTCCAATTTTTCTACACAAATTAAAATTGTTCAAAAGTACTTAATTTATTTATAAAAACATATCGTTAAATGTAAATTCTCTATTAAATAGTGAATTTTTGTAACCGTAACTAAATACTCACTTTATTATTAACCAGAGGTAAACTTAACCCTCGATAAGTAGGAATATCTGAAGTCATCGCTAAGTCCTAGTTAATTAGTATAGAAATTTAATATTCACCTCTATTTATTTTGTTCACAATCATGTACATACAGGTATTTAAATGTTTAAGTACGTCATATTGTTCTATGTGTACAAATGTATAGTAAATATTCTCACAGGATTTTTTGCTTTTTATTTTATTTTCTACACAACATATATATGTTTATAGATGTGCTGTGCTTGCTTGCGTTTACAGTCGCAACTTGTGCCCCTGCGCCACGTCTGGCTTTTAGTTAATTTACTTTAAACTCATATACCACATAATTATTCATAAAATTCAAAATATTCTTTATTTAATTAGGCCAACATAAGCATTTTAAATAAAGTCAAATTACATAAAAGTCAGTAGTGTCACTCTTATATTTTTTTTTCAATAATTGGAACTCCAGAGTTGGAACTCATGGACCAATGTTAGAACTCTACAGACATAATCTTGAGAGACTATACATAGATAATCTTGAACAATTCTAGTATAATAACAATAAATATAAAAAATATATAATATAAAATGAAGATTACGTAGTAATTAATGTTCAAAGCTTACCTAAAAATACATCATTGACATAGTTTTAGCGCTTATAAACTTATTTAAAATATAAAATAAATTAAATAAAAGCCAGACGTGGCGCAGGGGCCAGTGGCGTAGCTGGGGGGGTGCGAGCGGTGCAGTCGCACCGGGCAACAAAAGGAAAGGGGCATCAAAATCTACGATCAATTTTTCTAATTTTTTTTCAATCAAGAATCAAGAAATGTACAAGAAAAATAAGAGAATAATAATGAAAAATACAATCTCGCTATCATGTCAATTGACCATGAACTAGTCGCTATTATTGATTTTGAAAATGTGATTAATGACTTTGCTAGTCAAAAAGAGCGTAATGTCCGTTTTAAATTTTTGCAATATTTTTTACCAAAATCTAATGTTATAACTTAACTTAACTTAGCTTCACGTTTTTCCCTAGTGGGGTAGTCAGAGAGAATGGAGCGCCAAACGCTACGGTCTCTACATACCTCTTTCGCCTCGTCCACTGTTATCAACCTATACATGCCCTCCGGGCATTTCTGTTTCTGTCTTCTTCATTCTCACCGTGACATCCTAGCTAGTACCTGCCATTCTGTATGTATCTCTTCATTGCGGATTCAATCAGCTAAGCGGACTCCGCATATCCTACGAAGAGATCGCATCTCCACGGCATTCATCTTTCTTTCATTCTGCTTCTGTAATACCCACGTTTCGCTGCCGTATAACAGCGTCGGTACCAACACTGCATTATGTACGGCCAAACGCGCAGCTGTGTTGACGTTTCGCCGTCTCATCAATGCAGCTAAGGCTCCGTTAACCTTGTTACCGGCAGCAATACGCCTTTCCACATCCATCGTAACGTATTTTCCATTTCTACTGAACATACTTCCCAAATATACCACTTCATTCACTTATTCTAATATCTTACCATTTACACTGATTTTGCATTCCGTCCTTAGTTCATCTCTTTCAAAAATCAGAACCTTTGTCTTATTCTCATAGAGGCTTAGACCATTATTTTCACAAGCTTCTTTCAGAGTGGTGACCAATGCCTGCAACTCGCATTCTGATGATGCAATAAGCACTGCATCATCTGCGTACAGCAGGCAATTCACATTCAGGTCACCTACTTTCAGTCCCATATCACTTTGTTTCACTCCTTGGAGACAGCTATCCAAATACAAATTGAACAACCAAGCTGACATGGCACAACCTTGTTTAACACCCGATCAGATGGCCAACCAGGGCGACATGCCAACATCCTACTCGCACGCAGGCTGAGTGATCTCTGTAAAGAGACTTAACGGCCTGCAGCAAGGGTCCGCTCACATTGTACCGGGATAGTATCTCCCATAATTTCGCTCTTACAACTCTGTCAAACGTCCACAAAAGCACAGAAAACTTTTAGGTTAACGGCCAAAAATTTTTCCATGATCATGCGGAGGGAAAAGATTGATCCATACATCCTCTTCCAGGTCTAAAGCCCCCTTGGGCCTCCCACAACAGCCTTTCAGATCTCTCTTGCATTCTTCTCGCTAATATTTTAGCATAAACTTTACTACCCAAGCTAATGAAATTGATAGCCCTATGGTTTGTGCAGTCTATCTGTGAACCTTTGCCTTTATACAAAGGCACGATGAACGCACCTCGCCAATCATCGGGCCCCCCCCTGATTTCCAGCATAAATTGCACAAAAACCAGAACTAGTCCAAGATGCGTGGCCCACCATATTCGATCATCTCGCCAATAACTCCATCTGCTCTCGCTGCCTTACCTTATTTCAGACTTCGTATTGCATTCTCAACTTCTTTTATACTGATTTCGCCATCAGCTACATCAAGACTTAACGTTTTGCTGTTACTTGAGACTGAGGACTCATCACATTCATACATCTCCTTGTAAAATTCCGCCCATCCCTGCAAAACGTATGGTTCTTCCGTTAAAATTTCACCGTCCTTCGAAAGCACCCCTTTCATACTACAGGTTAGCGAGCAACCTCGAGAAACACTAACTTCTCGCTAGAAAAGCTTCGTTTTTTCTCTGACGTTGTTCGTTAACCTTTCGTCTCTTTCTTTCTCTGCCTTTTCACGCTTCATCTTTATCAGTACTGTCGTTTGGTGATTTTGCAGCTTATACTCTTTCTTTTTAATTTCTCTCATACTTTTATCCTTACCCGAGGCTTTATAATCCTGCCATGCTTTCTTTTTATAGCATTTTCCACTTCATCATCCCACCATTCGTCAAGCTTTTTGGTAAAGCCTTCCGTCTTTTCCCTTTATCACATACCTCTTTTGCTGCTTCCTTCATGCAATCCCTAAGGTTCTGCCAGCATACTCCAATATTTTCATTTCCAGATTCGCTGCTGTCTAGCTTTTTGGAAACTCTTTCTTGATATTCCTCTCTAATCGGTGGATCTTGAAGCTTCCAGTTTCTTATGCGATAATTCGACTCCAAGTTTGGACACCTTGTGTAGTTGCGCCAACCTGCAAACAGACCCCTTATTCTAGCAACGACTAGACAGTGGTCTGTTCCCAGCTCAGAACCCCTAAGCACTCGGGTGTCCGTAGCTTGGCTTCGAATACGCTGATCCACTAGGAATAAATCAATCATACTTTCCCTTCCGCTCGCTCCCATGTATACATGTGAATTTGTTTGTGTTCAAACGTCATGTTTGCCACAAACAAATTCCCTTTCTTGCAAATTTCCAGTATAAGCTTTCCAGCCTCATTAATTCTCTTGTCACCATATTGACCTAGGACTCCCTCGTAACCGCTTCGCGCAGTTCCGACCCATCCGTTCAAATCGCCGCATATTATTAATTTTTCATTCCTCCACCTCCCGCCGTTCCGGACATGGCGTGTTGGGTGGCGGTCCCCAACGCCGCATTCGTCGCCACTTGACACACCAGCGGGGACGCACTGGTGCGCGCCTTGGGGGGACGCCCTACCAGTGCGCTTTTGCGAGTTGCACGTGGCAAGCCTTCCATCTTGGACCCCCATTATAACTTATATATAGTTATTATAGTTTTGCAGCAATAAAAAACGATATATCTACTCTACTGATCGAAATCCGAAATTACCTTGACCATTTTAAAGGGCATCAAGTCCTAAGCCGCACCAGGCAGCAAATACCCTAGCTACGCCACTGGCAGGGGCACAAGCTGCGACTGTAAACGCGACAGGTTGAGTTCAATTTCCGCTCGACGTAGTGAAATATCTTCATTTTCCTTGCTCTGGTAACAGAGTGAAAGTGCGACGTTGAGTTCCGCCACTTAACACGCAATGCTTCTAATTATACAGAAAGTGGGGAACGGATATGTCTCAATGGAAACGGAGTGTCTTACACTAGGTTCCCAGGTTCCCTCTGCCTACCCTACTATGTACGGGATATAGCGTGAAGTTAAAAAAATAACTCTAGGCGTGACATTAAACCACAAAGTTACAATAGCAAGTTTAAATGTTCAAATAACTGTAGTTATTTGAACATTTAAACTTGCTTTTATACGAACTACGGTCGGCGAAAACTAACGACTTGTCGACCGTACTCTACTTAATTAAGTACACTTTTTAAACTCTTTTATATTAGCATATTTAAGCTTGTCCATAAGATTTTATTTAGGTTACAAGTCTATTTAATATACGAAAGGAAGTTATCATTGCTATCAAGTAATAGTTAAAATAATAAAATATTGAATAAATATGAATACTTTTAATGAATACTGCATAAATCTTTCACTTTTCTTTTTTCATACATAATTGAACATCATTATAATATAAAATATTATATAATCACAATGTATTTACTTAATATTTATAAACATGTATATTAGGTATCACTATTGACTAATAATGGAGGTAAGTAATTTAGCTGAAACTTGAAAACATTATTAAAATATTAAATTAGAAACATTTTGGAAATCACACCAAACTATTATTTAAATTAGTGTGGCGTATATAGAGTACAACTCTATATATAGTTATGAATAATCCATATTGTATAGTAAACTTTTTATAAATAATAATAACATAATATTAGTAAAACACTAATTATAGTAATACAGGATGGAAATATCAAAAGAAGTGTCACCACTAAATAAAACCGCAGTTTTAACTACTCTATAAAAGCCTAATACAATTTAAAAAAAATGCCAAAAATTAAAGTGATTTTTTCAAACAAAATAAATAATAAAATTATTGTTGTAATATAAAACGCCATTTGTCAAGAATCCCCCGCACGCAAACCTATCAAAGAGGAAACCGTCGCACAGGCTCATTCCGAAGTCGAGTCGTAGGTATTGGCGGCAAAGTTCAAAGTTGATTAACCTTTAATAGTATTTTTATAGTAGTCGTGTTTACATTATTAGTATCTATGCGTAACTGCGTCACACGAAATGCAGGTATGGATAAACATGGTAAAATGAAAAAAAAAATCCTACGTCTAAACTGTTAAAGTATCTTGATTAATTTCTTTAGGTATGGGTTTAAAATATTTTACCTTATATGTTGTTCCCGTAAAAGGAGCGCTGACACTTCCACCCCTGTATTACTACAAAATAAAGTCGACAAAGTCTACAAAGTAAGTATAAAGTCTTTAACTAAAGTAACCTTTGGATTGAAAAATAGCCTTCAAAATTAATATGCAAAGAAACACAACAATGATAATATCAAAGTACTATATAAAAAAAACAACTTATTATAATATCAAATATAGAAAATAGGAACTAATAATAAATCATTGTAAAAAATTTGAGAGTGTATATGAGATTCTTAATAAAGTACTATTGATTATATTCTAAGTAATGGGTGACTTGCCATTATTAATAATATATATANTATATATATATATATATATATATATATATATATATATATAAATAAAAACAGATAATTATTAGGTTAAGACTATTTGATAAGGAACCATCTATTAATTATGTCACATTTGGGGGATAAGTAGGGTCGATATAGTGAGACAATCTTAATGTAAAGGGGGCAATAGTTCCAAATTTCCCATTTCAAAATATCCTGATATATTATAATATTATCAATGTAAAAGTTTGTGAGGGTTTCACTTTTACGCAAAAACTACTGAATCTGAACAGGGTCTAGATGAACCTATAAAATCTTAGCTGTAGCTTATACATCAGAATAACACGAGCTACAATCTATGCAAAAAATTATATAATTTTGCTATAACAATAATTTTAAGCGGACGAAGCCGCATTTGTGCCACTAGTCATATACCAACTTAATTTCAGAACTGCTGTTTTAAGTGAACATTTGCGAAGTATGCAATACATTACTCATTAGGTTATGTGTCCAGCAAAAATGTGACCAGCTAAGAGTATGTTAAAAGTTCGTGAAATTCGTATGATGAAAATTTATAAATGGCTCCTAACTGATATTTTTATTTCTCTAATTTTAAAACGATTGCCGAATAAGGTGGGAACGTGACTTTGTCGAAGTACATAACTTGACCGACCAAAGACATATTCGTACTAGCAACAACTGTTCCGCCATAAAACATAGTTGACAAATCAGTTGTAATCGATTCAGATCCAAGATTACCCACATACACGCATGTATTACGACGAGGATACCACCTTTCAATTACAACGAGCCTCTCTTCGGTTTTACGTATTTCCATATTTTTAAGTACATTACCATCTTTGTAAATTGCTCTTAAATATATTGTTGGTGTGTTCAACTTTAACTGTATTAAACTCTTTATTATTTGTAAGTAATAATATCTAGGTTCTAAATCGGATTTAGAATTCCATGGCAGTATGGAAGTAGTTTCAGTTTTATTATCATTAGAGAATACCATTGGCACCAGGTTTTGAACATGTGCATGTTCATGGAAGTCACCTTCTATTTCATTTTTAGATAAACCACCAAAACCCAATTCATCACCGTAAAACAAGCTAACAGTGCCTGGCAATACCAGCTCAAGTGCTGTGAGTGCTAAAGTATTATTTTCATGTTTTATTGATATCCTCTCGCTATCAATATTACCTATGTTCCAATGCACCCATGGGTGATTGGGTTTCCCCCATAGATCACCAGAAACTATGTTATCAATATAATTTTTAAGTCCATTTACACCTTTTTGCAAATCTAAATGGACATCAATAAGATCAATTCTATTAAGCAATACTGTAAGACTAGTACCTTGCGCTTTTTTCATTACCTCGTCGCTGGCAATAAAAATTTTACCATTTCCAATAATTTGTTTCCAAATCTGTAAAGATTTACCAAAATAGGCATCATTAACATAATTTTCTAAATCTTTCAAATAGAATCCATCGACACTCTGGGCTCTCGACCAATAGGCTATAGCCGCTGAGGTTGGATCGTAAGTATTTTCCTGAGGATCTATAGAGAATACGAAAGTATTATTTATATTTAAATTTTGAGGTTCAACCATGCTTTTAACAGGTATATCCAAAATTATTCCCATTTCCTTTTTGTGAGCAGCATCTACTAATTCTTGAAAATCTTCCAAAACACCCAAACTCCTATCTATTGTTAATAGAGAAGTTGTATTATAATAATGTTCAGGATAATCTATTGCTTGGAAAATATAATTAAGACGAATTGAGGAAGCACCTAAATCTTTAATATAATCAAGTTTATTTATAAGACCTTTCAAATCTCCAATACCATCATTATTTGAATCTTTGAAACTGGCTGGAAAAACTTCATAAAATACTTTACCCTGGTACCAAGGTAAGTCTGGGTTGCATATTTTTGGTATGTTAATAACCATAGCAATTATGGCGCCCACACAAGCAACAAGTGCAGAAAGCACAAACCATAGCAAAACTTTTCTTATCAAACACCAATTCCAATTTACAAAACTTGGTAATTTTCTATTGTTGACATTCAGATTTCCATTCAATTTGCTTACTTCAGGCTGTAAAGTTATAATAAACATATTTATTTTAAGTTAATAATAAAATAAAAAATAATTAGGGCCATTGTGCTGTGGCACAGTATCTGACTGAAAAACAACACTTATAAACTTGATTCTCACCCAAGGGAAGGAATTATTATCATTTCCTCATTGTAGTCACAAGACAAAATGTGGCATTAAGTACCACAGCTCAACCCAAGGAAGGTAAGAAATGGAGTGTCTAAACACTAGGTTTATTTTCTAAATAAAATATGTATTTTATACCTGTCCCAATATAATGTCCCCATTTTTACTAAGAGTTTGGTAATCCAGCATGCTGATATTATTAATTAATTGTGCACTAACAGGGTCTTGAACAACGGAATTTGAATCTGCTGATGAACTGGAGTCCCCACCACAAGTTTCGGCTACAACAATATTTTGTTATATTATAATAATAAAGAAAATTAAAAGCAAAAAGTTGAAATTGCAGTATTTTTAAATGTATTATTTTATGCCTTAATGTGAGTCCAATGTGGTGTAATGGGACAACATCTGATTTTAAGTGTTGTGATTGTAGATTTGATTCCCACCAATACATATAATTTTTTTTATTTTCCCATAATTTAAAATTATAATAAAGTTGTGGTGCAGAGGCACAAAGTGTGACTGTAAAATCGACTGGTTGTGGGGTCGATCCCCACTTAATGAAGTGAAATATTTATTTACATTTACATTTTCATTTCTTCACTCTGGTGTCGAGCCAAAACGCGGCGTTGGGTACCGCCACTCAACGCAACGCCTCAGAACTCAGGTTCCCTCTGCCTACCCTTCTGTGTGCGGAATTCACCGTGAAGCGCGTGACCGATTTTATTTCGAAAAAAAAGCGGAGAATAGAATGTCGTAACACTAGATTCTCTCTGCCTACCCTGCTGTGCGCGAAAAGCTTGAATTTGCTTTACCTGAATTTTGAAGTTCTATTTTCTGGTCTTCATTTAGCGTTAGAAAGGGTTCTTCATTCATTTCTTCAGACAGAGGATGTTTAAAGTCTAATGGTGTTGGACTAGGAGTCATTGGCAACAGCAAGCATGTAGACGATTTAACACCGCGAAGATAATCCAAAGTTTCAAGATCTGTAGTAACATTATTTGTACTCGTTTCTGGAAGATCATTCATTTTAATACTTAACTTTAGTATTCAAAAAACAGATCTTTATTTAAACTCGATTTACAGAAGTCTTGAAGAACTCTAATTAAAGACGAAATGTAAAAATAGGTTTGCTATAGATTAGTTATCTTGCAATTTGCAAAATACAAATTGGTTTGACTTTGTTTTGTACCTTGACAGCTAATTGAAAATATAAAATATAGCGTGAAATGGAGCGGCAATATATATACTGGCAGTTCTCCAAAACGCACAAATTTCAATTTCCTTATGTTTTCTCAATATAAATAAATTATTCTAAGAAGATGAATATTATATTAAATACTATACAAGTTTAATGATAAGTTTACAAAAATATATTTTAAGAAAAAACCTTCAAATCACCTTTTCCTGTTCAAAAATATTCGTAATTAAAGTATATTTTTTATAACATAAATCTATACTCAAAGGATTAAAAATAGAACGTGCTTATTATTTAGGTGTAGCTACAGAAACATCAATCGCAAAAAAGTTTATTAAAATAATGTCATTGTTCGCTCGAGTTTTTGTTTTAAATCAGCTTCACGCTGTATCCCGCACACAGTAGGGTAGGCAGAGGGAACCTAGTGTTAAGACACTCCGCTCCCCACTTTCCGCCGAATTCTGGAGGCATTGCGTGCTGAGTGGCGGAACTCAACGCCGCGCTTTGACTCTACACCAGAGCGAAGAAATGAAAATATAAATTTAAGTAAATATTTCATCTCCTCGAGTGGGGATCGAACCCACAACCAATCGGTTTTACAGTCACACCTCGTGCCACTGCGCTACGACTGGCCTCTTTGTTTTAAATATTGTCACGAAACGACGTTATCTAACGTACTGCTTGTTTTGGTTTATCATAATGCTAGCATGCAGAGCTTTATACTCCGACGGTGCAATGGACGGTACTACTTTACTATTTTTAAATTATAAATGTTTCAGTGATCGTTAACGTTATATACTTATAAAGATATTTTGAACAAGATTTATAACCAGCACATTTCATTTACTTTGAATCAGTTTTTGGTGTTTTATATAAATACATTATTAATAGCAGCGTCATTGTTAGCTAAATGGTAAAAGAAGGCAATGACGCTGGTTGAAGACAATGATTTTTTATGAAAAATATCATTCTATATAACTTCCATGGGATTCAGTTTCAGTGTAATGCAAACGTTATAAATATTATTATTGTTTATTTTAACATAGAAATTATTTCTTTTTATACTTACATAATTAATATAATAATTTCAAATTAAACTATTTCTATTATTTTTTTTCTTTTTCACTATCCTTATTTTTTAATATCTGGCTTTATCCCTAGTGGGGTAGTCAGAGAGAACGGAGCGCCAAAAGCTCTGTTCTCTGTATATATCACTTCGTCCACTGTCACCACTCGTCAATCTCTTTATATATGCCATGCCAAACCTGAGGAACCCCCTCCTCATGATTTTTCGTGACCTTTCTTCTGTATCATTAATATTATATTCCTTAATAGCAATAGAAGTCTCCTTCTTTTCTTGTGGTTAAAAAATCCCATCCATCTTCCCTACTTAAGATGTCTTTGTATTTCGTTAACCTCGCAGATCATTCTTGGGATATTCTAGGGGGGGTTTGTGAAATACATATAAGATCTGATGTTATGGTTGGGTTTATTCACTCTTTACCCAAGCGCAGCTGACTTCGATACATACCCAACACCGATACTTTTCTTTTTTTTTTAAGACAATGTATGTTAAGCCACAGTTACCACCTAGTTTGTATAGGTCTACACATTACTATTGAACTTACTATTGAATAGTAAAAAAAACTAAACGTATAATCTTCAGAACACCTAACACAAAAATTGTTAAAGCTGATGTACTCTTGAATGGTGAAGCCGTGGATCCTGTCGATTCTACGGTATTTCTCAGTATCACCATTGACTCTGAATTACAATGGGGACCTCATATCGATGGATTGGCGAATAGACTTAGCTCAGCTGCTTTTGCGGTTAAAAAATCAGACGATTAACTGACGTGGAAACGGCTCGCCTTGTTTACTTTAGCTACTTTCATAGTATTATGTCCTACGGCATTCTACTTTGGGGTAATGCAGCCGGTATTAAATCAATTTTTGTCTTGCAAAAGCGAGCTATTCGCGCAATCTATAACTTAGGCCCTAAAGAATTGTTAAGGCAAAAATTTAAAGAAATGAATATATTGACAGTTGCATATCAATATATTTTTGAAAATGTTATGTACATTAAGAAGAATATTAAAGATTTTGCCAAAATAGGTGATGTTCATAATATCAATAGTAGAAATAGGAGTAAACTATAACCCAATTACATCAAGTCCGTAATTCTTTTATGGGACAATGTGTACGCTTTTACAATAGGATCCCAGAAAACGTCCGAGAATGTTCTATATCACAATTTAAAAGAGCTGTGAAAAGACGTTTGTGTGTTAAAGGTTATTACCAAATTAATGATTATATAAATGATAACACGCCTTGGGAATGAAATGCTCGCTCCAATTTGTTTCAAAGTGTCATTGTCAGAAACGTTAAAATGTGACTTTGTATAATTGGTTTTAAAAAAATAAGTCCCGCTGAGTTTTTTACGCAGGTTCTTCTTAGGTCTGAGGTCATTAACTTTAGTGAACTGGTGATAAATTATTTGGCGTTCGAAAAATCAAGCATGTAACTTCTTATTTTGAATAAAATTATTTGACTTTGACTTTTCAGCTTACCCCGGCGTATCGATTTGGCTAACTATTGGAAGTAGTCTGTACAGTTTTATTGTGTATTTTCGGCAATTCATACAATTTAGGAGGTTTTCACAGCTAGTTACGAAGGATTTAATGTCAAATATTGTTATGTTTTTTGCAATTGTATATCTTATTATACGTTTCTTTCATTCTTCTTCTGTAACACCCACATTTCGCTGCCATATGTCAGCGTCAGTCGTCAGAATTGCATTGTGTACGGCCAAACGTGCCACTATTCTGACGTTTCACTGTCCATCTAATGGACTGTTACTTCTGTTATCGGCAGCAATTCGCCTTTGCTGTTTGTTGTTACATCTTAAGGTAGCGTCAGAGAGAATGAAAAATTAAAAATATATAGTGATTTGAACAGACGAATCGGATCTGAGTGAAGCGGTTACGAGGGAGTGCTAGGTCAGTATGGTGACAAGAGAATAAATGAGGCTCGAAAGCTTATATTAGAAATTTACAATTATATTAGATAGCTTATATTAGAAATTTACATTTTAAAGGAATTTGTTTGTAAACACGATGTTTGACCATAAACAAATTCACATGTATGCATGGGAGCGAATGGAAGAGAAAATTATGATTGAGTTATTCCTAGTGGACCAGCGTATTCAAAGCCAAGTAAATATATTAACGACCACCGAAACATTTATGATCTAAAAGTAGTAAATAAAAATATCAATGAATAATTAATGTGCTAAAATTAGGAAAATGCTATTTAAGAGTCAATACAGGTAAAACATGCTAACATTATTATAACCCAAAACAAACAGTACCTTAGATAACGTCGTTTCGTGGCAATATTTAAAATAAAAACTCGAGCGACCAATGACATTATTTTAATCCACTTTTTTGCGATCGATATTTGTGTAGCTACATCTAGATTATAAGCACATTTTTTTAGGCTTACTGGTTAAAAGTGTGTTTCGTTGTAATGCTACTCCTCCTAGACCGTTAAACCTACAACTCTGAAATTTTGAAGGAACGTTGTGAACGACGTAGTTTGGTGATAATTGTAATTGATTGAACTTTGACTAATTTAACACAGCGTGTGCGAATAAAAGAAAAAATATCGGAAAATTTTCGCAAAAAATGTCGCAAAATTTTGCGCAACATAGCTTCGTTCAGCTCCAGCTCCGGCTGTTTTAGTTAAAAAAAAATTAAATATAGACTTATTTCATTAAAAATAGTTTAAAAAATTATATGCCTTAAGTACGAATATTTTTGAACAGAATATAGCTAAGAATACAGTAAAAAGGAACGTTGAACATTAAATTTTATTGAAAGTTTTTTTCTTTCTTTCTCTTCTTATTGTAGCCACTTAATCATTAAAGTTGTCTAGACTACTTGTTTATTATTTAGTTAAGTATTTAATATAATATTTATCTTCTTAAAAAAAAATATTATTAATGAGTAAACATAAGGAACTTGAAATTTGTGCGTTTCGGAGAACTGCCAAAGGGGGTTTCGAACGTATCAATTGAACGTAAAATGACAATTCCCTTTGATGATTTGACAAATGACAGTGATTTTTTTTTGTACACAAACTTCAAACAAGACTTTATACTAGGATTTTCGAATACCTTTTATATTTTATAGCTACAGGCGAACAAAGTGGACTTCGAACTGTCAAATACTTTTATTACGAAAACTTTAACAATTGACCAATTTAAGCGCGCTAAGTGATTTTTTCATATATTTTTAAAACTTTATTATATTTTTCTAAGATGCTTTCTGTGAACAAGTTTTTGGAACATCAACCGAATAATTTTAAAGTAATATACAATGCAAAGCAATTAAAAAAAATTACAAATAGAGCGAAAAATGTAAAAGATATAAAATATCAATATTTACAAAGAAGTAAAGTGCCAACAATGCACTTTCAAAAATCCTTACCACGTTTACCAGTTCCGAGTTTAAGTAATACTAGAGATAGATATTTAAATGCCTTACGGCCGTTGTTAAGCCAAGAGAAATACGTTGAAGCTGTAAAACGAACAGATACATTTGTAAATACTGATGCAAAAATTTTACAATCGAAACTTATTGCAAAAGATAAAGCAAATAAACACACTAGTTATATATCGGATTATTGGTTCGACTTATATCTGAGGGAGCGTTCTCCTCTTCCCATTAATTACAATCCTTTATTAGTCTTTCAAAATGATGTTAGGCCAGAATATAATAACCAACTTTTAAGAGCTACAAACTTGCTAGTAAGCGCAGTCAGGTTTATTATGTCATTAAGAGAAGAAATCTTAGAACCTGAAGTATATCATTTACAACCTAAGAAGAGCAACACTCCATTATTTAGATCTGTTACAAAGCTATTGCCAGAAAACTTATCTTGGTATGAATTGTATTAAAAAGTATATTATTATTGCAGTTTGTTTCTTTCATTTTTATTAAAAATTGGTTATTATTATTTTAGGTATGGTGCTTATTTGTTCAAAGCATTCCCACTAGACATGAGCCAATTCAATGGTCTATTTAATGCAACCAGAATACCATTGTTGAACAAAGATAAAATCTTTCGGGATCCCACATGCAATCATGTTGTTGTTCAAAAGGGTGGAAATTTTTATATCTTTGATGTAGTAGATTCTAATGGTAATATTAATTTTTTTTTGACTTCATAAGAATAGCCTTTGTCTCTCACACAAGGCACACTCCTTTTTTTAGTTGAGTGATGGAATTAAATGCCAAGCTTGTCATTCCAGAGCAAGAAAATGTATAGGAATTGAACCCACAGTCATCCTGTTTACAGATAGACTGTGTGAAATATCTTCTGTCACATGTCTTTTGTTAATAAAATGATATATTTATTATATAGTATATTATTATTAAACTGTATTGATACTTAATACAAAAAAATATATATACTTTTTTTTTACAAACATGACATTTTTTATAGAAATATAAAAACTTCAATAATATATTTTATTACTTACATAATAAACTGGAATATTGACATTTATTTCAGGCAATCTCTTGTCACCCTCTGAATTACTTGGTAACTTATCTAAAATACTTAGTGATAAGTCACCACCAGCGGAATATCCTCTAGGAATATTGACATCTCAGAATAGAGATGTATGGGCAAATCAAAGAGCACATTTGGAAATACAAAATCATGATACACTCAAGAAAATTGACTCGGCTTTATTCAATTTAATTTTAGATGATGTTGTTATTGATGATAATAAACATAAAATACTAGGGGAATATTTGCATTCAGATGGGTTAAATAGGTGAGTTTATTATTTTAGTTCAAAGTTGTTCATTTATTTATTTACACTTTGTCGTAGAAAATAATTAAAATATAATAAAAAAAAACTAAACTGATTAACATAATTGTTAATCAGCGATTTCTTCCAGGCTCTTTGTGTTAGGAAAATTATGCTGTTGTGGTGCAGGGCAGTAAAACATTTAAAATCTTCAACACACAATGAAGGTGCACATTGCTCTGTATGTGGGATACAGCATGAAGCTATAAAAAATATATGTTTTCATATCAGACTGTTGGCATGATGGTTGTAGATTCAATTCCTACTTGGGGGAATGAAATAATTTTATTCTCCCACATTGCCTTGAATTATATGCTCTCTACATATTTCACTTTATATAGAATAAAATGTAAAAAATAATATATGAAACTATTACTTATTTTTTTTAAATGTCTTTCAACTTATGTGAAATTAAATTTATTTTCATGACTTAACAGATGGTTTGACAAATCGTTCAGCTTAATTGTAACTAAAGATGGCATTTCTGGTATTAATTTTGAGCATTCTTGGGGAGATGGCGTAGCTGTTTTAAGGTTTTTCCAAGATATATATGCAGAAACTACCACAAGACCATTTGTACATCCAGATAGCCAACCATCTGAAAGTAATATAACAGTGCAAAAATTAGGTATGTATTAAAACTAGGGATATTTCTGATCATCGGCTCTATTCACTATTTTCATTCATTATTTTCATTTCCCTTTCTGGTAAACAAAGTACAACAAAGGGAAAGACTGAGTCTTCAAATGGGGTAAAAAGCTGCTACTTGTAGATTAAAGTATGAAAGTGTACTTATTAATAAGCTATGTATAAGTTATAACTATGTGTGAGTATCACACTGTGATATCATTTACGCCCAATATTAATAATCTATCTCCTACGTCAATCTTCGATTGTTCCATATATCTATCCAATCTCTAGATCTTATTGCTGCAAAGCAATCTATGAGTAGATTTTGAAAACAGCTCTAAATTTTTTTATTTTTTTTTCGTCAATCTTCGATTGTTCCATATATCTATCCAATCTCTAGATCTTATTGCTGCAAAGCAATCTATGAGTAGATTTTGAAAAACAGTTCTAAATTTTTCTATTTTTTTTTTATTATAATATTATAATAATCGATTTTAAATTAGAAATTTACAGAAATTGTGCCTATTTCAGAATATATGATGCTTATTTAAATGTAAACGCGACGGTTGTGTGTTTGATTCGATTTTGTATATCCTCGCTCTGGTAATGACGGAAAAGCACGGCGTTGTATTCTGCCATTCAATACGCCTTGAAAATACGACGGAAAGTGGAGAACGGTAGTGTCTTAATGGGAACAGAGTGTGTTAACACTAGGTTTTCTCTGAATACCCGACTATATGCTAAAATCGTTAAGCAAAAATAAAAATATAATACAAAAATAAATAAATTATTTAGGTACTTAAGATTTTTTAATTAAATTTTTTTAGAGTTTAACGTAGATGATAAAACTAAAAACTTCATTGACAATGCCAAGAAAGAGTACAACGACTGGTGTAATTCCTTAAGCATTGATTACATTTTATATGAAGAACTGACAAAGGAGGCTTGTAAAAAATTTAAAGTGAGCCCCGATTGTATAATGCAACTCGGTTTTCAGGTCTGTCTTTTTTTATTTGTATTTATTATCACGAGTTAGAAGCAAATTGGAATTGATGTTTTAAAAAATCTATGTTTATAAAAAAAATAAGTTTGTATAAAGTTTATATATTTATTTACAGGCTGCATATCATTTGTTACACGGTAACTATGTAGGTACATATGAATCCTGTAGTACATCCGCCTTTAAACATGGCCGCACTGAGACTATGAGGCCGTGCACAGATAAAACTAAGGTACAGTACCTTTTATAAACACTATTGATATAATGGATGGGAGATTTTGTTTAGAGCCACACTGTATCCAGCACATAGCAAGGAGGCAGGGACCCTGGGAACCGTGTGTTAAGACACTCACGTTTCCCATTAAGACACGTCTCTTTCTCCATTTTTCGCCAAATTTTTGAAGCATTGTGAACATAACCTTCGCGCTTACAATAATACGCCTGTGCCCTGTATATAATAATATGTTACGTAATTGGAATTTTGAGAAAAATTATAATGATATTATGTTTATATTTTTTTATAAAAAAATGACATGGCGTGCTTATATTATATGTAAGGTTGTTAAAATATTATAAAAAAATATAAATTTCGCATTCCCATTGTTTGTTTTCCGAGGGAATGTATAATTTCCTCGCTTTGATAAGCAGACAAAGCGCGGCGTTAAGTTCAGCCACTCAACAAAATATGAATGATCTCACCCAATTACGTTTTAGTTATTCTGTGACTTGCTGCACTCAAACAAATCATCAAATCAAGAACTCCGATCTATAATGCAAGAATGTTCCACGACACACTCGGAATTAGTGAAGCAAGCTGCAATGGGCCAAGGCTTCGACCGCCATTTGTTTGCTCTAATGAAGATAGCTGAAGAAAATAACATTAAAAGACCGGAACTATATGATTCTTATGAATATAAATATTTGAATAAGTCAGTGTTGAGTACAAGCACTTTGTCGTCGCCCAGTGTGTTGGCTGGTGGCTTTGGACCGGTGGCCAAAGAAGGTTTCGGTATTGGGTATGTATTTGTTTCTATATATTGCTTGTTCTTGATATTTGAGTAGATTTTAATTGTATTTGATAGACCAAAGCTTCATTGTATCTCGCACATAGCAGGGTGAGCAGAGAGATCGTGGGAATCTAGTATTAAGATATTCCGTTACCCATTAAGTTCCCTATTTTCCGCCGAATTGTTGAGGCATTGCGTGTTGAGTGGCATAACACAACGCCGCATTTTGCGGTTTAAGGACTACTTTTTTCAACATCGATCTGTATTTCTCATTCAGCATTAACTAACTCCCTTGAGTAGAGAGCGATCCCACAACAATCTCATTTACAGTCAAATAAGAAAAGAATAATTATCAATTTAAAATTTTTGATAATAATTGCAAAAAATTTTGCAATTATTTTAATTTAATAATAATTTAATGGTTAATTTACAACGAGACTTTGAGTCCTGCTATTTATATAAAGAAAATGAAGAAAATAAAATATTAGCGACCCGCTCACAGCATTGCCCCTTTAAACTACACGATCATTTAGTTAGTAATCCGAATTACTTTCACGTTCTAATAACATTAACGGTTTAAAACAATATTCATATAATATATGAAAACTAAAGGCCGGTCGTGGCGCAGAGGCACAAAGTGTAACTGTAAAATCGACTGGTTGTGGGTTCGATCCCCACTCGAGGAAGTGTAAAATTTATTTACATTTATATTTTCATTTCTTCGCTCTGGTGTCGAGGCAAAGCACGGCGTTGAGTTCCGCCACTCAGCACGCAATGTCTCCAGAATTCGGCGGAAAGTGGGGAACGGAGTGTCTTAACACTAGGTTCCCTCTGCCTACCCTGCTGTGTGCGGGATACAGCGTGAAGCTGAAAACTAAAGTTTCAGTCGGTTCAAGAAAACAATTATTTTGTAGCAATTTTGAGGAACAAAATATACTTTACCTTGATATAACTCTTTTATTTATGAACTGATTTAAATAAGTGAAACACTACAAGCACTTCAATGTTAGTTAAATGACATTGAAGTGCTTGTAGTTTTTAAAAGAAGGAATTACAATTGTGAAAGCTGAAACAAAATTACTTAAGCCGTTTCGGAGATTAGCGTGCAAAAACGTATATACAAACAGACAAAAAATTCAAAAATCATTGTGTTTGGTTTTATTAAATTAACAAATGATATATTTTCTCATGTACCTCCCATGTACAAACATCGATCAGTTACAATTTTATTATACGTATAGATACTCAAAACTTTTTTATAATATATAATAATATAAAGAAGATGTATACCTACTTGGAAACTATCAAATTTTGACACAAAGTTTAAAATTATATCATTTTTTTGGAACTATTATATATTTTTAAACATTTTTAAAGTGATATTCCACACTTAGGAAAGAAAAATATTTATTTAGAAAACGTATAAAAATTTGAACGCAGCGGGACTCGAACTCGTTCGAGTCCCGCTGCGTTCAAATTTTTATACGTTTTCTAAATAAGTATTATTCTATATTTAATTTATATTTCTATATTATTAATAAATAATATCCTATACTATAATTAATATTTAACATTTTCAATACAGATATTCAGCATTTGCGGATAAGCTGGGCGCCGCCGTCACCAGTTACAAGTCCCACAACAACAGTACGGAGTTCGTCCAAGCTCTTCACAAATCGTTTGTCGATATAACACATATTTTATCCGGTTAAAGACATATGTAGTAATGTTAACGTTTTGTGTTTATGACTTTATATGAACTGATTTTGTATTGTAATTACAATGGAAATTCCATGTAAAAAATGTATGTTGAAGTTTTTATACTGTATTATTGGTTTTTGATGTTAGATTTGTTGTTATTTTTAAAAATGAATAGATTTTTTTAGCTTCTCGCTTTATTACGATTATAGCAGAGGATATATAGTGCTAAGACTCTGTTCACCATTTTTTGGGAAATTGCGTGTTGAGTGGCGATACTCAACCCCGCCTTTGTCTTCTTACCAGAGCGAAGAAATGTAAATATGTAATTCATTCTTCCGAGTGAGAATAGAACCCACAACCGTTTCCTTCCGTTTTTTATCGGACTTAATTGACTCAAATAATTAATAATATTTTCATTATTTATTTAATTACGAAGGAGTCTAAAAAAGGAATAAATTATTTTCAATTGTTTTATAGTAACAGCTACAGTACGGCCAACAAGTCGTGGTCGCCCTGAAGTTAGCTGTAGACGGCTGCGTAGAATTGACTTTTGAATATTTTCTTCTCTAGTGAACAATACGCAAAAGTTCATAAAACCTAACTCCAAGGCGGCCACGACTTGTTGACCGTACTGTAGCTGTTACTATAAAGCAATTGAAAAGAATTTATTACTTTTTTAGACTCTTAAAATAAATATATATATGTACAAGCACAATTAACTGATAAGTACCTACGCTTTGTACAGGGTGGAAGTTTCAGTTTTTCTTTTACGGGAACAGCATATAGAGTAAAATATTTTAAACCCATACCTAAAGAAATTAATCAAGATACCTCAACTGTGTAGATGTAGGATTTTTTTCATTTCACGATGTTTGTTGACACCTGTATTTCGTGTGACGCAGTTACGTATAGATACCAATAACGTAAACACATACTACTACAAAAATATTATTAAAGGTTAATCAACTTTGAACTTTGCCACCAATACCTACGACTCGATTTCGGAATTATGTATGCGCCGGTTTCTCTTTGATAGGCTTATGTGTGCGTGCGTCATTCTTGACAAATAACGTTTTATGTTACAACAATATTTTTATTATTTATTTTGTTTGAAAAAATAGCTTTTTAATTTTTGAGAAAAAAATTGAATTGTATTAGGATTTTATAGAATAGTTAAAACTATGGTGTCATTTAAAGTGGTGCTGACACTTCCATTTGTATAAAATGTGTTTTTATACTAAAAGCATTTAATACAATTAAGAAAGAAATGTTTTTTATATCATTATCTAAAAACTATTTGGTCACATAAAATCATAAGATATCTATATGTTTGTTGTACTTGTTGTAATGATATTATTAATTTTATATTTCATAAATGAATTTTATTGTTCTTGTATGTTACTTGTAAAGACCCGTCGATATATTGATAAATCATTTTTTTTGTGTTCCATACCTTTAAGGAAAAGAGTAACCCTTATAAGACCACTTTGTCCGTCCGTCTGTTTCTCTGTCTGTCAAGAGCCTTTATCTCAGGAAAGCTTAGAAATATGGAGTTGAAATTCTTATCATAATCTCAGATCTACGATCCCTTCATTTCCTGAAAAAATCGTATTTCTACATTCACTTTAAAAAGAATATGGCCGTTTATATCGCAAAAAATCGCCTATTTCCATATTATAAAGGGAATCAAAATTAATAATGTACTTCCGGTTGACCTAGAATTATGAAATTTGAAGCTACCATCTACAGTTAGTACTCAGGAAAAAATCCGAAAACTACACTATTGTGGTTAAATCCTAAAAAAGTTCCGCTAGTTCAAGTGTGGTATATGGCTCTGGCTAACCTAATTTTGAATTTCAGAAAAAGCTCTAGATCTCCAATTTTTGTATGGAACCCTCGGTGGGCGAGCCCGAATCGCGCTTGTCCAGTTTGGATACTTGTAAATTTTAAGATTTACCAAATTATGTAATTGTATATATTATAACAGAAGAATATAATTTTTCCGGCGTGTACCATAATATTATGAGATATTCTAGGGTTCTTTTATGGCGGCTAGGTTAGTTATTTTAGAAAAGGATTTTTTTTCCATAAAAATATAGATTACATTAAGCACGGAGTTTATAAAATTTTTGGGCTTCTACCATCACATTTACTAATTTATATAATTATAACTCCTTCCATTATTATAATAATGGAAGGAGTCCTAAGATTCCTAAGATTTACTAGCGAAACCTTGAAATAACGTATATTAGACTGAAAAAAATATGAAAAAAATAATATTAAATTTTTATTATGCATAATAATTATATTCATTGATTTATTACATTTTTTTGGATTGAATGTTTCATTGTTAGTGCTTACAAAATCGAATAATGTCTATATTATTATTATTTTCAAATTTAAATATAAGTATAGTGCCTTAAATTGAAAATTGACTTTAATAATTTTAGGTGTGGGATGTGGGATTCACTGCAAATCTAATAGTATTTAACAATATTTATGAACGTTTTTGCGTTACTATGTATCCAGTGATCAGACAAAGATTTTTATTAAGATAATGTGCTATTATTATATTATATTATTACTAGTAAATTAAGAAAATATTTTATATAAACTATTTAAATTGTTTACATTTTAATAATAAACATACTTTTGCACATTTTTTTCTTTTCATTTACGAATCAATAAAATTATTAAAAACAATAGTAATTTAACAATTTTATTATAGCATTTAAATCTATACTAATATAATAAAGCGCAAGAGTGCGGAGAGGAACCACTAGTAGGATTTACTTTTTGTTTGTTTTGTATGAAAGCTACAATCTCCATGAGTGGTATATGCTATATAACATTATGACTTAATTCTTAGTTAGCCTTAAATATTTAAATAAGAATAAGTACTAACGTCATCGTAATACTTTATTTGCAGCCATGTGGTACTAAGCCGTAAATTTCAATATCTTTATAAAATAAAAAAAAAAGTTGTATTATTGTAATTTTTTGTAACTTAGTTATAAGAGATGGATATACGGTATCGCGGATTTTTTCAGAATTAATAAAATGGAACATTTCTTCCATACAATGTACTGACATATATTTTACTATTTTTACAGCGCGCTATCTACTATTATTGTTATTTCGTTATTCAAGGCTAACTAAGCCTTAGTTAGTAGTAGTAGTAGTAGTAGCTAGTACACTCCTGAAGAACGTAGCTTTCATATACCTAAAACCAATCGGACTAGTAGATCCAGAGCGCTAAACAAACAAACAAACTCTTCCGCTTTATTATATTAGATAGATATGGTGATCAGTTTAGAAGCAGTTTTTTGTAATGATGTTATGAGATATGTAAGGTAAGTTCGGGTCATAAGGCCTACCTAGGGAAGAAGCGAAATAAAATAAAAACGATGCATCCAAATCAATAAATTTTAATAATAATTAAGGTAAATGGCCCAAAGTTCGTGGTAGTAGGTACGTTATTTCGTTAGTTTTGTTTCTGGCAAAAGAAATAAGTAATTTAAGTATTATTTGCGTAAACTATATATTTGTAAAAAATTTTTATAATTTCAGCTATCTAAAAAAAAAGTAACAATATTTTAATAATAAAATTGAGCGGTAGCGACATTTGAAACGCAGAGTTGACTACAAACTGCACTGTTACGGGTTTATGTTGCTTACCACCGTAAGACTAATGTAAGAACTTTTTTAGGTTGTAGAAAGACAAAGGTAAGTTATTCACATAAAACTTAGTATATATGTTTTTTTTTATGCTGTAAAAAAACGTTTAATTGAAAAAAAAATATAATAGATGGAAGTATTAAATTCTTGTAAAATTGCAATAAATCGATTCACGAAATAGCAGTCATTTTATTTATAATGTGTCCCCTAGTTCGTGTTACTACCGAATCAACCTTTTTAATAAATTTATATTTATATAATAATTGAGATAATTTAAATTTAAAGCTTAAAAACACTTAATATATTTATTAAGGTTACTGGTGATTGAAATTCGGTATATATTTTATTCACTTAAATTCCTATATTACTATTAGAATTGATAATTTTAAGCTAAATTCGTATAGGTACTACCAATGCAACTTTGTTTTTTAACTTTTATTATTTATGTTGTGTATTTTTTCGAGTATACATGGTAGTTAATGATTACTTTACATAATATAAAAAATACTGAACAAACAGAAGTGCGGAAGCTACCAACATCAGTAACACGCAACAAGATTCTTTGCACTTCACAATTTGCCCCAAGTTCGTGACAAATAAATCTACGTAAGATTAACACATTGACTCCTCTGTATTTATTAATATTGGTTAGCTTAGTCTTGTTATAAATCTTAGTAAAAATCTTTTTATTTTTTCAAGAATATACTAAAAATAAATTGTCGTACAAAAGCTATGGTAGCTGCACGAATCTCCTACAGACACATCTCCTACACACATCGGATTTGTGGTAATGAAATTTTCATTTTATTAATGTTATTATTTAGTAAGGTTTTATTATTATTAATTATTATTATTAAAATTTATTTAAGTTTATTTATATTACGTGAGTTCGTAATTTTATTTTCTAATTAATCAAAGAGGTAACAATAAATTTGATTTTTTTTTTATAAAAAAAATATATAAAAGCTATATTGATATATGTAGTTGTAATATATGTAGTTTTGAAATTTGAACTTTTATATTTTGTAAATTATAAGTTTTAATGTCGTTAAACTAATCTCACACATTTTTTTTATTTACGAATTGTTTACAATCAAAACCTTTGTATGTTAAAGTTTTTTTTATTACAAATTAACCTTAATCGTGGGGTAAAAATTTTATCCCGAAACAGGAGCCACAAGTTCACGAATTTAGAAGCAGAGCCAAATTTTATCACGAATTAGGGTTCAAATAAGAGGTCCACAAATAAATTTATATAAACACTAAACTCAAGTTAAACCACAAAATTCACACATTAAATTACTGACAAAATACCCATATCGATAACAGTAAATTTTGCAAGTTCATGTAACGTTTAATAATATATTTAAAATGTTTAAAGTTATAAAAGCCTTAAGACGCCGAAAACGGGGACACTTACCTTAAATGTACAGACCAACTATTATAACATACATTTAAAAAATTGTACCTTGTTCCGTAAACAAACATAAAATTTAAACATTTTTAAAAACCTTGTCAGTAGGCCTTATTATACTATGGTATGGTAATAAGACCTAAGATTATGACACTCATAAATAATCAAAACAGGATCTTAATATTTGGTAATTGAGATCAGTCATAATATATATGCATTAATCATATTCAAAATCACAAAAAAAAATATTTTATTTAAAAGCCTTAATCATATTCAAAATCACAAAAAAAAATATTTTATATAAAAAAAATATTTTATTTAATAAAAAAAGGGCACTCAGATTATCTCTGTCATCTACTGGCAAACCGACGCATTCTTCATGACCACTTGCCGCATTTTGAACGTGTTGTTGTCTTTTATCTTGTCGACCTCAAAAGCGTGACAGGAGCAAATCGCATCATCATTACGTGACATAATGTCTTTACAATTTTTTTTAGTTCCAAAAAAGTCTTTTTTCATTGTCAAAAGGACAAGGATGGAGTTCCCAAGTAATTTCTTTTAAAAACTTTTCTCTTTACGACTTCTTCTATTTTTGAGTAGTATATAAAACTTCTACTTCTCCTTTTCAATACTTAACCTGGTGTAGGCACAAGCTGTTTAAAAACTCCAATGATTCGTCCAATTTCTATTTCTCCGAAAAAATATAGACAATTAGTACAGTCAATACAACTTATAATATAGTTTTTACATTCAATAATAAATAAAAATATATAAACTGACACTGTAAAACAGTTTAGCAACCACAGCGTAACAATCAATATTTATACAAAAAATGAGGATAATAAGTCCTAGGGCAAAATTTTGTAGGCCTTAATAACCGCCGAAAGCATTTGTAAAGAAAAATTAAAATGTTTCCATCCAATATATTATAATTAAAATTTATAAGACTTGACAAACATGGAATAATATTATGCAGTTTAAATAATGAACATAGAAATATTACAAAAAATATTTACTTTCGTGTCGTATGTTTTTTATTATTGGTGATGCGTGAGCGCTCCCCACGATGAAAGACGCCGCACTGGGAACAGCACACAACCTTTTCAAATGCAACAAGTTTAAGGCGTTATCTGAAGATGTTAGATACCTACAATTGTGACTTTCGAGTATATATTTTGATCGCTAACGCCTTATGAACATTTTATACAGATGTCTATTTTGATCATACTTTAATCATACATTGAAAAGTTCCAATAAACAAGCTGTTGTAACAGTATGTACAGTCCGCGAGGTCTAAGTAGAGCTTTGTATTTGTGTGAGGTCCATATACAGTGTAAGTGAAACGTCAGTCGTCAAGCACGGCGCATCCCTTGTTAAGCCTAAATCGATTAATACCTCTTTTTGACACTTCTTGTACTGATAGCAGCGTCACATATTTAATTCATAATATTTTATTTTTGTGTTCTATTTATTAAAAGTGAAAAAAATGAATTTGCCATTGTTATTGTACAAAAATTGAAAAATTTAAGTATTATCAACATTCAAGCCGCATAGGCGTAAGAATAGGAGAGTCCGGGTGTACCGTACCCTGAAAAGTTAAAAAACCTTTACACTTATAGATTTGTCCACAGTTAAAGTCCAGAAACCATGGGAAATATTTACGATACGTACATATATCGCGCAGTATGGAATTGAACCCACAATCGGCGGCCGTAGTAACGTAAATTTAAAATTCATGATACAGAGTAATAGTTTTTGAAGTATCTAAGCGAATGATCCTCGTACAACTACAAGCCTATCATCAACGACTAAACCCATCAATACGGTTTATTTTAATAAACAGTATTTGTCAATAGTGATATAAATACGTTAAATATACTACAAAAAACTTCAATTCTCACATTAATAGATGAAGGCTTAAAACATTTTTTTATTAGATATAAAAATTTTATTAAAATTTTAATGGTTTGAAATATTTTTATTATTGAATATTACTAAAACTAGAATAGCTATTTAGCGAATCGGTGAAGAGTTAACAAGTAACAGCGACAACTGATATCGATTTTCCTGTGTCCATCCTGTAAAGGACATCTATTCATAGTAACAACTGTAAGGTTAAATAAATCGAAGCTATTTTTATTTTCCTAGTTATATGATATTTAAAATCATTTATCAAATATCTATCATAAAACTTTGGATTTTTGATATTTTATTCTTATAAATGAGTAGGTATTTTGTGATAAGCTAATCAATTTAAAGCAAGCAGTTGTATATTTTGGATATTTAATATATTCGTAAATATAACGAATGAACTTGTTTGAAAGATAAAATTCAAATAATAGCTTTGCTTGAAAAATATAATAAAAAGTATTATTTATTAAAAACTTAATTAATAAACTTAGAAACAGTAAAAAAAATCATAAAAATTACATTAATTTAGGTATATAAGCCATGTAAAGTGTCTTGAATTGGAAACAAAAAATACTATAATTCGAAATGATATCTGTAATTATACGCTGTTACAAAAGTATATACTCATTTAGTAGCAGAGTAAAACAAAGCCCATACTATGAATATTGCATCTTACTATACGATATTATAAAAGATATCAATAACGTTCCGGTTCACGAATCTGTATAAGACGGATATTATTTTAATATTGTTTAATTTTCTGTATTTTCTTGGCTATTTTTAAAATTATATGAATTAAAAATATTATTTTGCTATATTAAAAATGTTTAAACACAATATATAATATTTGATGTGATAAATTTATATAATTCATATAAATGGAATGGTGCGTGAACCGGTGTGGTATTGAAAATGTTAAATGTCAAAGTTCATTTGTATAGTAGAGTAGATATGGTTTTATGAACGATTTTAATTATGTTTCTAATAAAAAAGCCTTGTTAATGAGTGAAAATATCCATATTAAAAACCATGTCGCTGTAAAGACTTAAAAGAAAGGTAAGATAAGAGTTTAAAGTGCATGAAAGGCGTTCATTATATTGAATTATAGAATTGTGTTGCGTAGTTTTTTTTAATTAAGCTAAATCAATTGTTTTTTGTTTTAAAAGAATATGATTTAAATGAGAAAAATATTGAAAACGTCTACATAAATTGAATTTTGTGTATAGCATAATTACTGATGAAATTATGAACTAATATTGTTTATGTGTTAAAATTAATAATATTCGATGTTATTTTTAAAACTTCAGTTTTTTTACTTAAATTAATTTATTTAAATAAGGATTTTTTAAAAAAATATTTTATACATTATTACTTATGTAAAATTCATCAAAATCATACTTTTTGATATTGTTACATCTAATAAAACATTTCACACATCTAATAATAATAATAAAACATTTATAACTACACTAAAGAAACTCGCTATATATTGATTTTAGTTCTACAAAAACATAATTTATTGTTTCAGAGCATATTAACCAAACAATACCACCTAGACAATCAAAATGTTGATAAAAGAATACAGAATACCTTTGCCTCTGACTGTAGAAGAATACCGCATAGCTCAACTTTATATGATTGCAAAGAAGAGCAGAGAGGAAAGTTCAGGGGAAGGTAGCGGTGTGGAGATAATTGTTAATGAACCATATGAAAATGGACCTGGAGGAGAAGGTCAATATACTCAAAAAATATACCATGTTGGTAGCCATTTACCTGGCTGGTTCAAGAGCTTATTACCAAAATCAGCTTTGACAGTTTCTGAAGAGGCATGGAACGCTTATCCTTATACAAAGACTAGATACACTTGTCCATTTGTTGAAAAGTTTTCTTTGGAAATTGAGACCTACTACTTCGCTGATAATGGCCATCAAGAAAATGTCTTCAAATTAACTGGAAGTGATTTAAAAAATAGAATAGTTGATATTATTGATGTTGTAAAAGACCAACTTTATGGGGCTGACTATATTAAGGAGGAGGATCCAAAACTTTTTGTTTCTCAAAAATGTAATAGAGGACCTCTAACTGACTCTTGGCTGGAGGAGTATTGGCATGAAGTACAAGGCAAACAACAACCTTTACCAAATGGGAAGTCATTAATGTGTGCATATAAGCTCTGTAGAGTAGAATTTCGGTACTGGGGTATGCAAACAAAATTAGAAAAATTTATACATGATGTGGCATTAAGAAAAACAATGTTACGTGCCCATAGACAAGCTTGGGCATGGCAAGACGAATGGCATGGTTTAACCATGGAAGATATACGGGAAATAGAAAGACAGACACAGTTAGCTCTGCAAAAAAAGATGGCTGGTGAAGTTGGTGAAGATACAGATCTTTCAGAAGAAAATTCTAAATCACTTGCAGCTACTATGAGTAGTTTGGAAAAGAACGAAGATACAGCAAGTCCTGTTGTTGTTAAGAAAAGTAATGTAGAGAAGAGAATCCAGAAACAACTGAGCCCTGAAAGAACTCCTCCTTCTGAAGCTAAGTCGACAAAATCAAACCTTAGGTCTTCATCTTCAGGTTCTCTTAAGAGTTTGCAGACACAAGTTGCAAATTGGCGTATGGAGACATTAGTTAGAGAATCAGAAACAGAAACTGGATCTGAAGATGAATTTTATGACTGTGAGTCCTCTTTTAATAAATGGTCATCTATGTGTTCCCTGGACGAAGCAGACATAGATATATCACCTACACTCGGTGATCAAACTCAAGATGATAGCATTTTTAATCCAACATTTTTAAAACGTGTTACCTCCGAAAGAGGGTCGCGCCGAGTAATAACTCTTCAAACTCATCAAAGTATAGATGGGTGTCCTGATACTCCTGTTCATAGCTCTTGCCCTACAACTGTTTTAATTCTAGTATTCCATGCGGGTAGTGTACTCGATGCAAATATAGATATGACTGCAAAAAAATCTGATGTTACAACATTCAAAGGAGCTTTTGAGTCAGTTATGCGGCAACACTATCCTACATTAGTTGGTCATGTAACAATAAAATTGGTTTCGTGTCCGTCAATTTGCACTGAGGCACTTGGAGTATTGTCTACTTTAAGTCCTTATAGCTTTGATTGTTCACCCTCTACAGTCGAAACTCCTTCTTTGACAAATGATCTCATACCAATTGGCGCTATTCCGCTTATAGCTACATCTTCTCCTGAATATTATGAACATGTCACAAAAACAATTATATCTGCTAACATGGTTTATAATGAATTTATTAGATCAGAGGATGGAAAAGGTTTTAATGGACAAGTTTGTATAGTAGGAGATAGTATGGGTTCAGTGCTTGGTTATGACGCCTTATGCCGAACTATGCAATACCAGTCACGACATGATAGTGAAAATAGCATTCTCGATACGGAGATAACGATTCCGAATGAGCCAGTGGAATATTATTTGAACAAATCTCACCTTCAAGCTCCTTCACCCCGAAGAAGGTCTTCTACTGCTAGTGAAAATCAAACAAAATTAGAATTTGACGTTAGTGACTTTTTTACATTCGGAAGCCCACTGTCGCTTATTTTAGCTTCAAGAAAAATATCAGACGATAAATATAAAGATATTATAAAACCACCAGTACAACAAATATTTAATTTATTTCATCCAACTGACCCTGTGGTTTCCCGACTTGAGCCACTATTGTCAGCACGATTCACAAATCTTCCCCCGATAAACGTTGCCAGATATGCTAAATACCCTTTGGGAAATGGCCAGCCCTATCACTTAATGGAATTGATCCAAACCCATCCAACTTTATTTGGAGATCATTTACAAATGCCACCCACTCCAGTCCTTAGAAGATTATCTGAAGCCTCAGTTCAGAGTACAGTTAGTGGACTAGTTGATAACATTCCATTAATTACTATGAACGCACTTCAACAAAAATGGTGGGGTACGAAACGCCTAGACTATGCCCTTTATTGTCCTGAAGGATTAGCAAATTTTCCAACAAATGCTCTTCCCCACTTGTTTCATGCCAGTTATTGGGAAAGTTCCGATGTAATCGCTTTTATATTACGTCAAGTTGGGCATTTCGATTTAGCATTGTATAATCAGTCAGAAGATAAAGAGAGTGCAATGTTTAAACCAGGCCAAGATAAGGAAAAGTGGATGAGAAAGAGAACTTCCGTTAAGTTAAAAAATGTTGCAGCTAACCATAGAGCCAACGACGTTATAGTGATGGAAGGATGCCAGCAAACATTTTCAGCAAGATTTATGTATGGGCCACTAGATATGATTACTTTAACAGGAGAAAAGGTTGATATACACATGATTAAAGATCCACCAGCTGGAGAATGGACCTTGTTAGCTACGGTAGTTACTGACAAAACGGGACGTATCGCTTATACATTGTCTGACAAGCAGAGTGTTGGTTGTGGAATATATCCAGTTAGAGTAGTGGTGCGGGGAGATCATACAAGTTGTAACTTCCATTTGGCGGTCGTCCCTCCACAAACAGAATGTGTTGTTTTTAGTATTGATGGGTCATTCACAGCGAGCGTATCGGTAACTGGCCGAGATCCTAAAGTTAGAGCCGGTGCTGTTGATGTAGTACGCTTTTGGCAAGACTTGGGATTTTTGATTCTTTATATAACAGGGAGACCTGATATGCAACAACGGAAAGTAGTGTCCTGGTTAGCCGAGCACAATTTCCCACATGGTTTAGTATTCTTTTCTGATGGATTTTCCACAGATCCTTTGGGACATAAAGCGGCGCATTTGAATAATTTAATAACAGAACATGGAGTGATTTTTCATGCTGCCTATGGTTCTGGTAAAGATATAAGCGTATATCACAATTGCGGATTGTCAGCGAAGCAAATCTACGCTATAGGGAAAATAAGTAAAAAGTATAGCAATATGGCTACGACACTGAGTGATGGTTACGCTTCTCACTTGGCCGACTTGAAGCAACCTGGAGCAGTTCGGCCGGCGAGGGGCAACGCGCGTCTACTCGTCCCGAGGCGGCTGTTGGCGCCAGTCAGCGGTACTTCGTCACGAGGACGTCGATAAATTTTATTCGCTTATCTCGTGTTTATGAGGTAAGAAATTAATTATTACAAATAGGAATCTCCCTTTTCTTTACTATGATTAAAAATTTATTTATATAAAATATTTAATACTAATATTTTCGTCCGCTTCAAGTCAAATGTCTATACTATATCAGAATTATATTTTTTCATGGCATATGAATATGTATTAATGTTAGTGTAATAGAGAAAAAAAATTGTAAAAGATGTTTATAATCTTACAATACTATCAACAAGTCGTGGCCGCCTTGAAATTAGCTATAAATGTCTGCGCAGATTTGATTTAATTTTTTTTCTTACTTTTGAATATTTTCTTTCCGAGTGAACAATGCGCAAAAGTTCCGAAAACTTAACTTCAGAGGGCCACGACTTGTTGGCTGTACTGTAAACAGTTAGTTTATTGTCACTGTGTACCTTACTAATTTATTATAGTATTGTCTATATTGAAGTTATGTATTTAAATTCGATTGAGCTAATCGTTATAGGATGTAAAACGTATTGTTAATCCATTCGTAAGGCTGGGATTCTCTTGTTCGGTGTTAGAATATTTGATCTGATGTTTAACTTTTTTATAGGTCAGGGCTTATCAACTACACGCTTATAAACTCGTATAAACTTTTAATTCTATGTATTTAATTATTTATAAAATGTCACGTTTATGTAATGCGATTAGAAGTTTTGCGGTTAAAAATTAGTAATTTGTTGTGAGATCATCTCTCGAGATATATCAATATGTCTCATAGTTCAAGATATTTCGTAGATCCTGAATGTTACTATTTTTGGATTTCTTTTTATGTATAATACTTATATATTATACCTACATTGTATTAGGACGTTAAAGTATATTCATAATACATATAAATATAGCATCGACTGTCATGGAGTTATTTCAATAACATAAATTTATTTAAGTATTTATATTTTAATAGTCTTGCGTACACGTCAACTATGAAATATCCATTATATCTATGATTAAACTAAGAAAATTCAGCATTTGTGCAAATATTGATGCAGTATCTCTCGTTATGAATGTAAATTGTGTATTCACTTTGTAATTTTAAGGAATTTTAAAAGTTGACCACGCATACTTTCTAAATCAGCTCTCATAAAAGTAATTTATGCGTGTAGAAACTACTATTTAAACCTTTTTTAAACACTTATTTAAAGATAAAGAATTTAAAATTTAGCTTTTTTTCGAGAATAAAAACATAATGAATGGTGGGTGATAATATCATTAACTCAATAATTTTAGGAATATAAAAGTACCTATCTTGCTTATTATCTGTATAGCTATAAGATTTATGCATTTTTATTATATTATTCTTTTTAAGTTAAAATACTTTTATCTTGTCCATGTAAATAAAACGTTTTTTACGGGGTTATTCTGGCCGATGTAAATCATCTATACATATAATATAATTATAACTGATCGCTGTCTGTACATGGAAAATATAAGAAAAAATATATAATTAGGGGCATTTATCAATGTAATAGAACCCATAACAAGGGTTTTTAAAATATTTCGATATTAGAAACCGATTTAAATTCAATTTTCCCTATTGTATTTTGGCAAATTTCTGTTAACATTAACTGTTTGTTTTATTTAAATCGCTTCGTAAATAAAAAAACTTATATTAATATGAAATATTAAATTCGACAAAATTGGTACAAAATACTGAAACTGAAACTTTAATTTTCAATGTAAGGATATTGTTTTTAAACGAAAGTAATTTAGATTAGTAAAATAGTTGTGTAGTCCTGTGTTAACCGACTTCTGTAAGAAAAGGAGGTTATCAATTCGACTGTTTTTTTTTATGTTTTTTACCTCAGAACTTTTGACTGGGTGAACTGACTGATTATTTTTTTAATTTGAAAGTTAGTGCTTCCCGTGTGCTCCCATTTTTTTTATATATTTCTGACAATGGTATCTGTAAGAAAATCACATAAGTCTTAAATTTGCATTAATTAAGTATGTGCGCGACAAATGGACGAATAACTCAATATCATGCCAACCGATTCCAAAAATTCTATTTTTATTTGAAAGGATACACTTCAAGGATAGTTTGGTGAAAGTTTGATTACATTTTAATCATGGAATCCGGTTGAAATTGAACTCAAGTTGTTTTTTTTTTTGGTAAAATATATAATTATACTGTTATTTTTACAACAATTTTTAGAACAATTTGCTCGAATATGTTTTATGTATGTTCTTGTCAATATGCCAAAATGTTAGCATGCACAATAATGCCTAATTAGGTTTGAAGCATCTTTTTAAGGTCACCCATCACTTAAAATCGTAAAATAAGTTTATTTTTAACAAAAAAAAACACCGACTTCAAACAACGAACTAAAAAGTAAAAAAAATATTTTTATATAAATCGTAAGATTTTATAATTTTAAAGTCGATGTCAAGCTAATGCTACAACAACCTTACTAAAATATCGAACTACTAAGCCTGGTTGTTTTGCCTTTACTTTTTTACTAAGCCTGTTGGCTTTCTTCTTTCTTTTTATAATTATTTTTGTTTAACAAAATCAAAGTACGGTTTACTTTATGTAAAATTATTTTTTACTTTTTAGTTCGTTATTTTTAGTTGGGTTTTTTTGTTAAAAATTTATTTTTTTACAATTTTAAGTGGTGGGTAGACCTTTTTGTGCAAAGTAACATTTTGGCATATTGACAAGAACATACATAAAAAATATTTAGGCGAATTGGCAACTTCTCCCTTTTTTGCAGTCGGTTGAAAAGAAATGCAATGATGAAGAATTTCATTTCTGACACCAATGTTAGCAATATATTTCGTTGCAGCTATTACAGTAAAATTCCATTTTTTACCAAAAAAAAAAAACAAATTGTTTAATTTTAACCGGATCCTGTAATCAGAACTTAACCAAACTATCCATGAAATGTATCTTTTAAAAGAAAAAAAAATCATCGGAATCGGTTCGCGTGATGTTGAGTTATTCATTTATTTGGCGCGCACATACCTAATGCAAATTTAAGACTTGTGTAATTTTCTCACAGATACCATTGTCAAGCGGATCCCATAATAAAAACCTAACCAAACTTTCACTAAACTATCCTTGAAGTGTATCCTTTCAAATAAAAAAAGAATAATCGGAATCGATTGGCGTAATATTGACGCGTGAAAATAAAATATAATCGAATTGATAATTACCTTTTCTTACAGAAGCTAACCATGTTATGATATTCTAAAGAAAAAAAGAGACACTCTTCCCGTATAAAGTTGTGTAATGTTTTAGTCAATTATATTATAAAGAAAGGTACAAAAAAATTATAATATCAATATATAATATAATTTTGACATTATATATATNTATATATATATATATATATATATACAAAAAACTGCAGTTTACCGAAGTAACAACATTAGATCGATATTTTAAAGTTTACCTATATGTGATGGAATGTTATTTTAGTTGTCAGTGTAATAATTATTATGTTAATAATATATGATATATTATTGACATAATAATTAATAATCAAAATAGCTAGTCCCGTGGGAATTGACGGCTTGTGTGTTCCGCACAGAACAATAAAGATAACGACTGACGCTGATCAAATAAAATCAATAACTACATAGATGATAATAATAATAATTATTAAATAAAGTTGCAAAGGTTGTAGATTTTTTAGCTTCACTCTATATCCGATATCCGATATAATATATTATCCGATATAATAGGGTAAACAGATTTAATCTAGTGTTAAGACATTCCGTTCCCCACTTACTGCCCAATTTGAAATAAAAATTTAGTCCTTCAAGTGGGATCAAACCAACAAACGTAGCGTGTACAATCTGACGCTGTGATGCTACGTCACAAAGTCTCTTGCGGACGAAAGAAAGGTTGAACAAGCGTTATTATATTTATATTAAGTTACACTGCTCTAGTAGACGGCACGGCGTCGAGTTCCGCAATTCAAGACGCAATGTCTCGGAAACTGAGCGGACAATAACGAACGTTGTGCCTTAACACTAGATTCCTACGGTTTCCCGATTTCGCGGGGAAAAACATGGAGCTGCTAATTAAGTTATTACCTATCTATGTATATTTGCCACCATCTGCTCACTCAATGCGTGAACTAAAATAGTTCTCGACGTAAAACTGTTTGTGTTAGGGGGCATCTGCTTATTGTAGCATAACTTCCATGAATATTACAAGAGTATGTTTAGAATTATTATAAACGTTGCATTTTCATTGCGTTATAAATAAATTATGGGTTAAAACACATGTGATTTTTTTGTTAAGAGAACCAGAATGTATGTAATTATCTATAGTTTATGACTAGCTAAACAGAATGTATGTTTATAAATATAATGTATATGTATAGTTTATGACTAGGTAAAATAAATTCATTTACATACAGTTGATGAAAAGTGATATTCCGACAATCGACGTATTTCACTGTGCGGTATGTTTTTTTTTACATGGAATATTACTGATTCAATTCCATTTTAGACGTATAGGTACTTACGTCACCTTTCTTATATTAATTTACTACAAGCAGCAGTCGTCAAAGTCTCACACATCAATTATATATATCTATTATAATTAAATTTATTATTAATACTATTTATAAATTTTACGCTTATTTATTAATAACATTATATCTAGATATACGGTCAGTATTTAAGTTCAATGTCATACTTAGTTATTTACATACAAATAATTATTTCATACATGTACTTGCTTGACATAATTATACCTATTTAGGTATAATTATGTCAAGCAAGTACACTGCAGCTGGATAGTACAGCGTATATTATTAATTATTATAATTATAAAATTAATATTGAAATAATGTTTACATACCACCGCGTATTGTTAATTTTAAATTCTAATGTATTGTCAATTACCATAATTTATATTTTTTTAGCTTCACGCTGTATCCCGTACAGAGCGGGGTAGGCAGAGGAAGCTAGTATTGAAACAGTTCGTTCTCAGTTTTTCTTTTGCCATCTTCCGCCGAATTGTGGAAGCATTGCGTGTTGATTGGCGGAACTTGGCGCCGAGCTTTGCCTCGACACCAGAGCGTAAAAAAAAATAATAGATTGGGAATGGAACCCACAACCTGTCGCGTCTACAGTCACGCGCTTGTGCCCCTGCGCCACGACTGGCCTCTATTTTCTCATTACTAACAATTCTTATCACATTTACTTCTATTCGCTTGTTGTTAAGGAACAAATTCATCTAGGGAGTATACTCTTATATGGCTTCCATAGTGAGGTCGGCTAACAAAATATATACAACGGAATCCGGATCAATAAAGATTTATGGTAGAAACCCTATGGATGTACTTGTGATCTAAATTCTAAATATAATATAGTTAAAAAGGTGTTCCCGGCTTAACATTTCACTTTATAATATCGATTCGAAGTGGTAATGAACGAATTTGATATTACTTTAGCCTGTTTCACTTATTTTCCACGATAAATTTAAAAAAATATATTGTTGTATAGGTTAGCAGTTAGTGTAATTGTTTTGGTTTCATGTGTAGTTTTAGGATAATGGATATTATTTATTTCGATATTTGAATGTATTAGAATGTTGATAGTGTAACATGTACCTAATTGGTGACAGTATGGTTGGAGAACTAAACTCGGTTTCATTGCTTAATATACAAATGTTTGACAAAACTAATTATTATTATTATTATTAAAAAAATTATAATAAACATAATATTTTAAGAAACAAGCCTTCTTCTAATTTTATTCTTATAGTTCAAATTATTCCAGTGTTATATGTATATGTTTTTTTAAATAAACTTTTTGGTCATAAATTTTTATAAATTACTAAGTAATTGTTATTAGACGAGATTATTAAACGTAGAAAATTTCTGATATATTTACTTTACATGTTTACCTTGTATGTACTTGTACTTTATTTTAATCTTCCGAAAAGTGCTGTGCTAGCTTGAATTCCTTTTGTATTTAATATATTTAATGTAACTATGTGTGAATAAATAAATTATTGTTGTTGGCTCTTAACATTTTGTTTCATTTTGTACTAAAATTAAACATGGAAAGAGAATATAGATGATTATGGGTTCGATTTCCGGTCGGCGAAATTAATTATTTAATGTTTTAATTTTCTTCCTTCTGGTAACTATGCAAAGTTTAAAGCACACAATGGCTTGAAGCTTCGGCGGTGCGTGGGAAATGGAGTGTCTTAACACTAGGTTCCCTCTGCCTTCCTTTTTATGTGCGGGTTAAAGCGTGCAGCTAAAAAAAAAGAAACAAGTTGAACGATAAAATAATTCAAATAATTCACCGACATTTTCCCTATTATCTTCAACGTAAAATTTAAAAAAATATTAATGATATTTGTTTCATGTAGCTCTGATTTATGCGTATAAGCTAGGTAGATTCTATGTAATAATATAAATTTTGAAGGCTACTACTTGACTGAAAACCTGGAGTCTACCTTCAACTTGTAACCTAGCTTACTAAAAGGTATTTTAGTGTTTTCTTTGTAATAGGGACAGTTGCTTAAATTTCAAAACTGTTAGAATATTTATAATTTCTTTAAACCAATTAAATTCAACCAAAAAAATAATTTCTAGATCACAAATAAAAAATATTTATTAAAGAATAATAAAACGGGTGAAATAAAAAAATATATTTATTAACTAATAATTTATTTTAAATTAAAGTATCAATTCTACATACGCTTAAAGAAGTTGGAAATCAATTGTTGACAATATTGGATTTTAAAGCTTTAATCTGTAGACGTAAATATGTATATTGTATCTGTACTGTGTCCTTACAATGTTTATTAAAAAGGTAAACCAAAGTTAAAGAATACTTATTAGAACACATCTTTTTATAAATTATATTAGAAAGAATCATCATACAGTAAATAACAATAAGAACATTATATCAATAAACCTACTTAATAAATTTATAAGCTTATTTCCTTCCCAGCTTCTTGTAAACTCTCTGTTAACCTTTTAATACTTGTCAAATTTAAATGCTCTTTAGAAATGCCACTTTCAATTGCTCTATCAAACGTCGCCTTTGCTTCGTCAATATTTTTATGAAGAATGTACAAATTTATTAATCTCGAATAAGCATTGCCTATCGATGCGTGTGAAATGGACAAATTAGTTTTTAATATATCAATCATTTTATTTATTGTTTCGGGTTGGTTTTTCAAATGGCACTCTTGCAATAACCTCCTGAATACGACAACGCTAGAGTTAATTAAGCAGTGTTGCCATAGTGAGTCCGCTTCTTTGTCTTTACCCGCCAGTAAATATTCCATCCAAAGCAAGTTTGCTGGTAAATGGATATCTTTCGATGCGGCTATTTCAGCTATTTTGTGACCTAGAAATTAATTAACAATAAATATAATATATCTCTCTCAATGTCTAGACCTTTCCTAAAAGAACTGACTATTTTTTATATATTTTTTAAAAAGGAAGAAGATAGTTATTGAATTGGACGACCAGAGTTTTAATATTTAATAAAATACAATTAATAAAATTGAAATAATTTTATAATAAAAAATAAATGTAAAGTATATAAAATTATTTATTTTTATTTCACCATTGTGATAAAATAAAATGCGGCATTGAGTTACGCTGACTAACACACAATATCCATAAATTGATCGGAAAGAGCAGAACCGAGTGTCTTGACAACTGTTCTGGGTTCGATTCTTACTCGAAGGACTGAAATATTTAATATTTTCATTCCCTCGCTCCAGTGACGAGGCAAAGTACAGCGTTAAGTTTCGCGATTCAACACGCAATGTCTCGAAATAACGGCGTTAAGTGTGGAACGGAAGTGTCTTAATGGGAGCGTAGTGCGGAACTTGGAACCATAGATATATATGCAGAATACAACGGGATCTAAAAAAAATTTAAAATAAATAAATGCAACTTACATTTATCAATGAGCTCACTGTTTTGTAAGGCCATAGCCAAGGCATTACTTCGCGGGTATTGTCTTAAAGCCGCCTCAATTTCCTCATTACTATTAGCACTCTCCATCTTGCTCAATATATTGTCCAAATGTTCTTTACCCGCGCCCCTAACGAATATAGCTAAAGTTAATTTGTCATCATATGTCACATTACGTTTCATTGTCTCATTGATCATATCTCCTAAAGGTTGGATTTTCTCAATGTTGCCGTCCTCAGCCAAGTTTCTCAATAAATATTTTAGAACATTAGATCTAGGCAACACTCCGTTTTCGATCATGTTTAAAGCGTAGTCCATTGCTTGTGAAGTATTTCCTTCTTTTGTAAGTTTTTCAATTTGATCCGAAACACCTTTTTTGGTTGGTTTAACTTGTTCTTTAACTTTAATTTGGGCGCGTTTTGTGGTTTCCTTATTTACTTCTTGAATTGGTTCCGTTACAGGCATTACAAATGGCACACTCCTGTTTTTGGATTTAAGATGGTTTCCGAGGTATATTAAGAATTTTTCACTTGGTATTTCACCTTCTTCTTGTAGTAATGTCCACAGACCCAATGCCTTGTCAGTATCATCGGATTTACAATAACTGACTAGTAAATGGTAGAAAATGTTCGAGCGATCTATATGGGACAATTCCTTCGTAGCTTCTAGAAGTCTCTCTAGGTATTCGGACTTTCCATCCTGTGAATATTAAATATTAAATTTTATTATTACTACTTTATTACTTAACGAAAATACATGTGTAATATTATAAATTAAAAAAATATTGACCCTTTGTATACATTAATACAACAATAAATATAAAAAAAAATAACAAATAGTTTCAAAAATATTTTACCGCAACATATCGTTGGCAGGCGTCCTGCAATCGTTTCTGTCGCGTATGAAGCCCTGGTGTCTCCAAAATACGACGCGCCTGACGAAGCTTGCCGCACTCAACGAACGCCAGCACCAGGTCGTGGAGAATGTTCACTTCCCCGTGAATCTGGAAAACATTTTATATATTGAATACAGTATAAAAAGTGAGAAGCCGTCGTGGCGCAGTGGCACATGCGTGCGATTGTAGACGCGACGGTCGTGGATTGGATTCTCACTCGGGGAATGTATGATATATACGAGCGTGTATCTATGATGAGTAAGCTCTGGTAACGAGGCAAAGCCCGAGGCGGAGTGGAATTCCGCCACTCAAAACGCAATGCCTTGAGAATTCGGCGGAAGGTGGGCCACGGGGAATCATTCAGTCAAAAGTCAAAATACAGCAAAGTAAAGATTTGACTGTATTCATTGTGGGGGTTCAAATCCACAGGGAACTTTTATATTCAAAAATATTTTTAATTTCCCTTATCGTATTATACAAAGCATGATGTCTGATAATAAAAATGCACTAAATATAGAAATGAAAATAAAACATAATTTAATCTCTTTCTATTTTTCAACACTTCCTCTCGAGAGGAAGTATACATATAATAAACTATTTTCATTTCCCCGTACAATAGCACGGCGTTGGGTCCCGCCACTCAACACACTATATTACCATGCTATTTGGGGCAAAGGGAGAAGCTAAAATAAAATATAACACACCTGTGTACTTAGATCGGCCAGCCATTGTAATTTTGTCGCATCCTCCTTCAATATCAGAGTCTTCATCAGTTCCCCCTTCCACGGCGTGCTGCGGTATGATTTACAACAATTTTCAAATTCACTTAGCGCGCCATCCACGTCGTCGTTTAGCAAGTGGACTTTTATCGACGGCCCAAGAACAACATTGTTTGCTTGTATGTAATTGTTCTCTATTAAAAGTTTCGTTATTTCCTTCACCTGACGATTGTAAATAAAATTAAAAAATAAAATAAAAATTAGCTCATAAAGCAAAATATCATAGTCACTGTGGGGAATGAATTATTTTTTTCCTCGGTCTGGTAACAAGACGAAACGGCGTTGAGTTCCACCATTAAACACGTAATGGGCCAACAATAAACGGAAATTGAGCAGAAAGCAAGGAAAAGAGTGTCTGTCTGAGTGACACTATATGTGGGATACAACAAGAAAAAATTAGTTTGAAATTTAGCTTTATTCCTTTTTTTTAAACACACACGCACACGACAAAATGATAATATTTTCATTTCGTTGCTCTGGTAACAAGGCAAAGCGCGGCATTGAGTACCAGCCACACAATCAGAATTCGGCGGAAAGTGGGGAACGGAAGTGTCTTAATGGGAACGAGTGTCAACACTAGTTTCCCAGGTTTCCCCTGCCTACTCTGCTATATGCGGGATACAGCGTGAAGCAAAAGAAAACTTACTCTATTAGCATCTTTCTGCTCCGCTAAAATGTTCAGCATTTGCCATGACCTCGAATTAGCAGGGAAGCTTTCGTTTTCATAATCACCGCTTGGCTTATTTTCTTTTAAATATTGTATTGCCTCATCATGTCTACTCGCCCGGATTAACGCGTGAGCCATTGTTATTTTCTTGTAAGGAGTCAATTCAAAACCTTGATATTTGGCCAATAATTCTTTTTCTATATTACTGGCCAGTTCAATTTTGTCATTTTCACAATAGAACTCAAATAACTGCGCTAACATTGAAACATTTAACTCGAACCCGGCGTTTTGGAATTCTTCTGACAAACTTTTCACTTTATCAACATTATTTTCTTTTATGTAAGCCAGCAGAACTTGTTTTTTGAGGCGGTTATTGTTTTCAGGGTTTTTGTTCTGTTTTAAAAGGTTTTCCATGTCCGCCGCGCTCCGTGCGCCTTGTGAGCGACGAACAAACTCTAAAGGAGCCATTTCTAAGTCAGACGAGGTTAATTTCGATAGCAACTCAGAGATCTGTGTTGTCATATTGTTTCCTAGATGTTGTTCTATCGCTTGCGCAGATGTTGTGCTTATACGAATTCCTTTGGCGAGAACTGCTGATAGAAGTTCCACAGTTAAATTATCTCTCCATACATTTTTGATAGCTATTTTAACTATTCTACCGGCCTCGCTGTCATCATCTGTCTGTACATCTTCATTTGTGTCCTCTTGAATAACTTGTGAGGAACTGATGACATGTAAAATTTTCACAAATGAATCAATATCTTTTGTTTTGACCAACGCATTGACTAATGGTCTGGAAAACAACATGTATTGACCTCTCGGCCGATATGTAACAGCTATTTGTGCTGCTTTCTCAATGTCGCCATTTTCTAATAATTCGAGTATAACATTTCTTGCCGCGTGTATCGCTGGTACATTTGACAATTGCAATTTAACTATAACATCTTGAGGCGTGTTTTGCTTCAACAAGTATGGTATGATGTAGTCCCTTAAAGCTTCACCCGTTGGTTGTAACCCGTTGCTATGCATATTTTTTACCACTTGTAAAAGACCTTCTTCGTCCCTTTCTTTACCTTTTTGGACCAGAATGGGCCAATAGTAGTGTTGACGGAGTTCCATACCATCCTTTTTGAGTTCCTCAAGTAAATTCTCAGCTAATTCAGCTCTCCCTTGGCTCAATGCGGCATCAGTTGCTATATAAATAGCATTTTTAATAAGCCCTTCCGTTTGTAAATCTCTGCAAGACTTAATGATTGATTCAGCAGATTTGTTTAACTTTATTAAGTGTTTGATATAAAAAGCTCCTTTGAACATTGTGTCCTCTATATTGCCTGATTTTGGCATTGTGGCCATTATTTTCTTAGCAACTTCTTCTTGGTCTTTGTTAAGCAGTCTAAGTACGAGATTGCATACTTCTTGATTGTAGCCTGCTGTTTTATTCAGGTGTGGGAACACTTGTTCTACTTTGTCTCCGTGGCCACCGATTGCTAATTGTTCTATTATGTCTAACAAGTCCTGAAATTAATAATTAATATTTTTTAGGAACATAAGTTTACTAGTGGACTCAAAAGAACTAGTTAGCATCCCTGTAGAGAGATTTTTAGAAATTTCCACTCCTTAAAGAATGATCATTTCACAAGAGGAGAAGAAACTGTTACACTGAAGGGACAACGTGGCAGCATACGAAATCCAGTCAATTAAAAAATCTTGTTAAAAATATGAATAACACACAAGAAGATAATAAGTGATGATGATGGAGACAAAAATAAGTTAAAGTAAAAAGGAATAAAAGAAGAAATTGGCATTGAATTGCTGAAAGTTAAATTATTTTGAAAAACTATAATATAAAAATTAATATAGGTACATAACATACTGACAATTTTAATATATTCATACAAAATTAGAATATATTAGAAATTATTTTCCTTACAGATCCCTGTAAAATAGCCTTATGCAGGTTTTATAGTATTTATTAAAAAATATTTATAATTGAATGATCACGTCATTACGGAATAATCCGTAATAAAAATTGTAATTAAATACTACAAAATTTGCTTTATTTAGTAGCTTTGTGAAATTATTTATAATAAATGTCTAATAAAATTAAATATTTAACATTTATTATGTAAATTATTTTGGATTACACTCACTTTATCAGTTAAATAATTGTCCTGATCCTTTGCTGTATTGATTATAGTTTCAATACCATCAACATCCCCTTTCTTGGCGTAGCCACATGCTAACAAGGCGTAACTTCGATTTGAAGGTTTCAAACCCGCACTTGCCATGGTATCTAATACTGCTTTAGCTCCATCTGTGTCTCCATGGAAGGCATGTCCCATTATTAGCGCATTTAATACAGGCTCTGATACAGGCATGCTTAGTTCTCTCATTTTTTCAAGTACTTTAGTAGCTCCGTCTACGTCTCCCTCTTGGCAATAGCGCCACATTAGTCTTTGGTAAGTAACTCTGAAAAGAATTTTTTTGATCAAAAAGGTTATTTAAGCCAGATATTTACCACAAATGGAATCTTTGAAAAATAAATAATAGAAATACTAAGGTAATGTTTGTTTTATTGTACATATGTATACTACCAACATATATAATACTATGCTATGTGATAGTGAGGTAGCAGTTAAATGAAACCGTTAAAAAAGATTAATTAAGTGAATTTAAGTACAATTTTTTTTTTGAAATCCAATGTTTAAGCACTTCGCAGTGGTTCATGGTCACAGAAAGAAAGTGGGGAACAGCAACAGTTTCTAAATGGAATAGAGTGTTTGTAACTGTAGATTCCCAGGTTCCCTCCACCTACCATGCTATGTGCAGAATGCAGTACAAAGTTTACTTTAAAATCTTTAAGCCTTTACCTATTAGGTTGTAATCCTTTTTTTTCCATTTCCTCAAGGAACTGAGCTGGTGAGAAGGAATGTTCATTTTCAATATAAACACGTAACAAAGCATTATAATGTGACACATCCATAGGGACACCTCTCTCTGTTAATACATTCCATATCTTTTGAACAAGCAAAGTTCTCTGTTCAGGTAATTCCTCCGGTACAAGTTCCCCTAAAATATTAACAAAATTCTTTGCATACTAAATTACAAATATTTATAAGCAGTAAGCATAATGGTAATGAAGGTTCAATTTCCATCCATTCCTAACTCTCGTAGCAAGCAAATTGAGCAGATAGGAAATAGAGCGCCTTAACACTGTTTTCCCTCGGCCTACCCTGCTTGTAGTAAAAAGTAGTAAAAGCAGTAGTGAAATTGATTTAAAAATATATGAAACATACCACAACATCTGATAACCAATAGTGATTGTGAACTTGTGATATCATTTTTGGCTCTAAGCTCGTCAAATACTTCATCTATATCCCTCTTTGTAATTCTACCAAATCGTCTTACTTCAGAATCTAACTTTTGTAGTAATGGTTCTAAATTTTCACTCTTTTTAGTAGCATAATCTCGAAGATGTATACTGAAATGTAATAACTTAAATTTTACTTGAATTATATTAATTGGAAGTTTTGAAATATAGATGTATTAATATATAGTCAGATGACCATAATCGCAAATTCAATAATGTTTACTACTTACGAATTTGCTGCGGTTAAAGCTTTAGTATTAACTAATAAAGATGCTTCGGTAGTTTTGGCCGAATTTAAAATCAAAGTTCTCGCCGCACCAGTAAAGTATCGTACAAATTTGGTTGATCGTAGTAAAGACGACATTTTTAAGTTTTTTTTACTACAGCATGAATTAACTTTACTCAATTATAATTTTTTTATTTTACTGCATTGATATCTCAAAATATTGATCACAATTCACATTTACACATTTAAAAAGGATCTTTTTTGAGGTTATCTTGTTATGTCATTCCAAAATCCATTTATACGAAGCGATATCGAAATCCGTGCCGGAATACAAAATTACAAACGACAATAACACTATGGTTTATATTTTTAATTCGTAGTTTTATAGTATACTTTATGCATATAAAATCAAAAATCATGCATTTACGATTTTTATGTAAAAAAAATATTAAAATTAATGAAATTTCCAAAAGAAAATATTAATCATAACATATCGTGTGTTATTAATATGTATTATATGTTTGCTTATATGTGTATAGTAATTCTCTAAATTTATTTTTAAACGTCATTTAAAAACATTTATTACGTATAAGTTTCATTATTAATTGATTAAAAATAATATTTTTGACACACGCATATAAAAAAAATTGTTTTACGTAAACTGTGTCATGTACAACTTTTGTCATTTATGTACCTTACAAAAGCTGCAAGGTATTATGTGTCTTTATGCTTTATAATAAGAAACATTTTCCTTTACAACAGCATTACGTATCTTCTATGGATCAGACGATTTATAATAAGTGTGGCACTTATACTTGTGTGTATTACGTAGTATCAACTATCTGGTATCGGCAATCCGCAATTTTACACTATTGGCTATAAAGTAGAACTTTGGACTGCAAGAGCGGGCGGAAAATAAGGAGGAACCGGTCCAGAAATTATATTTAATCTCTTGTGCACATTTGTTCACTGGCATATATCGGAATAGGGACCCACCAATTTACAATCACCGGGTACTTCTTATAACCGACATAGTATCACAGTACAGTATCAACGTAGTTATCTAAAACACATAAAATGGTAAGTTTTAACAATTCCATTATTTGCTTTGACATTCATATGACCTTTATAAAAAAAACTGGAACTGGAATATATTAACTTTTTAAAGTTAAAAATTAAACAACTAAAGTCTTAACAAGAAGATTAATATTATATTTACTTGTTAGTTGCTCTTATTTAATTTAATGTGTTCATCTATAATTGATAATTATTTTTTCTTTAAATGTTTATATAGAATTAATAATGTTCTAGATTGCATATACATCATTAGAAAGGCTTTTTTATTGCTTTATCAAAACTTTAAAAATTATTCACGTGAAACACTTATAAAATATATATTTTATTTGTTAAATTTTATAATTTCAGGCTGCACCTATCAAAGTGGTTGTGACCGGAGCCGCTGGCCAAATTGCTTACTCCCTTTTGTATCAAATTGCATCTGGTGCAGTTTTTGGACCTGAACAGCCAGTATACCTTCACCTTCTCGATATAGCTCCTATGATGGGAGTATTAGAAGGTGTTGTTATGGAATTGGCAGATTGTGCTTTACCACTGCTTGTTGGAGTTTTGCCCACTGCTAGTCCCGAGGAAGCTTTTAAAGATGTAGCTGCTGCCTTCCTTGTGGGTGCTATGCCAAGAAGAGAAGGTATGGAAAGGAAAGACCTCCTCTCTGCTAATGTACGCATATTTAAAGAGCAGGGCCAAGCTCTAGACAAAGTAGCACGCAAGGATGTTAAAGTTCTAGTTGTTGGTAATCCTGCTAATACTAATGCTTTTATTTGCTCCAAATATGCACCTTCAATTCCTAAAGAAAACTTCTCAGCTATGACTAGGTTAGATCAAAATCGCGCACAATCTCAACTAGCGGCAAAACTCGGAGTGCCAGTACAGGATGTCAAAAATGTTATTATTTGGGGCAACCACTCCTCCACACAGTTCCCAGATGCATCTAACGCTGTAGTCAAAATAGGTGGAGTTGAAAAACCAGTGCCTGGGGCAATTAATGATGATGAATATTTGAAATCATCATTTGTGTCTACCGTACAAAAGAGAGGCGCTGCTGTCATTGCGGCTAGGAAAATGTCCTCCGCCTTGTCAGCTGCTAAAGCTGCATCAGACCATATGAGGGACTGGTTCTTGGGTTCGGGTGACCGCTGGGTCAGTATGGGTGTTGTATCAGATGGATCATACGGAACACCTAGAGACATTGTATACTCTTTCCCAGTAAAAATTAGCAATGGAAAATGGCAAATTGTACAGGGCCTGACTATTTCGGACTTTGCCCGCGAGAAATTAGATGTAACTGGCAAGGAGTTGGTGGAAGAGAAACAGGATGCCTTAGATGTTTGTAAAGATTAAATGTATAGGATATGAGATATATAGCATTATGTTGATATTATTGGCAATAAATTATTAATTTTTATTCAGAAAAAAAAACTGTTGTAATTTTGCACTAAGCTTTATCAACACAATAGATCAAATAGAAATCATACCGCAGATGTATTGTTTTCTTATACTAAAATAAAGAAATAGTTTTTATTATAATGCTATTTTAATTTGAAACTCTTGTTTACTTATATATTTTTTACTTCACTCTGTATGCTGCATATAGCAGGAAAGGCAGAGGGAACCTAGTTTTAAGACACTGTTCCCCAATTACCTCCTAATATTCGAGGCATTGCGTGTTGAGTAGTGGAACTCAACGCCGCGCTTTTGTCTTGTTACCAGAGCAAGGAAATGAAAATATATTAAATAGTTCGTTCCACACACGCCTGTCCCTGCGCCATGACGGCATGCCTATAAAATAAATAAAATTATGATATTTTTTAATATTTTTTAAAGTGTTATTCCACACTTAGGAAAGAAAAATACGTAGTCCTGGAAACCGACCAGGGGCCCGGAGGCGCGAGTTCGAGACCCACTACGTCCTAATTTTTATACGTTTTTTAAATAGGTATTAAAATTATGATATTATCCTTAAAGAATAATGATAAGAGTATTTTAAAATCTACAGAAGGCAATTATTTGAGATATGAGTTATGTAACATGAGGAAAAGCTTATCAATCTGTCGCAATTATTGATGTTGATAAAAACTATTGTTTACATTAAAAACGTAGACATTTTATGAAGATTGTCAATTTTTAAATAAGGTAAGTTTTTCAGTGTTTTATGGATTAATGTTTATAGACGCCATAAAAAATAAAAAAAAATAAAAAAGGTATGCACTAAGTAAAGCAACTCAAATAAAGAAAATAGTTTTTTATATTACCAGTTATAGCCTCTACCAACTTCATCTCGTGAAAGTATTTCGAGCTTATGTTGTCTCTATGTAGCTCCACGCTTTAACCCTAGCTAGGTAGTCAGAAGGATATGTCTGCCATGCACTTGGTTCTGGCACACCTATTTCGCCCCTTCTAAATTATAATGCTTTTAAATAAATTTATCTTAAACATGCGAGTGTGGCGGTGAGTTCCACCACTCAACACGTAATACCACAAAAATTCGTCGGAAAATAGGGAAAGGAGTGTCTATTCTGCTATATGCGTATAGTTAGTTTTAAAATTATTATATAGTTACTCTTAAAAAGGAGGACCGATGTTCCATTTTACTTGAATTATTTACAACCAATTCCACGTACACAGAGTCCACTTGACTTTGTTCTCGGTCAACCAAGTTTTTATATATTGTAGGCAGTTTTTAAATAGATATTATTTTTTTATAATATTATGATGCATACATTATTATTTACATTTAAATGTTTTGTTGGGTTGGTAAAGCGGTAGGTGTATGGTAAAAATCAAACAAATTCCCATACCCTAATTTGTAGGGTTAGGGAGGATTTCTTGGTAATTCTGAATACAAACCTCTTTCTCATAAATTCAAATTCAAATCCAAAATATTCTTATTCAAATAGAAGCACCTTTGAATCTTCGAATAAACATAAGCTATCACAGGCTCGGAAGGCAATTTTGCGAAGAAGAATCTGCAAGAAACTTAACAGTTGCTCTTTTTAATGTCAAATATCAAGCTGTATATCATAGATAGCTGTATAAAATTGCTTTTAATTGATTGATTTGGAATTCCTAACGAAAGAGAAGAAATTTGTAATTAAAGTGGCCAGTATGACAAAACCCGAAATTTCATTTGTATCAACCTAATATTTATCCTAAGAGCCCGGGATTTTCTGCGAGATGTTTTTAAAGATGCAGGTATTCTATTTGTCCGACAACATATTCAATGTCATAGTAAAAATAGTGACAGACACATGTATCTATTTGTATTTCGTTTACATTTGTTTGTTTTTTCTTCTGTTTTTTTTTGTGTTTGCATTATTCAGTTCCATTTTGTAAATGGAAAACTTGAAGTATCGCGTTATTTACGACTAGCGACCCGCTCGCGGCTTCGCCCGCTTAAGCTACATGACTATTGATCTAATAAACAGAAATGACTTCTAATATGATTTTTATTACTTTATCGTGATTTCTATAAGGACTTTTGATTGTTTTGAATTAAAAAATACGACCAATGTTGATATTCGATATTTATAAAAATATACGTAAAGCTAATTATTTCTTATACGTATAAGTTTTTGTAACATTACGTTCTTTTTACCTATGTAATGTCCGTCTCATCATAATTTTAAAACTCTGTTATCATAATTTTAAATGTGCTGATGTCAGTGAATAATTTAATTTACTCTTTCAGAAACAGTCTTAAATGTTAAATTATTTATTTGAAGGATTCATAATATTCTTTGTAAAATAGCTGTAATGATTGCGTATTAACTCCTGTACAGTTTTTAAATTAGTTAGATATTATATATTATTGGCTAAATGTTCAATTGGTAAATATGTAGTTATTAGAGCGAATTTAATTCAAACGAACGAACGAACCGAAGAATCTAAGTATTTACTTAATATTTCTTTGAAGATCAAATCGGTCTTTATTTCTGTGTTGAATTAATTACGACTTAAACTTAACTGTTATGATTTACGAAGGTAACCTTCACTAACAATTCAATTTTGTTTACTTTATTGTTAGTACTCTGAACAATAGTGCTTTAAAAATATATATTTTTATCAACAGTCATATAACTAAGGCGTTTCGAATGTCATTCTTTAGCGAAGAATCTTACCAGCGCGGTTGCTATATAACATTCGCAGGCAAACTAATGCCTTGAGTTCATTCAAATATATAAATGCTGATAACTTTTTTTTAATGATCCTATTTTGAAGAAACAAAAATTTTAAATGTTAAGTTGAGTAAAACAAAACAATTGGTGAACTTTTAAGTAAATGGGTTCAGTACTTTCAGATATTAACGTGATCATACATATAGACATATTATATATTATTGGCTAAATAATAAGACAAGAAATTAAAGTGTCCCTATATCCATTTCAGTCAAAATTACTAAATGTACAGACAAAATATTTTAACTGTTTTATTATACAGCGTGGAAGAGGCAGCGCTCCTTTTACGGAAACAGCATATAGGGTAAAATATTTCAAACCCACACCTAAAGAAATTAATCAAGATGCCTCAAGAGTTTGGACGTAGGATTTTTTTTTCATTTCCCGATTTTTATCCATACCTGTATTTCGTGTGACGCAATTACGTATAGATCCCAATAACGTAAACACTTACTACTTCAAAAATACTCCTAAAGGTTAAACAACTTTGAACTTTATCGCCAATACCTACGACTCGATTTCGGAATGAGGCGTGTGCGGCGGTGTTCCTTTGATAGGTTTATGTGTGCGTGCGTCGTCCTTACAAATGGCGTTTTATTTTAAAACAACAATTTTATTATTTATTTTGTTTGAAAAAATAACTTTTTCATTTTTGGGAATTTATTTTTTTCTGATTTATATTAGGCTTTTATAGAGTAGTTAAAACTGTGGTTTCATTTAAAGTGGTGCTTACACTTCCATATACACAGGATATAGAGATTACGAGTTCCACCGTGGCACCACTGCTGCGAAAACGGTTCGAAAGGATAATTATGTGTATAGCGGTAGTGTCGCAAAGAAAAATAGTGTGTTTTTGGTTCCAACGTTTTAGTTCTGGAAATTTCGACCTGTAAGACAAGCCCCGAGGACGACGGGCCCAAGACGGAATCGGATCCATCGCTAACCACGTCAACAAAAAAACTATTCTAAACCATTCTAAATAAATTGGGAGGATTAAAAAGCTTGAAAGGTGGGTATCTCACGAATTGAGTGAAGGAAACCGGCAAACGCGCATTTACTGCTGAGTTACATTACTTAACCGGCACAATAATAAAGGGTTTTTATCGAAATTGAATTTCAGGAAAATCGAATCGCGTTCATCGCAATGGCTGGATCCTGGCATGTCAGCCAAATCCTAACAGAAAGAGGAGAAACCAGGCCAAGTGGAGTGGAAAGAAGAGAAACCAGCACCAAGTGAAAATTGATCCAAAAAAAGTTACTTGTAAGCGTTTGGAGGACTAGTGCCATTACAATTTTCTCAAATCTAGCTAGACGGTTACGGCAGACGTCTATTGTCAGCAATTGCAAACCATGATGGAAAGGCTAGCTGATAAACAACCGAGGCTAGCCAATCGCTCTACGCCACTGCTGTTTTACGACAACGCTAGACCACACATAGGCCACAAGAATAGACCTTTGTGGAACGCCCATTATTAGAAGAGATCCAGATGGTTTTATATTAATTATATTATATTAACCTGGATTCTTTGGTTTAGATACGAGGGAATAAGGAAGGAAGTAAGTGTTTTTTTTAATATTTTTTTTTGCTGGCGTACATATCAAAAAAAATCAGCGGAAATATGAATGAATTTTGATGATCATTAGCCATGACGAAGTCGGGGTTTTTTAAATATCAAAAAAAAACATTGAAATTAAATATGAAAATAAATCTTAAAACATTTAATAGATTTACTATTGGCAACATTTCTACCAAATTTTGCTTATGACAATATATCCACCATTTTTTTTTTAATAATCCAAAAGCCGCCGTAGGTTCTACTTTCTAGGCGGGGGCCATTAGCCCGACTCCAGATATTTTTATTCGTAAGGTAGGTAACGAGCAGTCGGTTAACTTCGAAAATCGGATATTTC
>JAAIXJ010001800.1:111990-184083 GCA_013403705.1 Heliconius hermathena | reverse complement strand
TAATAATTATCTTTTAATATCAAATGCTAGTAATACTGCTAGTATTTCGTGTTCTGGTAACATTCACCAAGTAACAGCGTTGCCAGATGTTATCACGAAGAAGAGTGATTTTTAAACGTTTTAAGTACGGAAGGTAGAAATAATTTTATTAATCAGTAGTTTTCATTACTTATTCATTTATTACATGATGTATATTAATATTATATTTTTTTGATGGAAAAACGTCACTATACTTTTAACAATAACTCTGTCCTCAGAGTCTACATATTAGGATATTTAATTTTTGGGTTATAAATCGGGACATCTTGCCAAAAGTAAGACGTCTGGCAACGCTTAATAGTAGGTACCTTAGGGTAGGGTACAATGGCGTATGTAGAAATATTTTTAGATTTTAGTAAATTTGTAAAATATAATATTATATATATATATATATATATATATATATATATATATATATATATATATATATATATATATATATATATATATATATATATATATATATATATATATATATATATATATATATATATATATATATATATATATATATATATATATATATATATATATATATATATATATATATATATATATATATATATATATATATATATATATATATATATATATATATATATATATATATATATATATATATATATATATATATATATATATATATATATATATATATATATATATATATATATATATATATATATATATATATATATATATATATATATATATATATATATATATATATATATATATATATATATATATATATATATATATATATATATATATATATATANTATATATAATTTATTCTATAGCGGAACAATGCTTCTGTGTACAGCATTAAGAAAAGTACATATATTTAAAAAAATATAAATCCATTTTTATTACATAGTGCATCTTAAGTAATTTTCTTTTCAAGCAAACCTAAAACGACATCACAGATAACAATTATTTAATACCTATCCGATATTCCTCTTCTAAACTATAAATAAAAATTAAATTAAAATATCTTTTTTTCTTTTTATTTTGTATATAAAACAATTTGGATTTAAAATCCAGCTATTTTTTTAGTTATTTTGTCTGATATTTATTGACAATTTTTTTTCACGTTTCATATTTCAAATTTACGCCAGAGAACGGGAAAAATATAAAAAAATAAGAATTAAAGTATGTTACCGTACCCGTATATTATTTGAATGAAATGTATTTTTAATTATTTGATATCTTAAAAAACATATAATTTATCTGTATTTAAGGAATTTGCTAATATAAGTCATAAATTTGCTGGTAAACTCAGTTGTCAAACGGTATCTTAAGGCAAAGTATGCAACTAGCCTATGTAATATTGTAAACAGTATCAAACCTAAGACTTGAGTTCCGTAACTGTCGTTGGCCATTCCTATATCCCTTAACAGTATATTTGTATCTGAATATAGACAGAAGTCACTGTCACAGTCCATAAGTGGCCGCTTTTGGTACAACGCTAGGCAGAATCCGGTTAAGCCGTAGCGCAAGTACGATATTGACATTAAGAAGTGCATCATTTTTTCTATAAAGGCCCCAAAGCCCATTCCGTAACAGCATAATGCGAGTAATGGAGCTACTATTGCTGGCCCGACGATGGATCCGTTCTGTAATTCAAAATGTAAAATTTTAATATAAGTTATAATCAGAAGCGTCACATTTTTATTTTTAACTGAACTAATAATTTAACGTAACGTTTTTATTACTCATATATTATTTATAATATATTTTCCTATGAATAAAATAAAATTACGATAGATTCACCATTCAATGCGAATGCGATGTTTGTATATTTTATTTATAAAAATATCTCCGGAGTTTTGAGAGCTTCGAGACAAATAGAATTGTATAAATTAAATAATTCATAAATGCATAGAATAACTTACAGTGACATTAAATATGCAACCCACGAGTAATCCAAGCCCTTCCGAACATATGGCTGTTAAAATTCCACTAACTGAGAACAGAATAAATCTGTCTATTTCTAGAAGTTGTCCAGACATTGTATAGCAGATGGTTATAAAGAGTGTTCCTAAACATAACTGAAAAAAAAAACTTATATTTATAACTTTCTTTACTACTACGGGACTACGGGAAACTAATGTTAATACACTCCGTTCCCCACTTTCCGCCGAATTCTGGAAGCATTGCATGTTGAGTAGCGAATCTCAACATCGCGCTTACCCTCGACACCATAGCGAAGAAAAGGAAATATAACTTTAAATAAATAATTCATTTCCTCGAGTGAGGATCGAACTCATAACCACTCGCGTGTACAATCACACTTTGTGTTCCTGCGCCACGACTGGCCTTCTTTTTTTTAGTTTTAAATATCGAGGCCGTCGTGGCGCAGTGGGACAAGCGTGTGATTGCAGATGCGACGGTTGTGAGCTCGATTTCCACTTTCTACTTCATTCAAAGAGCTTTAATTTTTTCATCATTCCTCCGGGCAAAGTGCTAAGTAGCTTGTGGAGTGGAGTGAAGTACGTCTAGAGCATTCGCCTCGTACACCCCTTATTATAAAAGTAATTTATTAGAAAGTTGAACAAAAACAAATTTCACGTTTTGTACTGTAAAGGGATAGGCGACAAGATAAGCTAACATAAGCTTTATGAATCCTTCTGTGCTGTAACATACTTTATAAGAAGTGGATTTTGAAATACTACCTTATCAGTATTACTTTATTTCCTCACTTAATCATGTTCTTTTTTTATGTATATGTACATCCTGTATATTTATAGTTCATATGAATATGTATGTATATAAATAAAGATATATTTATATAGCTGTATCTATTATACAGCGTGGCGCACGGGCATAAAGTGTGACTGTACAAGCGACTGGTTAGAGGTTCGATCCCCACCCGAGGAAATTTATATTTCCGTATGTACGTTTTGGTGTCTAGGTACTCAACACGCAGTGCCTTAAAATTTTTTTCTTAAAATTGCCTACCTTACTATGTGTGGGAGCATGAAACTAAAAAAAATCTTAACTATACATTTAAATGTGACATACCATAATGGGCATCGTGGATAGTGTGAGAGCTGCATAATAAGCCTTTAAACTGTACCAGTGATTGAAATATTCTCTTCTCAACATCCGGAGTTCCAAAGGAACTGAAACAATACATTCAGTTTATAAAACAATAAACATAAACACACACAAATGTTATATTCATAAAGGTGTTTGTTTATAGTTTATATCAGCAAGTATACATAAGTATATGTATTTACTTGTATCAGAGAGATTTAAGATCAAAATATATTTAACCCTATGCTGATTGTAATTTTATGTTATTAAGCCTTTAGCGATATACAGTATGGTGGACAAGTCGTGGCTCCCTTGAAATTATTTATAGAAGGTCGCACAGATTTCATTTTGAACTTTTCTTACTTTTGATTATGCGCTTAAGTCCAGTCCAAAGCCACTTCAATTCCTCGACCGTTTCTATAGTATTTACGTAATTGAACTGTTCGATATCTTTTTGTAATCATATTGTGGATCATATTACTAAAATATCTATAATAGATACTTATTTTAAATTAAATTGCCAGCTTTAATATTTTGCAACATGTTTTACATTAATAACTGTCCATTCAATGTTACGAAAATCTATTGATAAAAGTAGGTAAGTAACTCCTAAAATGATATCCATTAGGATAACATGAGTTGTGGAAATTGGTATAAAAGGCCTCTTATTGACCCTTCTATGTAAATAGAGTTCAAAGCCTCTGGGGTTATTACTCGGCGGGATGTATGGGCGCAAAGTTTTTGTCATGTATATTTTACCATGGTGTACACTTCCGCGTTTTTGTATAGGAATGTATAAAATTTACTATCATATTTTGTTATTCAAAAATATTTTGAAAATTTATTTCTTCATTAGAAAAGTTTTATTTTTTTGGAGTAAATGCAGAGAAATTTAATCAACTTTAGATATTATGTATATTGTGTTGAGTGACACAATGGCGCTAGTAAAATTTATTAATACGAGCTATAAATATATATTTTTTCAGCTTATATATCCTGCATGTAGTAGGGTAGGCAGAGAGAGTGCTAAGACACACCGCTCTCTACTTTCCTTCTAATTCTAGAGACACTGCGTGTTGAAGCGAAGATAATAAAAATATTAAACATTTAATTTCCTCGAGTAGGAATTGAACCCACAAACTACAGTACACTTACAGTTCTTCTAGATGAAAGAACTTTACTAAGAAATATTTAAATTACTACAACAAAAACATAATAAAAGCTTTTTTCTAGTCAAATTATTAAAAAAAAAACAAATATTTAAGAAATTATTACTATAATATAATAATAAACAAAAAAATATAATATTTCTTTTTCTTATAACAAAAGGAACAAACTGTAGCTGGACATAAAAAACGTACGCGTAATTACAAATATGCGTCTCTTATCAACCTACTTCACAACGACAACTTGTTGTTATTTTATAATTTTTTATGTTTGTTAAAATTATCTGTAATTTGTATGCTTTTTATGTTTTCTTTAATTTTATATACTAAGGAATGTGCAGTGGTCATACAAGCCAAATCGGGCTTAAGACCGCGAAGAAAAATATTTTTTATGTAATAACAATATGTTATAAATAAATAAAATAAAAATAAAAAAATATATAATTACGCTTTAAATATTTTATCATTTATATTAAGTAAAAAGATTCGGATAAATTTACATTTCATTAAGTAAATAAAATTTTCGCCTCCTTGGTCATTTTATAAGTGAGCTAAAAATGTTCTATTTTAAGCATTTTGTTAAAAGCTAATTCCATTGTGATTTTATATTAAAAATATTATGGAACATTGATATATCAAATTTCTAATAAGATTTTATACCGATTTCTATTAATGAATTAAATTGAGGCCGGTCGTGGCGCAGTGGCACAAAGTGCGACTGCAAAATCGACTGGTTGTGGGTTCGATCCCCACTCGAGGAAGTGAAATATTTATTTATATTTATATTTTCATTTCTTCGCTCTGGTGTCGAGGCAAAGTGCGGCGTTGAGTTCCGCCACTCAACACGACATGCCTCCAGAATTCGGCGGAAAGTGGGGAACGGAGTGTCTTAACACTAGGTTTCCTCTGCCTACCCTGCTGTGTGCGGGATACAGCGTGAAGCTGATTCTGATTCTATTAATGAAAACTAGTCTTATTTCTTTAGAGGCAAAAAGGCAATGTGGACTAACTTTACGATTGTATTAGGGGTTAGATATTAAAAGTTTTATTTAAGAGCCTATATGTTAAATTGTGTGTGTATATTTTTAGGTGCAAATGTATATGTGCATACCTAAAAAAATTAATCATGATACCTCAACAGTTTAGACGTAGGATTTTTTTTCATTTCACGATGTTTATTCATACCTATATTTCGTATGACGCAGTTACGCATAGATACCAATAACGTAAACACTTTGAACTTTGCCGCCAATACCTACGACTCTACATCGGAATGAGGCGTGTGCGGCGGTTTCAAGAACGACGCATGCACACATAAACCTATCAAAGGTGATAGGTTTATGTGTGCATGCGTCGTTCTTGACAAAGGACGTTTTATATTACAACAATAATTTTATTATTTATTTTGTTTGAAAAAAATATTTTTCATTTTTGGGAAAAAAAATAAATAATTGTATTAGGCTTTTATAGAGTAGTTAAAACTGTGGTTTTTTTAAAGTAGTGCTGAAACTTCCATCCTGTATTTAGATAGATATAGAAACAAATTAGATTGACTGGACCACCAGTGAGCTCATTTCTATGTAATCCAGCATTAACTATGGCTTGGTACTGTTTCAAGCGATTAGTACAATAAAAATAGTGCCTCACGCCGTATCCCGCACACAACAGGGTAGGCAGAGGGAACCTAGTATTAAAACACTCCGTTCCCCACTTTCCCTCGAGTTCTGGAGGCATTGCGACGAGTGGCGGAACCTAACGCCGTGCTTTGCCTCGTCACCAGAGCGAAGAAATGATAATATAAATGTAAATAAATATTTCACTTCCGCAAGTGAGGATCGAATCCTCAACCAGTCGATTTTACAGTCACACTTTGTGCCACGACTGGCCTCAAAAAAAATAATTGTGCAACTATGTAAATATTGTTTAGAAGTTATTAAAAATATAAAAATTGAAAATGAACTTACATATTAAAACAGGAATCATCACATAAGTGTACATAAAGAAGACAATGCAACTGAGACAAAACTTGAAGTTGGCAATGGGCAAGTTCCCGTCGTTACCGATCAAAAAGAAAATCCCACCTAGAAGTACGGCGGCACTGACATGGTGTAGCAATTGAATCCATAAATTCAGCTGAAATATCAAAAGTATTATAAAAATATTTATTTTATTATAATATGTTAAATTATTTAGAAAACAACGTTTTTTATAAAAGTATTTTTCTTTCCTTAGTGTGGAATAACACTTTAAAAATATTAAAAGTAATTATGGATGTTTGTTTGTTGAGGCCGTTTTGGCGGAGTGGTTCGACCTCTACTCGGGAGAATTGAAATTATCTTCATTTCCCCGATCTGATAAGCCAAGCGTGGCATTTTGTTATACAGTAGTATAAACTATAACAATACGCAATATCTTCAAGGTAATAGGTTCCCCGCTTTACATAAATATATTAAAATAAAATGGAAACACAATGATTTTTTAAACATTTTTAAAGTGTTATTCCACACTTAGGAAAGAAAAAAAAAACATTGTACTTATTTTCTAAATAAGTACAATGATTTTTTTTGCAATTGTCGTCCGTAAGGAATATGAAAAGAAAAAAAAACAAATTTGACGAACTTACTGAATTTCTTCTCATCTGTAGGAACATTCGATTGCTCAATATAAGAAATTGAGTTAGGAATGTTGTAGGAAAATCCATTTTCTGTAAATGTTCTCTCGCTACATGTTCCACGAATATCCTTTGTATTGATTCATCTGAATGAAGAACCGGTTTCCTAAAGTAGCAATAAGAAAAATTAAAGTTTTTTTAACGATATAAACTGAAACAATACTTATATATTATATAATAATACTATTCTAAGGCATTATTGAACGACTCATAAGTTTCCAATACATGACATTTAAAAATAAGAAGTTCACTTTCTAAATAACTTTCAATGAATGTGAATCAAAAATACTAAATATAATAGTATTATTGATTCACACTTTTACCAAATTGTGTCAATTATTTCCTGAAATTATTTAAAAGGAAAAAGAAATCGCAGCAAATAAGTCTTTTAAGTGGTTCATTTCGGAGCGTCTTCGGGACAAGGGCGAAAACGTTTATTTGCCAACTTTGTAAATGATAACAATAAAAGTTAACTCACCGCCCGCCCCTTACGGTCATTCGATCAAGTTTTCTGCTAAGTTTTCCGTTTTGACATAATTCGGACATTTGGGCACTCGATTCTGCATTGCCGTGAAGAGTTTCTAGTACAAAGTCGGCAGGATTGTGAGTGGTTGGACATATATGGCCGATCTCAGATAAATATGGTACTAACATAGGAGCTGCACCCTGTAAAAAATTATTAATTTATTCTAAAATGATCAAGAATAAGGTAATGGGCTTAGGAAATATATTCGAAATTCTATGAAATGTTATTGCGCTTTCTGTGAACTCAAAGAGTTTCAAGATTACAACTTTTACTCGTAACGTTATTTTATTATATCTAACAAAATGGATTTCTGAAAGCGTGATTGATAAACGGAAATTTAAACAACCTTTAATTAACAGTATATTCAATAAAAAGTTACCACACAAGTTACCTGTCAATATGATATTATTAAACAAACAAGTGCATTTTTTATTAAATTACTGTGAAAAAATGTTATGAACTAGAGTTGTATGGTCTGTTTACGATAGCTTTAATGTGTTTGAGTATATATAGAAGTAAAAAAAAAACATTATTAAAGTAATCGAAAGTGTGGATTACTATTTCACAAAACTTTTGAAAGCTTTACACACTTCGGGGCTGCAGACCCAATAATAAAAGTCACAAACAAGATATATGAAGAGGAAAGAAATATGAAAATTGCAAGAAGTTCGTGGGCACTCGGTAGTTTTATTTTATCAACTTTTCTCAGCGAAGTGTTTAATATCACAAAACTTCTAAACGATAGATGCATAAATATTTAAAAATCATAATTGACGTAGCATAGCAAATTGCTAAGCTAATTTGCGAATTTAATAAATTTCAAAATCAAAAGAATTGACTAAAATTTTATTTACATAAAGATGACCAAATGCATGCATATTGTAATTAAGTATAATGCATCGAACGGAAAAGAGTGAGATTGACTCTTATGTTGACAATTGGGAAGGCTTTACGCTATTTACAGGTCGTGACGGCCACGTTCTCGGTCAAACCTCATATTTTTGTATGAAAAATATTCCTCTTTGCATGTCTTAACCGGAACTATAGTTTGAATACTTTTGTTTCTCATATTAGAATATTTTTAATAGATTGAGATTGTACCGTGAACAAACTGTGACTGGCGCTATAGTGTGAATCCTTTCTTAATGAAATATCAAAGAAACATCATTTTGTTTCTCTAATCTGTAAGTTTTGCTTAGAACAAATTTGAATACTACTGAAAACAATCGGTTAATTGACTTGAAGACTAATCTACTACTGTCCAAAAGTTTGGAAGCACATCTGTTGTAGGTCAATACATATTTAATTATATCGAAATACTAATTCAAAGACTTAACAGATAATTTATTTATTAAATATATATATGTATATACCCAATACTTGCTGAATATTCTGCATTTGTTCGCTACATATTTTTTTGACCATAATGAATAATGTTTTTAATGTGTGTCTGATGAGTCGTGGTTTTAAATATTAGGTCGAAATTTATGACAGTCTTTTATGACAGTCATTGTGTTCTGTTAAAGGGGTCGTCAGCAAATTTTATTTTAACCTAACATAAGATTAAAATAAAATTGAAAATGTAAATTTATGTTGTGATTGTGATAAACCTAGCGGCGGAAGCGGCTCAATCATTTGATTAAGTAAATAAGATTGGATTTATCATCGAAATAGTATGGACTTCATTCCCAAAACTTTTGAACTTAATAAAGTGTCTGTTCTGTCTGTCTATCTATTACCCCTCAAGGGAAATAATCTGTACTATACAATATTCATGGCCGACGGGAGTTTGACCTAGTTTCCCAATATTTAAAATTTTAAGTATCTATTACTAACATTGACATTTGAATTATACTTTCAATGATAGCGAATCGTATATATAAATCTGTGTTATTTCTAATCGTATCTGTGTGATTTCTTTTATTTTTAATATATTATTCACATTTTGGTCTTGCTGGTATTGGTTAGCTTCTTGAGGCAAGGACCTTCTACCTACACAATACAATCTAGGTGCGGTTGTAAGCTATGAATATTAAAGTCAGCTTTACGCTGTGTCCCGCACACAGCAGGGCTGGCAGAGGGAACCTGACGTGTTCCGCCATATTATATGCAATGCCTCAAAAGTTCGGCGGAAGGTGGGGAACGGAAATGTCTTACAATATGCGGGATACAGCGTCAAGCTAAAACAAAAAAGTATCTATTGAAGCCAATTAACAGTCATAAGAAGTAAAATTGTATAGGTATTGAAATGAAATTCATATTTTTATCCTTAAGATAGCATGAAAGTAAGATTATCCTTTAATCAAAAGAAGAAAAAGTGGTAAAAGGCCTTGAGTAGAAATATTTTTAATACAATTGTAAAAGGATATCGTAATATAATAGAGAAATTTCCTTGTACATACCAATAACCTTACTTTAAAAAGTAAATAGTTCTATTGTTTTCTAGTTGTTAAATAGAAAACAATAGAACTACCTATTTATAAAATAAAAATAAATAAATAAATATAAAAAAATCTCTATGCTTGTGCTAATAATAAATAAATTAAAAATAAATTAAATTAGCTTCACGCTGTATCCCGCACACAGCAAGGTAGGCAGAGGGAACCCAGTGTTAAGACCGTTCCCCACTTGCTGCCGAATTCTGGAGGCATTGCGTGTTGAGTGGCAGAACTCAACGCCGCGCTTAACCTCGACACCAGAGCGAAGAAATGGAAATATAAATTTAAGTAAATATTTCATCTCCTCGAGTGGGGATCGAACCCACAACCAGTCGGTTTTGCAGTCACACCTCGTGCCGCTGCGCCACGTCCGGCTCATAATAAATGTTTATTGATAATATATAATATTGTATTTGTTTATAATTATTATTTCTAAATAAATTATCGTAATATGTAAAAATTTAAAAAAAACTTTTAAATTAAGTATGAAGTGTATTTATTAAAAGGCTGTGAGCTTCCTAAAAATAAGCTTATTATCTGTTTCATTTCTTAAAATGTTAACTATATACTAAATATTATATTTTTAATAATTGTCGAAATTAGAAAGTGCTAGAGTAATGAGACGCATGCATTTACGTGATTGTTAGACTATTTCTTTTAATAAGGGCGATGTGTCAATCTCAATATAGATTTTTTTTTAGTTTCCGGTTGTATCCCGCACATGGGTACACAGAGAGAACCTGTGAACCGACTGTTAAATCGTTTCGGTCCTTATTAAGACACTTCCGTTTCCCACTTTCAGGCAATTTTTCTGGCACGGCGTGTTAAGTGTCAGAACTCAACTCGTTACCATAGTGAGGACATGAAAATATGAAATATTTAAAATATCAACCCACAACCGTCGCGCTTACAGTCACACACTTGTGCCTCTGAGCCACAACGGCTTCTATAAAGTAATTGTCTATCTTTTATATCTAATAATTTATTTCTAGTCTTTCACGCCTTTTTCGATGTAGCAGAGTAGGCAAATAAATAACTAGTGTTAAGACACTATGTTACCTCCTTTTCGCCCAATTTTCGAGACATTGCTTTTAAGTGACTGAATTCATTGCCACACCTTGTCTACCAGAGCATGGAAATGTAATTTAAATATAATAGAACCCCCGATCATCGCGTTTAAAGCGAGACGTCCCACTGCGCCACGACGGCCAATAACCAAATCAACATTAATCTTTTCGTGTTAATATCGTTTACGTCACACGCCTCTTCAATCTTATCTAATCACAACATTCGCAGCCGCTTTTAGAACTCCAAAGTCGATCAAATTTACTCAAGAATTTTACTTTTGGCGAAGTCATCGAGTAGGTACCTATAGCTATACTAATAGAGCGTAATGTTCGGGAGTGAAGAACTTATATTGTCTGGCACGAGGAGGTTAATTAACTGAAATGATGTCGGCACCGAATATGCCAAACGAAAACTTTAAGCCCAAATCAAATGATTTATTCAGTCCTTGAAATAATATTATACGAATAAGATTTGCATTTAGAGAGAGCCATATTATTTATCAAATGTATATTTTGTATGTGTAACCTACCAATAAATTAAAAATCAAAATTAAGTCAGCTTCACGCTGTATCCCGCACACAGCAGGGTAGGCAGAGGGAACCTAGTGTTAAGACACACCGTTGTTAAACATTTTCCGCCGAGTTTGCCGAACTCAACGCCGTGACTCGCCTCGATACCAGAGTGAAGAAATGAAAATATAACTGTAAATAAATATGGGATCGAACCCACAACCAGTCAATTTTACAGTCACACTTTGTGCCCATGCGTCACGACTGGCCTCACCTACCAATAAGTATCAATTTAAAGGAGTTTATTTATTATATTTTGTTGTAGAGAATGGAATATAAGTAATTTTAGTTTTATTTAATTTATTATATTCTGTGGCAACCTCTAGTGGAGGCCTATGTTAGAAAATAGAAAGCAAGAGAGAGAATCTTTATTCATATGTAATTTTTAACTTCGTCGTTCTGGTAATGAGGCAAATGCGGCGTTGAGATCCGTCACTCAACATTCAATGCCTCCAGTATTCGGCAGAAAGTAGGGAACGGAAGTGTCTTAATGGGAACAGATAGTCTTAACACAAGGATCTCAGGTTCCTTTTGCCAACCCTACTATGACCTTGTGTTAAGATAAACTGGATTTAATGTCTTAAAAGATAAATTAATTGTACTAAATCACATTGTTCTAAATCACATCTCGCATTTAACGGCTAATGAACTTCATTTAATTATCTTTTTGATATTCTTTTATTATGAAATATTATTGTTAATTTTAAATGAATAAAAAGTGATAAATTAAGGAAAATTTATACTAAAGATTATCTTAATAGTAACTTTATATACATTTTTAGGGTTCCGTACTAAAAGGTAAAACGGCACCCTATTGCGAAAATACAGCCGTTCGTCTGTCTGTTTGTCTTCCTGTTCCACTGCCACCAGGCTGTATCTCATGAACCGTAACAGTTAGATAGTTGAAATTGTCACAAGTAATGTTACCGCTATAATAACAAATACCTAACATAATTTACATAAAATAAATATTTAAGGAGGATCCAATACAACAAATGTTATTTCCTTGCCGTTTTTATAGATAAAAGACCCTTCGTTTCGTTGGCGGTCCACTTGGCCGGTTTCTTTACTAATTTCTTATCTTCATTTAGTAGGTAAGTAGATAGGTAGGTAAGTTCCTGATAGTCTTACCTGATAACAACAAAGTCCTCTAGCCAACACGTACACGCGATCAAACAGTGAAAACAGAGATGCCGACGGCTGATGTATAGTGCATATGATAGATCTTCCTTGTCGAGAGAGCAAGCGAAGAAGAACTACAAGCTGACGAATTGATACTATATCGAGGCCACTGAAACAAAACATATGTGTCTTTATTTTTCATGATTTGTTTTAGGCATGAAAAATTATATATAATAGTTATATATTAATAATAATATAATAGTTATATATTAATAATAGTTTTTTTCCTTTAATTTATAACCTCTTTGTAATTTATGAGTCAAGCCACCCTTCTTCTCTTTCCACATGAATTCGAGTCTGCAGGGTGGTGTGGAATTTTCACCGGGCACTTTGTCTACCATAGCGTGAAAATAAACATAATTCATTTCCCCGTGTGGGGATTAAACCCGCAACCACCAATTTTTGTAATTAGACGACGTCTCACTGCGCCATGATAGCATATCTTTTTTTATTAGCTTCACGCAGTACCCTGCACACAGCAGGGTAGTCAGAGGTAACCTAGTGTTAAGATAATCCGTTCCCCATTTTCTGCCGAATTCTGGAGACGGAACGTTGAGTGGCGGAACTTAACGCCGCGCTTTGCCTTGACGTCACAGAAAAGAAAAGTAGAATATTAAATATTTAATTTCCTCGAGTGGGAATCAAACGCACAACCTGCCCCGTTTACAGTCACACGCTTGTGCCCCGGCGCCATGACTGGCCTCAATGCAAAAATATATATGAATGTGGTTTAATATTAAAAAATAAAAAATTTTAACTGTGAAAATATTTTGCTAACACAGCAATATGAAATCTGCATTCAGCTTAAACTGAATAGACACCCTTTTATAAAGCTAATAACAGAGAACAAAACATTGGAATCGGAGTAAAAGTTCGGCACACCAAACTTTTTTCAATATTGCGCGTAAAACTTTGTAATAGCAATTCAGTCGGCACTTTAAAAAATAATTTGAAATCAGGCAATCAATTTGAAAATTTATTTGTAATTATTTAGATAACGCGTATAATATGTGATAATAAAAGTAATTATAGTGTGTAAATGTATTGACACTATCTACTTATATCTACTATATATACTATTACAACAAAGTAATGGTTATGATATTGAAATAGATTAACAATATCTGCCAGATTTCACAAGTTTTAGGGACATATTGTATCCATGGGCGTATCTAGAAGATATTTTCTGGCTTTGAAAACATATATATGTTCCTATAAACATTTTTTTTTATTTCAAGTAAATTTTTTGTCATTAAAATTTCTGGGGTAGGCACAAGACTATTGGACTATTGAGGTGGGCACGGACCAACCAGCTCCTCCTATTCCTACGCCCATGTTTGATGTTTGTCCAACAAACGCTTATGTTGTAAGTTATCAAGCATAACTTTAATGTTTACAACTGTTCTTGCCGCCGAATGAGTTGTAAGACAATGAACTAGCCAACGCTTACACCCATGCGAGTCCTCCTATTCCTACGCCCATGTTTGATGTTGACACAATTTTGCTCCGAGAGTGTCAAGTATATCATTATTACACTTAAATTCATTAACAAAAACTAGTTTACAACATCATCAAATTAAAGATAATAAACGTACCCTATAATAAAATAAAATAATTAAAACTACACTATACAAAAAAAATAAGATTTTAAAATGATTTCAGAATATCTGTAAACCGAAATGACGTGTGTAAATTGTTTTCTTTTATTTAAATATAGACTGGAAAAGGAATGTTAAATTAATAAAACGAAAATAAAAAGATTATTGTAAATACCAACCCTAATAGCTATATTAAAAAAGGAATAAGCTCAATGGTTACCAGTAATCAATATCAGTAAAAATACAATAAATATATTATATTTTATTAAACTCCACTTATTATATATGAATACGTCAATTAACAACGCGCATAAAAACCATTGCAAGGACTTCGATCACTCGATTACCTATTTAAATTAATTAAAAAAGTAAATGTGAACGACGCTATAACACATATATTGAATTATTACATTATATAAAAATATTTTACATTATTGAAGACACATATTAGCGTATCTAGAGATATTTTCTCCGAGGCCTGGACTTAGCTTTGAACAGATATGTTGGTATAAATGTTGTTTTTTTAATTTTTATTTTTTTTTCTCACGACACATACACATTGATATTGAATACATAAAATAAAAAAAAAAAATCTTTTCTTTTCAAGCAACATAGGCTCATAGTTGGTTAGTACAATGAATTACTTAAGAACGATGTTAGTAAAATAAAATACAAACAAAGATGACATACAATAAAATAAAATACAATACAAAAATAAAATTCAAAGAAATATTAGTTACAAATCAAAATATAAATAAATAAATAAGTAAAACAAATAGCTACCACAGAAAGATTGACCCGCCTACATTTTGCACATGCAACCTGATAAACCTTCCGATGGTCGGCCCATCATAAATACCTTCAGGATGCTGTTGGTGCTTACCCTTACAACCCTTACCCTTTGTATAACTGACGCCACCTTTTTACGCATTATCCCGAAATAATCGAAACATGCCTGATGCACTACGGTGATAAGGGAGCCTCAAAAGTGCCCTGAAGGCATTATTATACTGTACTCGCAGAATGTGGGCTGCTCTTTGGGTACAGCTAGCCCAAAGGCCGCTGGTGTAAAATGTTTGGCAGTAAGCTTTAAATAGTGCAATTTTAATATGTAATGAACAACCAGTAAACCTTCTGGCCAGCATGTTAGCCCTTACAGCCAATGCCCTGCGTTCTCTTTCCATGTCTTTATCATCTTTTATATTTTCAGTAAAAATGTGTCCCAGATATTTAAATTCAGTTACCCTATTTCCCACTAAGTTGTACAGGAAGGACACATGTTGGACTTTTATTTTTCCCTATAAAGACTTAAACTCAATTTTCTTAGGATTATATATTAGGCCATGCTGTTTAGCATATTCTTCACAGATTGATATTAACTTTCTAATTTCGCATATCAAGGCTCAGCAACACCATGTCGTCTGCATAACTTAAGTTATTTACACATTCACCATCTATATGACATCCAACATGTGTTCTGCTGAGCTTAATAAGTAATTCGTTAATATAAATATTAAAAAGTCTTGGAGAACTGAGACCTCCTTGCCTCACTCCACAATCGCCGTGTGATCCCGGCCTAGAATAGGATCATCCTGGTACTGGTGGTGTCGTAAGAGGCGACTAAAGTACGTGTGGTAGAGTCACGTCGCCAGCAATGGCAACACGCATGGGCAGACTCGACCGGAACATACCGTAATACCGGGCTCCGGCGCCCAACCCACCTTAGCGGCAACGCACCTGTAGCTCCTCTGGTGTTGCACGGGGTCGTGGGCGGCGGTGATCACTTGCCATCAGGTGACCCAAACGCTCGTTTGCCTTGTCCTTTTCCATAAAAAAAAACAATCAAGTTTATATGGCTCAGACAAAGCATTTGACTATTTTACAAAATTTCTCTGATTATCATACCAGATGGACAATATAGATATTAGTGAAGCAGGAATGCCGCTGCTCCGAAGCTTTTCCCACAGGATATCATATTATAGTAAACTAGGTCGAAGGCTTTTGACAGGTCCAGGAAAGAAGCATACACTGGTGTTTTCCTATCAGTATAATATTTGACGTGCTTCAGCGCAAAAATGGCACTTTCATTTGACAACTTAGACCAAAAACCAAACTGCGAATCGTGTAATTGTACATATCCACCGTTGCAAGTGAAATAGGCCGGTAGTTACGCTTATTCGCTATGTCTCCTGTCCTGTTTTTTACAATAGGTACAATTATTGTGTCCAACATCTCCTGTGGCAAGTAAGAATGTCCTATACAGAGATTAAAGAACATTGTGAACACTCCTGGCATAAGTATACCAGCATTTTGAAGGTTCTCGATGCTGAGTCCATCGTGTCCGGGAGATTTACCTCTCTTCATATTTTTAATTGCATCTTTTATTTCTTTAAAATTGAACCTTATAGAGGATTCCGATTTACGAGACTCAGCATCGTTCACTCCTGGCTGAGATTCAAGAGGAGAAATAACTTTAAAATGTTCCTTTCTTTCCAAAATGATGAAAATTTCTTTGCCGTATAAAAGGAAGCCAAAATATCCATTTTTATATTTTCTTGGTTTTTAATGCACTATTTTAATTTTCACTTAAATATCCTATGACTTAACCTCATTTCCTCAAATATATGCCCACTTGTGGGTTGGCCATACGACATCCATATTTGAAACTTAACTCTGGCCTTTGCGTGAGATTTTTTAACATGTTTGTTTCAGCCTTTTATACTCTTATAATTTCCTTTACTTACTTAACGTTCTACTTTTACAAGCAGCATCCCCTAATATCCAAACAATACCTTTATACAATTTGTCCAACAAACGCTTATGTTGTAAGTTATTACAAAAATAGTCCGCACATTGTTCAAATTGTGCAGGAAACTCAACATTTTTTAACTTGTTATTACATAATTGTGAGTATCTTGCAATGTCCTCAGTATTTCTTTCCCCCCATCGAAGACCGCTATTTGCAAGCTTAATCGCACTGGTTTTTGATTTAATTACATTAATATCACACTCTAACTTCAAAGGACAATGATCTGACCAATACGTATCAAGCATAACTTTAATGTTTACAACTGTTCTTGCCGCCGAATGAGTTGTAAGACAATGAACTAGCCAACGCTTACACCCATGCCAGTCACTTATGTATGTATACGTTTGTGATGAGATGCCAAGGCGGTAAGTATCTGCATACAACAATTCTTGCTCAGTACAAAAACTAAGAAGTTTTTTAAAAAAATGTCTCACCCGGGTGCGCGTTGAAATCCCTCAACACATAAACAGATTCAATATTGTTGTATTATATTATAGAGACAATTTTACTGAGACAGTTTGTAAAATCTGCAAGGTTTTAACTATAATCCGTCGGCATATACGTATTTATAACCATAAAACATTTGTCATTTACTATTATTTTTATTGCACAAATCCGATCACTATCACATTGCACCACAGTCACACACTTCAATGCACTTTAATTCACTTTTACGCCATAATATTGCAACTCCTCCGAAGTGTCTCCCTTTACAAATACCAGCTGATGCGTCCACCGAAGACTGCAGTGTAACTCAATTCATGATCTATATTATCTAGATAGCATAAATCTTGTGGATATAATTATGTTTCTTGTAACAATACAATGTCAGCTGTCATGCACAGTGATCGCACACAGTTCAGCGACCTCTTGACATTTTTACAACTAAATGTTATTATGCTCAAGAAAAATAAATATTATATATTTATTTTTCTTCTAATGAAAATGATACTGTAGTACAAAATGGATTGTTACTCTTGGGAGTTTGACATGTTACAATTTTCCAAACACGGCTCGGCTTTATGACCAATAAAAAGTTACGACGGGCGCGGTGATTAAGCCAATTACTTCTTATTGTGTACATGTAATTTCGCGTAATGCAAGAACGTATCTACTATTGTATTCGGCTAAAGGTAACCCAACATATAGAACCATCGGTAATAAGTATACCTTTTAATTTTATTGTCCATAAAATCTTTTGTTTGGATAAATACGTGTATCTATAATGCACTTATATTTTATACTGTATTTATTTAAAGTGTTTTTTTGTATTCATAGTGTTTTGAAGTAATACAGTGCAACATCGATTTGAAACGGAATCAGAAAATATTCGATATATCAAGTAATTCGTTATACAGAGGTTCGGATGGTCTACGATTCGTTTTAACCAGGTTAAAAAATTAATGATCTCAGGTTTTTGGCTGATCAGCCATTGCAAACTTTAAAACGACAGTGTCAAACAGCAACGTTTACATTACTGAACGCCAAACAATAATAACTGACTTGCGAAAAATTCTAAACATGAATTTAATATGAAATTGAATGTAGTAGGCTGACAAAATTTATGTAAAGGTTATGAATTAATGAAATTTGTTATATACAGGTAAATAATATATATATATATATATATATATATATATATATATATATATTTTGGAAGATTGAAAATTCGTTATAAAAAGATTTTTTTAACAAATGTATGAATATTTGTAATGTAAAGATATATTTTGTATTTACTCTTACGGGCAGTTTTAGGGGATTCGTTAAATCAAGTTAAATTCGTTATGTTGAGCGTCGTTACATTAAGGTTATACTGTATATCATATATTTTAGATTTATTTCAGTTGCACCGATTTTTCTCGACACTCTGTTATGTTTTACAAAAAATGTGTAAGCCCAATATCTAACTCTTACGGGCAGTTTTAGGGGATTCGTTAAATCGAGGAATTCGTTATATTGAGGGTCGTTATATTAAGGTTATACTGTATATCATATATGTTAGATTTTTTTTGTTATGTTTTACAAAGCCCAATATCATTACCCAACCTGCTGTAATATCATGAGAATTTTTTTTTTGTTATTATTATTTTTTACACTACAGACTCATGAATTAAGAATACATTTCATAACTATTTATATTTTTTAGACAATAATTAAAATTACACTTCAGTTTTATCTATCATTAGTAGTAGTTTATCTTCGGAAATTCCTGCAGCTCTAAGCTTCGCTTCCAGGGTCGAATAATTATTTCTTCGCAAATCCAAAGATTCACTTGTATGGTAGCTTTTAAGATTGCTAGGAATTCGAGGAACGTGTTCCTGTAATGGTCTTTATGACCCGATGTCAGTACCAGGTTAGATGGTTATACCTGGTTCGTTGCTGCTATTGTTAACGCGGGCCGAGCTCTGGCATTGAGGTCTGTTGCTAGATTTTTCCTGTAGTTCTCTACTACCACCACCTGCCTGTCGTATATTTTTCTCTTATCCAATAGTCCTGCCATGGCCAAAAAATATATTATTTTTTGCTTTTAGCCACTTTTGACTTTTACATAGTTTTCTGACTGGGAGTTGAACTCATTATCATGATGTGCAATGTCATTATTGTGTGTTGTCGTGTCTGTGGTGAGCTCAACACATACATATTCATAAAAAATTATCACTTAACATTCTACCGTGAGTCACGTTTAATAAATAGCATGTAGTATTATAATTTCAAGAAAATAACTTATAACATTTAATTGCTATTCATCCGCACGTTTGTTTTTACGCCATTTACTCTTAAAATATGTATTATATTGTTGGAATCATAATGACATTAATGTTTTATACTACTAAAAAATTATTTATTGCTGTTTACGTATAATTAATAAAAATATTATAGTAAAAACTCAGTTAATTGTTTCTTCATTATATTTTATTTAAAATTGTACGCAGTTATTATTATTACTAATTATATTGTTACCGGTAAAGTATTAAAAGAAATGATGATGGTTCTTTTGTTGTTTTGTTTTGTTCTTTTGAGGCCGGTCGTGGCGCAGCGGCACGAGGTGTGACTGCAAAACCGACTGGTTGTGGGTTCGATCCCCACTCGAGGAGATGAAATATTTACTTAAATTTATATTTCCATTTCTTCGCTCTGGTGTCGAGGTTAAGCGCGGCGTTGAGTTCTGCCACTCAACACGCAATGCCTCCAGAATTCGGCAGAAAGTGGGGAACGGAGTGTCTTAACACTAGGTTCCCTCTGCCTACCCTGCTGTGTGCGGGATACAGCGTGAAGCGTGAAGCTAATGATGGTTCTTGTCAGATTAGTTTTAATCCTCTCGATGAAACGTATTTTACGAAATATTTTTTATATGATTCAATTAAAATCACTAACTGACTGACCTTGTAGAAATACTTATTTATTTTTAAATATTAGCAACGTTAACATTTAATTCAATGTATATTTATGTGGAGTTTTAAATTTTAGTATACAATCTTTAAATGCAATGCGTTTATATACCAACTATACCTGTGAATAATAATAATACTTTATTGCGCTAAACTCTTTGGTTGCGTTGACTCATAACATTGATCTTTTATGTGGTCCAAAGGGCCGTAGATCTGGATATTTGATATTAATTTCAGTTTGCTACGATCTCGAGATAAATAAAAGGTCTTGACAGACAGACAACACAGTGTTCCTATAAGGGTTCCGTTTTAACCTTTTTGGTACAGAACCCTAAAAATGATTTTTTTATACAAATATTTTTGATTTTATTGATATCAATCACATATGTTAATCCAGGTTTAACGAATCAGATTTCAATTCAAATACATTCAAAGCAGTAATATGTATTTGTGAACATATGGATTGGGCTTGGTAATAAAATAGTACAGATTATGTTACTTTGTTATAGGGAATTTGATTTACAAATAAAATTAAGTTTGTTCAATATTGTTAAGGGAATAAATAAATGTTATTATAATATTTGAATAATAATTTGTTTACATTATAACTCGATACAAATTGTAATGAATAATTAAATTTATAGCAACCGGCTTTTATATTAGAAATGAAATAAAATATAAGATACTAGCGACCCGACTGCGGCTTTGCCCGTTTCAAACCGATCATTTATTCAATAAATTGAAAACTTTCTCTCTGTATTATTACAGCGCATTTATAGTGACAGAAGTCAAATCAATAAGTTTTTTTTTCTTATTACGAAAAAAAAACCTTAGATTTTGAAAAAAGATATACAATCTCTTCCGATCTTTTGTAAGTGACAAAAGATTTTACTTTGGCCATTGCTATCTAATAATAGTGCGACTGCTAACGCGATAGGTTGTGGTTTCGATTCCCACTAGAAATATTTTATATTTTAGTTTCCTCGCTGTTGTAACGAGGCAAAGCATGGCGTTGAGTTCCGCCTGTTCACATGCAATGAATCTCCAGAATCCGGCGGAAAGTGGGAAAGGAAGTGTTTTATCTGAAACGGAGTGTCTTAGCGTTAGGTTGCCAGGTTCCCTCTGCCTATTCTGCAATGTGTGGGATACAACGTTGCATATGTATTATGTATCTACATGTAGGTAATAAGCGTATTAGATAAATACAACATAATTTTATAAATCATATTAATAGCCAGTCGTGGCCCAGGGGCACATGGTGTGACTGTAAACGTGACTGGTTGTGGGTTCGATCGCTCGAGGAAATGAAATATTTATTTAAATTTATATATCCATTTCTTTGTTCTGGTGTCGAGGCAAAGCGTGGCGTTGAGTTCCGCCACTCAACACGCAATGTCTCTAGAATTCGGCGGAAAGTGGTAAACGGAGTGTATTAACACTAGATTCCCTCTGCCTACCCTGTTGAGTGCGAGATACAGCGTGAATTTGATTTTTTGATACCAAAAATACTATCTAAGATAGTAGAGCTTTTGTGTATATGTACCTATATGTAATTATATTTTAATAATCGAAAAATCGGCTTCACGCTGTATCCCGCACACAGCGGTGTAGGCAGAGGGAACCTATATCGATAGTACGTGGCTTGTTATTTAGAACGGTTAGCAATATGACGACAAGCGACAACATAAACTTTCTTAATTTGTAACAACTATAATTATTACATAGTGATGATCTCTCAGATTGTTTATAGGGATGTTAGTGAAATCAATACGCGTGGTATTTTTTGTATTGTACACACGAAGAAAGCATGTTTTAGATTTAGATAGTCTATATTTTCATGCTTCTTAACTATTAACATTCTTAAGGACAACGTATTAATTTGCTTTAAATTGGTTAATTAATTTTTGAAAGCATACAATATTTCATAAGATAAATTACATATTTTTAGCTTATAACGTTCTAGGCAGAGGGGACCTTGTGTTAAGACACTCCGTTCTCCTCGCCCAATTTTCGGAACATTGCGTGTTGAGTGGCGGGACTCAACCCCGCGTCTTGTCGTATTACCAGAGCGAGGATGTCATAAATTCGTTCCTCCGAATAGAAATCGAACCAACAATCGTCTATACTGGTATATTACTATCTATATATTATACATTAATACATATTTTATCAAATGCTCAATGACATTCTTATCAATTCTGTTTTAGTTAATAATATAATTTATAACCTTTCATGTTAAAAGTGAGAACTTTTTACTATAAAATTAATCGTTTTTATATTGATTAAGTAAATGATAGCTACAAAATTATTTTATTAGTAACAGCTACAAAATAAGGCTTACGTTGTTGGTTCATCCAAAAATATAACAGGTGGGTTGTTCACCAGCTCTAGGGCTATTGAAAGGCGTTTTGATTGACCTCCTGAAAGGTTTTGTGACATGGTGTCTCTGTGCTCCCATAGACCAATAGTTTGTAAAATTTCTTCCACCTGTAAGAAAAAGAGAAAAATGTGAAATAAATGGCTAATACTACCTAAGTAACTAACACAGCCTGGTATGCCTAAGTATTTCTTTTTATATTATAAAGAGATCGTTCAATACTGAGCTGAAAGGTTGCTAATATGGTTAAGTTGTGATGATTTTGTGATTTGAGTAATAGAGAGATATAAAAAATCTTCATTATATATTATAATACTCATATATATATAATATTTAAAAAGAAACACCTACTTTACACAATTACAGGAAATACATTCTTGTTAGGTTATTTCGATTTTTATTTAGATATTTTCCAAAAAGGAGGATGTTCTATGTTCGACAACTATATATTTTTTCCTGCGTCGATTTCTCCATTATTTGAGAACTAATTTAATTTTTTTTATTGTTTTCCTCGCGGCGTTGAGTTCTGCCACTCAACAAGCAATGCCTCCAGAATTCGGCAGAAAGTGGGGAACGGAGTGTCTTAACATTATTTTCCCTCTGCCTACCCTGCTGTGTGCGGCGTGAATCTGATATTGTTTTCCTAGATGGTCCTATTGCCACAAGTTAGGATTTGATGACGAAATCCCAGTGAAATCGAGGAAATCCTTTAAATTTTATGTGCACGTACGTAATTAAGAATTACAGATTATATTTTATTAGGTTCATTTTATAGGTTTCATATTATTTAATAATTACAACGATTAGGAGTACTTAACAGGATATTTTTCATAATATTTTTCATATAGGGACCTATAAATGGCTAGGCTAGTGGTATACTGTCAAGTTATTTGGGTAAGCTGATGATGGACGGAATTGTACCTTAACTCCTAATTGTGGTTTTGTAATTGCCCGCATGAACTTATTATTTAATACGTAAAGATTAACTAATTAATTGAAGAAGAATGTAGGCATTTCTTGGAGAGTCTATTGTTAAAATAATATAAGTATTTTTTTTAAACTGGTTAAAGGAGGAGCTAGTAAACCTTTGTTGTAAAACTTAACAAAAACTTAAAATATATATATGAAAGGACGATGTTATGGTGTATTCAAGTTATACTAGCGTAACATAACATCGTCCTTGTTATGTTATAGTTGTAAAAAAATAAATCAGCTTCACGCTGTATCCCGCACACAGCAGGGTAGGCTGGTGACGTGAACGGAGTGTCTTAACACTTAACAAAGACATTCAAAAGATTTATCATTTTTGTTGCATTTTGTGTGAAAATTGCCGCGTAATCGAAACCCATTATAGAGTACTTCTCGCCCACAACTATAGAATTTGGCAAGAAATTACTACTTACATAACAAACATACTGAAATATCGAAAAATAAAAACTTATAAGTGTAATGTGTATCATACAAAAAATAATTTATATTTGTAAATCGTTTCATGTAAAATGAGTGCATAGGCCCGAAAGCTTAAACTTATATAAGTTGCATTTCCCGCTGACCTACAATCATGAACTTGGTGTCTGAGAATTTGGCCTGTTTTTCAGTCGTTAAAATGAGTTCGATCTATTGTAGACATTTCACACAATTCAACCCCGTGAAGACACAAATTTGCGCGTTAAGCACTAAAATTTTCACCATTTGTCGTATCGCCAGTCTTTCAAAACACTCCCCTTATGGCTGCGCCCAGTATCAGAATATTGGGCCTTAATGTTTTGAGTGAATGTTACTTGTATCGCGATCATGTAGAAAGCAAGGCCAAGTTGGCCTCGAAGAAACTAAGGGATCATCAGCACACCGAGATGGTACTTCAAAACACAAAACCCTGACTGGGCCTATATAAGGCCCAGGTTCGGCCTCATATGGAGTATTGTTCTCATTTCTGGGCTGGTGCACCTAAGTATTAGTTTGAAACATTTGATCGTAGAGCCATTAGAATCATTGGGGACGCAATGATCTGTGAAAGGATACTTTAGCTTTGCGTAGAGATGTCTCCTCGCTGCGCGTTCTCTACCACATTTATCATGGGGAGTGTTTTGAAGTATTGTTTGGCTTGTTACCCGCCGCCGAATTTTCTAACCGCACAGCACGTCACAAGTTAAAATATCATCCACACCACCTGGATACGTGGCACTCCACTAATGTGCGGTTTCGTAGGAACTTTGTTCCACGCGCCACGGTAATATGGAATGGCTTACCTGCGGCAGTGTTTTCGGGTCGATATGACATGAGTACCTTCAAAAAGCGCGTCTATCTCCATCTTAAAGGCCGGCAACGCACCTGTAACTCTTCTGGGTTTGAACTTACCATCAGGTGACCCGAATGGTGGTTTGCCTTGTCTTTTCCATAAGAAATTTTTTTTTTTGAAATCTTATAACTTTACAAAAAGTGTGAAAACACTAGGAATGTCATTCCAGTGCAAAATTGGACGTGATTTTTTTATTTGCAAGTTAGTGTACCTTGTACTGGACTTTACTATTAGGCTGATATATTTAATTTGGTGGTAAAAAATAACCAAGTCAAATTTTGCCTTTAAATTATATCCCGTGAATCCCGTAAGTGAAAACAGAACTCGGAAAAGGAATGTGTAAAACAAAATAAGAAATTGCCAAATGTAAAGGAAAAGAAAAAAGAATATTTATTAAACGAAAGAATTTAAATATGACTTGAGAATGTTGTGAGATCGAAGAGAAGAGGTTGGAGTTTTGTTGCCTAGTCTGCTGTGGTCGTCTAATTGTATCCGTGAAACTCTAATTCACGTCCACCTAGGAAAAGAATGAATTGTGTGTCAAGAATGTAAGAACTGGGCCCATTCTAGAGGAAGACAGAATCAAAACTTTTCAACTTATCTATGTTATATTTTCAGCCTAAGAATAAATTAAATTAGGTTTAATAATAATAATAATAATCATTTATTTCAGATTTTACATCTATAAAAATTGTTAGTTTAATAAATAGGCTTTTAATTTAATTAGGCTAAAAATTAAATCTATTTGATAATTTGTAAAATAATAATAATTATTTAAACACAAATTATAGTTAATTTTTCAATTTCACAATTACAAGCAAATTGAAAAATAATAAGTGCCAGACGAAAAAAAATACATTAAGAGATAATTCTACTAAATACATTGACCAAAAGCTAAAAAAAAGTTAATAAATAAACCTCATGTTTGCATCGACTCCAAAATTAACGATTTTAAACTACTATTTACTAATAGGTATATAAGTATCCATAATATCACTATTTTTTTTAATTATTAAAAATAAATTTTATTTCAATTAAAATATTATTTTCTACTCTCTTCTTTCTTAGGTATATGAAAAACTTTGGGCCCCGCTTTTGCCTATATTTCAAAATATTATGAAGGTATATAATTTAGATTTTCTGTATGTATCAAAATATATATTATATATATATATATTTTTTGTACAAACGCCTCGCCTATTTTTCAAAGATATTATGTAGGTACATGTAATATCAGTATCAGAAATAAGTTCTAAATTCTAATAAAGAAGTATAATTTTGATTTTCTGTATGTATCAAAATATATATATTTTTATCGTACAAACCTGATAAATTTTTATTATATTTATTATTTACTAGCGACCACTACCACCACTCGCGGCTTCGCCCGCCTGATCTACATAATTATTAATTTACTAACCTATATTACCTTCGTTTTCTAATAAAAATAATATAATTTTAAAAACAATACAATACTATACATATATTGAAAAGTTATATTTTAGTCAATTCAATAAAACAGTTATTTATAGCATTTTTTTTTTTCGAATAACATTATTTAAAGTGGTATAACTATTTGATTTATAAACTGTTTGAAATAAAACAGAGACAAAATGTTAAGCAAAGCTTGGCAAAGTACAACAATGTAACCAATTTAATTACAGTTTTGTAATTAAATTGGTAAACCTGATTCTGAGATTGGCGCGAACAAAAGAACAGATAAACAGATTTTTTTTAAATCGCTGTTTTTGGTTTTATTGTGTTAATGTCATAAATAGTTAAAAAGTAAATATCTTTAGATATATCACAAACTGTCTATGGATGTTCAAAATCATCTGAGTTTGAAAATGTATTATTTATACTTCTTTTACATTTCCATCGACGTTGTGAGATGATTTATAAGTACTTGTGGTACATTTCTATCTGCATGGAATACAATATGAGTGTGTTGCAAATGTATAAGTAATGAATTTCAGAGTTATTCAGAAAGCAAGTAGAACGTTGTTCGAAAATATTATTTTATGGTATGTTTACACGTTTGGCAAGCATCGGCCAGCATTCACATACACAAGGGTGTAAACGGATTGTTTGACTTGGCTTGTGAGAGCATGAAGGCTCGTTACTAATCCCGTCCGGAGACGGTTTCTAAATACAAATCAAAGGAAGCTAGCGGCAAGCGCTTGCGACTTGCTTGCACATTGGCTCATACGCCGTACTTACTAGGTTCGCAAGGGTTCTATTTTGTGAACGTGCATGAACGATATGCTCTTTTTAAAGAACCTGTTCTTTTTTGCGCTGCATTCACTTTATTATTTCAATATGTTCATTTAGCAACATGTTAGCAACGGTTATACGGTTAATGACTATTTTTACGCTCTAATATATTATTATAATTAGAGCGTAAAAATAGTCAGCAGCCAGTCGGGGCCAGTCGTAGCGCAGGTGCATAAAATGCGACTGTAAAATCGACTGGACATTTATTTAAATTTATATTTCTATTACTTCGCTCTGGTGATGAGGCAAAGCGCGGCGTTCAGTTCCGCCACTCAATATGCAATGCCTCCAGAATTCCGGAAAGTGGGGAATGGAGTGTCTTAACACTACGTTCCTTCGGCCTACCCTGGAGTATGCAGGATACAGCGTGAAACAGATTATTTTAATTTAATATATTCATTTGGTGGAGTGTTTTGTTTGACCATAAACAGTTAGCATTATACTATAATATTTATTACTTATTTCAGCATAAAGAGTATATGTATTCTGTATTTACGTATATTATTGCACACAATAAAAGACAATTTAATAATTAAAATTAATTTATGTTTCGAATTAATACTTCATTCAATGTTGTGAGTGTAATCTGTACAAATTTTTATTAATTTTAAACAAATTATAAATAAAATAAATTAAAATTAGCTTCACGCTGTATCCCGCACACAGCAGGGTAGGCAGAGGGAACCTAGTGTTAAGACACTCCGTTTCCCACTTTCTGCCGAATTCTGGAGGCATTGCGTGTTGAGTGGCAGAACTCAACGCCGCGCTTAACCTCGACACCAGAGCGAAGAAATGGAAATATAAATTTAAGTAAATATTTCATCTCCTCGAGTGNACAAACAGACAAACAGACAAACAGACAAACAGACAAACAGACAAACAGACAAACAGACAAACAGACAAACAGACAAACAGACAAACAGACAAACAGACAAACAGACAAACAGACAAACAGACAAACAGACAAACAGACAAACAGACAAACAGACAAACAGACAAACAGACAAACAGACAAACAGACAAACAGACAAACAGACAAACAGACAAACAGACAAACAGACAAACAGACAAACAGACAAACAGACAAACAGACAAACAGACAAACAGACAAACAGACAAACAGACAAACAGACAAACAGACAAACAGACAAACAGACAAACAGACAAACAGACAAACAGACAAACAGACAAACAGACAAACAGACAAACAGACAAACAGACAAACAGACAAACAGACAAACAGACAAACAGACAAACAGACAAACAGACAAACAGACAAACAGACAAACAGACAAACAGACAAACAGACAAACAGACAAACAGACAAACAGACAAACAGACAAACAGACAAACAGACAAACAGACAAACAGACAAACAGACAAACAGACAAACAGACAAACAGACAAACAGACAAACAGACAAACAGACAAACAGACAAACAGACAAACAGACAAACAGACAAACAGACAAACAGACAAACAGACAAACAGACAAACAGACAAACAGACAAACAGACAAACAGACAAACAGACAAACAGACAAACAGACAAACAGACAAACAGACAAACAGACAAACAGACAAACAGACAAACAGACAAACAGACAAACAGACAAACAGACAAACAGACAAACAGACAAACAGACAAACAGACAAACAGACAAACAGACAAACAGACAAACAGACAAACAGACAAACAGAGAAAAATTCCAAAAATGATGGAAATGGATTCTGTTAATTATCCTTTAACACCCTGGCTAATTTTTTTAAAAATATTTTTAATGTACAGAAACGACTTTTCTACAGATTTATTATAAGTATAGATTGTCTGTTTACTATTTAGTCTCGCTGATGAGGTCCCGCCAAACGGATGTATTTTGGTGCGTAATATTACATTAAATTACAAACAAGTAAATTGAAGAGAATCGCACTATCTACTGATTTATTTTAATATTGGCCAATTAATAAAAAAAACTAAACATTTATACGGACGGTAAACAAGCTAAAATATAAGAAATATAATTTAAAAAATATATATTATATATATGATTTTTTGTATATTATTTCCTTGTTTATTTAAAATAAAAATAAGACTTCAAGGCATTTTAAATTCATAAAAATATTTTAATTAATTACAATTTGAAAATGAAGTCAATTTCATGTTTAATACAATAATATTTTTTTTGTTTTTATGAAAAAGGTAAGGCAAACAAGCTTACGTATGTCGCTTTCATATTACTTCTTTCATGCTTTTTTACTAATGTTAAACTGACGTTCATGGACTCTCTTCCGAACATTACACTTTTGTTTTTAAGGTTCCGTACCTCAAAAGGTAAAAACGGAACTCTTATAGGATCACTTTGTTGTCCGTATGTCCGTTTGTCAAATCTAAAGATCGAAGCGTGGAGGTTTCCAGCCGAAATTAATATATTTTTATAGTCCCTTGAAGTATAGAAAAAATCAAGCGTCTAAGTCACCGCAATCTAATAATAGGAGCATTTATGCATCAATTTTGTTGCATTTTGTATAAAATTCACCGTGTTTTAATTACGCAGCGAATACCTAAAGGGACCTATAGTTATGAAATTTGGCACGAAATGGGAACATACAACACGCATAAAGGATAAAATCGGAAAAGTGAAAGTTTATGGGTATTTCATGGAAAAAAATAATTACAAACTTTCTTTCTAGATAATTTCATACAAAATAGGTGTATATGCCAGCAAACTTAAATTGGTAAGTTAAATTGTAGTTGTTGTTGTCTTTTGTCCATCATATGTCCATAAACCTATAATTATGAAATAGGTACGGAAGCCTCGGCTGGCGAATCCGACTGGAACTTAACCGGTTTTATTTATAACATAATAATCATATATTATAATATAGCCTAACTGAGCTGAATTAACTTCGATATTCATGTGTTCCATGCTTGCCTGTCCATAGCATACTAACACGCTAGTAAGCGTGTAAATGATATTCCATCAAGAACATAAATGTGAAACGAACACAATGATTGTATGGTGGGGTGTTAGCTATGAAGGAGTGACTGAGTCATAGTTTTGGTCATATAATAGTCTACGTTGGTACCAAATATCAAGTTTTCTAAGATTTCTAAGAACCTCCTGTTCTTAGAAATATGCATAATATAATATTTATGACTGTAGACAAATTTTTTTACGAGTTATGGAGGGTTAAAAAGTAGCTTGAAATGGTTCTCTGAGTGGGATTGTGGGTTTCCAGCTTTTTAACTTGGCTGGTAACGCTGGCGCGTGTCTTCATTCAAGCGTTTGCATAGACTTGGCTGAGCCAATAGAAAACGCACCATTACGGTAACGTATATTTGACTATATTATAGATAAATATATATTTTTCTGTATAATTATGTAGATAAAATATTAATTTACGTGTGTTGCGCTGTGTCCTCCCTGCAATGTGATGCGCTTTTATTAGGCGACTTGTAAGTTGTAACTATGTATATTAGATGATAAAGTTGAAGAAAGTGAATATTTGGACGCCAGCCGTGGCAACATGCATTTAGTATTTTATTTTCTTCGGTTTGATATCGAAGCAAAGCGCAGCGTTAAGTACCACCACTCAATACGTAATAGCTCCAGAATTTAGCGATGGGGATCGGGAGTGTTTTAATGGGAACCCTTTTTCATACGGGATACAACGTGAAGCTAAAAAACTGAATTAGATTTGTTTGGTGCACTAAAGATGACAATATAATATTACAATATGGTATCACCGAGCTGGTCTGATGATGGGGCTAGGACCTGAAGAGTAGAACTCTTCAGAGTTTCTAGTAAGCCGTTGGAGTTTAGGCTCATTGAACTTATTAAGAAGTTGTTTTTTCTTTTTTTAAGGTGTATACTTTATACATTGATTTTTTATTTCATGACGAGGCACGAAAAAAATACATTGTCTTTGAAAGAGTTTTATGTTTTGTATTTAATTTGTATTTTATAACTTTAAAATATATGATAAAAATGTTAATTTTAAACTGCTGTTCATACTTCAATTTATCTTTATATTTACAAGTAATGCATGACGCATTTCAACTTCATCACCAAAAAAATCGGATATCTTTTTATGGGTGCCAAGTTCAATACACTCGGGATATAATTTAAGTTCAAAATGTCACGCTACAATTTTTTACGTACCTACGGGCTTTATTATATTTACAACTAAGTGTACGTTCAGCTTGTGCTGTTTCATACTTTATATATTTGGTTTCGTGGTAAACAAGGTTTAGCATTATAATATATTTTTAAATCACAACTATTAATAAATTTGACATATGCAAAATATTCTCTTGTGAGTACGTTTAACTTAGAGCTGCAAAAAAACTCACAAAAACAATTAAGAAGGCAGTGTTGCGTAGCCAAATTTTCTGTTATTTTATGTAATTAGTTGTATAAAATTATCTATAGTGAAAACATAAAAACTTATGTTCAAGGTTTTATGTCATTGACGTGTCATTTACATATCAAGATCCTTTCAAGTGAAATATAAAATGATTATGCACTTGAACTATGTATATTTGAACGTCTTAAATATGGTTTTAATGCAGGGAAGCTCATAGTTAGTCCAGACATGAAATTGTTAAACTCTTTTTTAACTGACTTCGTTTTTCAAAAAAGAAGAAGTTCTATATTCGACAAATATGTACTTTTCGAGGCCGTTGTGGCGCAGTGGCACACACGTGTGACAGTAAACGCGACGGCTGAGGGTTCGATTTGGGAATCGTTCTAGCTCGAGTTCCCGAATGGGTTCGGGAAATGCATTATTTTTAATATTTTCATTACCTAGCACTGGTAACGAGGCAAAGCGCGGCTTTGATTTCCGCCATTTAACACACAATGTCTCAGGAATTCAGCAGAAGGTGGGGAAAGGAAGTGTATTAATAGGGTACGGACTGTCTTAACAGTGGCTTTCCAGNTTTTATGGGTGCCAAGTTCAATACACTCGGGATATAATTTAAGTTCAAAATGTCACGCTACAATTTTTTACGTACCTATATTTACAACTAAGTGTACGTCCAGCTTGTACTTGACTTTATACTATTAGGTTAATATATTTGGTTTCGTGGTAAGCAAGGTTTAGCATTATAATATATTTTTAAACATTTTTAAAGTGTTATTCCACACTTAGGAAAGAAAAATACTTATTTAGAAAACGTATAAAAATTTGAACGTAGCAGGACTCGAGCCCGCGCCTCCTGGAAACCGACCAGGGGCTCTGACCACTAAGCCATACGTTCTCGCCAAGCTACGTCGAAATTTTTATACGCTTGTTACAACTTATTTATGTTGTTAGCATCTGGTCGGTTTCCAGGAGGCGCGGGTTCGAGTCCCGCTACGTTCAATTTTTTATACGTTCAGAGGCCGTTGTGGCGCAGTGGCACAAACGAGTGACAGTAAACGCGACGGCTGAGTGTTCGATTTGGGAATCGTTCGAGCTCGAGTTCCCGAATGGGTTCGGGAAATGCAATTTTTTTAATATTTTCATTACCTAGCACTAGTCATGAGGCAAAGCGCGGCGTTGATTTCCGCCATTTAACACACAATGTCTCAGGAATTCAGCGGAAGGTGGGGAAAGGAAGTGTCTTAATAGGGTACGGAGTGTCTTAACAGTGGCTTTCCAGGCTCAATCTGCCTACCCTCCTATGTATACAGCGTAAAGCTAAAAAAATATATATGTACTTGGATGGATGTACCATGATTTTTGAATTAAGATGAACCGATTTTGATCTAGTTTTTGTTTGGAAAGGGGAATTTTAATCCAGAGTGATCTTAGAAAAGATTTATGTAAATTTGTTCAGCCGTTTTAAGATTATCAGCTCTCCCGTAGTTGTTTGTTTAATTTTTAAAGCATTTCGTGTCGGGGGTTTTTAGTTATCAATTATTGTTTATTAACCATAATTATATATTGAGATCCTTAGGAAGGCCTTTATCCATGTATGGCCCCGAATGTCGTGACTGACGTGATGATGATGATGATGATAAACCAAAATAAAAGATTCTTCTTTGTTAGCTTGTGAGAAAACATAAACTTGCTAAAAGTTTTTTTTTGATTTCCACTCGATGATATGAAATATTTAATATTTTCATTTTTTCACTTGGCTCTGGTGTTGATGCAAAGCACGGCGTTGAGTACCGCTACTCAACACGCAATGCCTCCAGAATTCGGCGTAATCCTTCGACATGTGGGATACATAGTGAAGAAAAAAAATATATATGACATTTTTTTATATTTTTTAACATATAGGGGATCCTTGTTAATACACGAAAATACTTACAATAAGTTTTTTTTCAGATTTTCCTAGTTCATGACCAAGCTTGAGATCGGCAGCTATCATCATAGACTCACTAACAGTGAGTCGCGGTTGTAGTAAGTCGTCTTGCATTATGTAACAACTTAATTTTTTGAAAACTCGCATATCTCGAGCGTGTCCGTTGACTGTGATTCTTCCATTTACTCCGTTAGATCTAATAAATAAAATAAAATGCTATGAAAATTTATTATTGTTATTGGATTTTGTAGTTCGGAAGATGTGTGTCGTTATTTTTAAGCGAAGATTGTGGGTTGTATTATATATAACGCAATAAAAAGTAGAGAACGAAATCATCTTTATTTAGTTTTTTTTCAGATCGACCATATATGCTGCATATTGAAGAGTCAAAGAGAATCCCACTGGTTTTCTTTCTGCGAACGCGACTGGTTGTGGGGGCGATACCCACTCGAGGAAATGGAATATTAATTTAAATGTATTCATTTCTTCGCTCTAGTGTCGAGACAGAACGCGGCATTGAGTTCCGCTACTCAGCACGCAATGCCTACAGAATTCGGCGGTAACTTGGTAACGGAGTTTTTTAACACTAGGTTCTCTCTGCCTACTCTGCTTTGTGCGGGATACAGCGTGAAGCTGACTTAATTATATTTTTTAATAGTATTTCTATATATATGTTATATAGAATATTTAAAAAACATAAAGTTTATATTAAATAATTATAGTAGTTTAATAGTCTAAATATTGTGATGTTTACTTACAATAAAAATTGTAAACGTTATAATAAAAATTAGTAATATTTTTATTTTAATGTTTACTTATTATTATACTACTTATTATAGTAAAAATATCTCTATCAAGTAGGTACGTAATGTATGATATAATGATGCGTTAGGTTTAGAGTAAATATTTATAATTAAAAAAAATAATAATAATAAAACAATAATATTAATGATATGGGAAACAAGGATATCTACTGTCCAAATGTATGTAGAGTTATCAGATTTTAAATAATTAAAGAAAAGCTACAATGAATATTTACAGATTTTATTCTAGGTTTTATCACCATAAAAATAAAATTTCAAGAAATATATTAAATGGTTGTACAGTAAAATAAATGATATAAAAAAAAACTAAAAACAAGTTTATTTAACATTTTTTTGCTTTGAGACAATAAAATTGCACTAAAAATTATATATAAAATTATTATTATAGACGGAAGTTGGAGAACGTAAGGTTTTATTATGAGATTATTTTGTCACCATGTGTTCATTTTTTATCTGTGACATTGTTGCATGTTTTTGATATGATAAGTTTTGCATGTTTTACACCTAATTACACTTTTTTTATACCTGTCAGTTGTTTTCATGTGATTTTCAAGCGATCTAATTATAATCAAAAAATCAAATCAGCTTCACGCTGTATCCCGCAGGGTAGGCAGAGGGAAGTTAAGACACTCCATTCCCCACTTTCTGCCGAATTCTGGAGGGATTGCGAGTTAAGTGTCAGAACGCAACGCCGCGCTTTACTTTGACACCAGATCGAAGAAATGAAATATAAATTTAAATAAATATTTCATCTCCTCGAGTGAGGAACCCACAACCAGTCGGTTTTACAGTCACACTTTGTGCCCCTGCGCCACGACTGGCATCAAGCTAATTATGATAATTATAATATTATTAAATTAATTAAATATATATATTTTTTACATTTTGAAGTGTTAGAGAAGCAATTAGAAATCTTCGATATTTTTTTGTCAATAATTGTTTTAAATCAATCTATTTTTCAAATATAATATAATTTAATAGTTTTATAATAATATTTATAATTTATATTTTAAAGACGTGAAAAATAAGTATAAAATAAGAATAAGTATTATATAATGTACTTATTTATGTATAATGTATAATATGTCATATATTATTTATTATCTTCATTAATCAGAGGCCTTCGTGGTGCAGGGGCACAAAGGTGTGACTATTATTTATCAATATTTTCATTCCTTCGATCTAGCACTAAGACAAAAGTCCAGCGTTGAGTTCCGCCGCTCAATGCGCAATGCCAAGAATTTGGCGGATGGTGGGGAACATAAGTGTCTTAACACTAGGTTCCCTCTGCCTAAATACATCGTGAAGCTGGTCAGTTAGAAAATAATATTATTATTGAAATAATTATTCATGTATTTCATACTAACGTATAGCCTGCTAGTATATTGAGTAGAGTGGATTTTCCAGCACCGGATGGACCGAGGATACAGGTTAATTCGCCCGATCGGAACTCGCCAGAAACATTGTGCAAGATACGACGTTCTCCTGTGGACAACATATACAATATTAAACATATTGACGATCAATTTGACTATTAATATATGAAGATAAAATCAAATCAGCTTCACGTTGTATGCAGCACGCCGCAGGGTAGGCAGGATTTAGGATATGGAGGATTGCACTCAATGCCTCGCTTTGCCTCGACGCCAGAGCGAAGAAATGGAAATATAAATTTAAGTAAATATTCAATTTCTTCGAGTGGGGATCGAACCCATAACCAATAGCGTTTACAGTCACACACTTGTGTCCCTGCGCCGAAACTGGCCTCACGAATACTCTATTGGTCATTTATCCGACCGAATCAATTTATATAAAATCTTTTTATGTTAATTATCTTTCGTTACATAAATTATTTAAGTCGGAAGTTTTTAAATTATTTATAAACTTTTTCAATTAGGTAGCTACACTTTAACCAGTATGGGATTTTTGATTAAACTCAATTTGGTTTTAAATAGTTACATATACGAGTATATATATAAATAACTTAATTAAGAAAAAACTGGCAAGTGCAAGTCGAGTTCGCCCACCGAGGGTTCCGTACAAAAATTGGAAGCCTCGAGCTCTTTCTGAAATTCAGGCTTAGTTTAGCCCAAGCCCTTTAATCTGATACCTCACTTGAACTAGCGGCTTTAATACCAAGTTTTGCCCACTTTTAAGGCTATTATTTTTTAGAATTTATTCACAAATATATATTTTTTTCTTAAACTATTACTGTAGATGCTAGGTGCCAAATTTCATAATTTTAGGTTAACCGGTAAACCTAAGTAATCTATAATATTAATTTACTAAAACCTATCTGGGCCTATGGAATTCCCCTATGGGGCACTGCTAGCAAAAGTAACATCATGTACATCCAACGAGTTCAAAATAACATTCTGCGTACTATAGCAAATGCTCTGTAGTTCTCCAAAAACGACGAGATCCACGAATATCTTAATGTTCCTGACTCTCAATCCATCCAAATGTCCTGGCTAATGATATTTTAAAACCCTTACCTAGAAGGCTGAAAAGGAAGGATGTGCTATAAAAAGGCAGACGAGTCGTTGGGCTCGTCGCCTAACCACCATATAGAAGCAAGCCATCTGCTTATAGTCTTGCGACTGATTGCAGATTTATATTAAAAAAAAAATAATAATAATAATTTTGATTCCCTTTATAGTGACAGTTTTTGCTATACAAGCGGCCATAACTTTTTTTTAAATAAATGTATAAATATAATACGATTTTTCAGGAAATAATGGGGCCGTTGATCCAGGTATATGTTTTAAATTTTAACTCGATATCTCCAAGCGTTCTTGAGATAAAGGCTCTTAACGGACAGACAGATAGAGAGACAGACAGACGAACAACAAAGTGATCTTCTAAGGGTTCCTTCTTTCCTTAAAAGGTAACGGAATCTTAAAAAAGGCACGGAATTTTAATGCCTGTGGCGTAAATCAACTCACTAATAAAAAAGACATCCAATTTTCTACCCTTCTAAGCATATTATATTCATTAAAAATATTTTAAAAGCTGTATGATATATATACATAATTGCAGTATACTATATTTTTAATATGGTATATTTTAGACAATACAAATGAAATACTTAATTTTTTTATGATTAATTACATGCGTGTCAAGTTTTTATTTATACATAATATATCTTCAATTATGTATAAATTAAAACTTGGCACGAATATATAACACAGCTCAAACTGTTATGTAAAAGTGAATGTAGTTTTTAAAGCATGTAGCTATTTTTATAAATTAAGAAGAATTCAAGGTTGGAAACTGTACATAATAAACATATTTTCGAATAAATTTAAATTTTAATTTAGAATACTGACTTTTTTTTATGGAAAAGGACAAGGCAAACGAGCGTTCGGATCACCTGATGGTAAGTAATTACCGCCGCCCACGACCCCGTGCAACACCAGAGGAGCTACAGGTGCGTTGCTGGCCTTTAAGGTGGAGATAGACGCGCTTTTTGAAGGTACCTATGTCATATCGACCTGGAAATACTGCCGCGGGTAGGGCATTCCACAGTTCCGTGGCGCGTGGAAGGAAGTTCCTACGAAACCGCACAGTAGTGGATTGCCACGTATCCTGGTGGTGTGGTTGATATTTTAGTTTAAGACGTACTGTGCAGTTAGAAAATTCGGCGGCAGGTAACAGGTCAAACAGTTCTTCAGAACGCTCCCCATGATAAATGCGATAGAGAACGTACAGCGAGAAGACGTCTCTATGCAAAGCCAAAGTATCAAGCCTATCACAGATCATTGGGTCCCCAATGATTCGAATGACTCTACGTTGTATGCGATCAAATGGTTCAAGATACGGGGGTGCATTAGCCCAGAGATGAGAACAGTACTCCATATGAGGCCGAACCTGGGCCCTGTATAGGGGCAAACGTGTTTTGGCGTTGTTGTTGATGACCCCCCAGTTTCTTCGAGGCCAACTTGGCCTTGCTATCCATATGGTCGCGATATTGGCAGTCACTCGAAACATTAAGGCCCAATACACCGATACCGGGCGCGGCTGTAAGGGGAGTGTTTTGAAAGACTGGAGATACGATAAATGGGGTTTTTTTGTGGTTAACGTGCAAACTTGTGATGATTACTGAAATTCTATATTAAAAATGTAATCTTTAAGGAATTTCAAATTATTCCTAGGGAATATCACCCACACGATATATGCACTTAAAAATTAAATTAATGATTTAAAGATAATGAGGCCATCCAGGCGCAGCGGTAGTGTCTGATCCTGATACACGATGGTTGTGGGTTCAAGACCCACTTGGGAAAATGGACATACATTAACATGCTCCAAAAAAATTAACCTCCTTAAGACGTAGTTGGGCGAAAAAGAAAAAAATTGCTTAATTGATTATATATAATATTTTACAAGGCGAATCTAATTTCCGGTAAGATTATACCGCCGTAGCTGAAAAATCTACATTTAAAATTTGAACCTTTCGAGTCATCTGGATAATTAAAGCAAATTAAAAGTTATGCTAATGACTTTGTCCATCCTCTTCAAAACAAAGACTTTAATCTTAAAAGTCTTCTACAACTGGTGTCTTAACATTAGGTTCTCTGCCTACCCTGCTTTATGCGTTTATGCGTGATACAGTGTGAAGCTAAAAAAGATAATTATTTAACTACGTAAGATATAAACATAGGACCTCGCTCATAATTAAAATATTCAAATGAAGCTCTAAACTATATCTCCCGATTATAAATAGTCGGTATATATTTACGTTTTATGTACATTATAATTGAATAACCCTGTCAATTAAAAAAAAATAATTAAATAATAAAAATAATTTAAAAAAATTGTGATACTTTTAGGGTTCCGTACTTTTTAAGGAAAAAGGAACCCTTATAAGATCACTTTGTTGCCCGCCTGTCTGTCTGTCTGTCAAGACCCTTTATCTTAGGAACGCTTGGAGATATCGAGTTGAAATTCAAACCATATACTCAGATCTTGGGCCCCATGATTTCCTGACAAAAAAAATATTTCTACATTTACTAAAAAAAAGATATGGCTGTTAATATCGCAAAAAACTCGTATTTCGACATTATAAAGGAAGTCAAAATTCATAGGGTACTTCTGGCTAACCTAGAATTATGAAATTTGACAGCTCGCATCTGCAGGCAATATTAAGTTAAAATAAAAAATCTGATACTATACATTGGTGGTTAAATCCTAAAAAATAATAGCCTTTAAGTGAAGTATTTTTTACCATTTATATTTTCATTTCTTCGCTCTGGTGTCGAGGCAAAGCGTTTTGTTCCGCCACTCAGCATAAATGTTAATAAATACTTCACTTCCTCGAGCGGGGATCGAAACCACAACCAGTCGATTTTACAGTCATATTTTGTGCCCCTGCGCCACGACTGGCCTCACAAATAATATAATTCGAAAATATTTGGTATAGCGTTTAAGTGGATAATGGAACAAGTAAACCCTAATTGATCACCATGATATTACTATTCTAATATATTAAAAAGAATATAAAAAAATATAAAGGTGTACATTGATGACAAACATTTTATATTTAATGTTATAGTGAATAACATAAAAAGCACCCATCACACATAAATATAAATTATTTATATTTATTAGTTTATTAAAAACAATTATTATAGCCGTGTTTATATAAATAGATTTTTTTATCAGCTTTACACTGTATCCTGCACATAGCAGGGTAGGCAGAGAGAACCGCGAATAGCGTTAAGAATTATGGAGACATTTCGTGTATTGAGTGGCGGATTTCAACGCCGCGCTTAGCCTCGACACCAGAGCGAAGAAATGAAAATATTAAATATTGATATGTAATAGGTAAACGCGTCATACTACATGTTATAATTTATTACTTGAAATTATCTGACGTAAACCACACCTCAGAAACAAACAAAACTGTTAAGGTACTAAAAGTGATTATTAATCTAAAAAAAAATCTTAAATTTAATAAAATTACTATGAATACACAATAACATTACCTACATATAAGTTGTATTTCTCTTATATATCTAGTATAATTACTGACTTGTATTTATATGTATTACTAGCGCTTCTTGAACTCACTAACACTTCTTGAACTCACAGACATACCCATCAATTTTATTTGATTGGTATGTCTGCTGCCAAATTTCATAATTCTAGGTTAACCAGAGAGAGAGAGAGAGAGAGAGAGAGAGTACCTTATTAATTTTGATTATCTTTATAGTATCGAAAGACGCTTTTTTCCTAAATAACTCGGCAGAAAGTGGGGAACGGAGTGTCTTAACACTAGGTGTCTTAACACTGCCTACCCTGCTGTGTGCGTGATACAGCGTGAAGCTGATTTATTTATTTATTTATTTTTATTTANGGAATTCACGGTGTAGGGGCGGGGCGGTGCCCGTACTCTTTCTTCCTTTTATTATAACTAGTTCGCAGTTATAGTGGAGAGGAAGATAGGACTCGCTCTTGGCTTTTCTTCGGACGTGCTTTGAGTTATGACAATGTCATATTGTCGAGTTTCCAGTTATCTAAATAACTGACACAAGAACAAGTTCTGATGGCAAATATCTTGTATTAAAGCAATACCTTCTAATGGCATAATATAAAATTCTTAATACTGTTGCCTCTGAATCTCTAAAAGATATTGGGTTCTTCACGATCACAACTGCAAACGATTCTAACCACTAGACACATCACGAGCCAAGGCATTATTTATTAAATAATATTTTCAAAGGTGTTTGGGATATCAGTTACAAACCGAATGCCATATCTATTGTCCAAATAAGAGTATAAAAATCGTCGAACTATATCAAGTGGAGTAGGTATATCCTTGAATAGGTATTCAATAATAATTGTTAGGTTCTTATCATAATTTATTAATTTTTAGTATCAGTTTAGGATATACTCGTATAACAATTACAAAGTTGTTTTAACAATCATTCTTGCCAATTTTCATAATTATAGCAGGTATACTTTAGTATTTCGTTAGATTGCCCTAAATTACGTTAGGAAAGTAGCATTGATAGACCACTGTTAATGGCGTCAAAAAGGAAAAAAAGCCTTAAAAAGGAAAAAAAGGAAGTAATAAAATTGCAAAATTTTCCGCCTTATAATACCACTAACGAAGCTAATGAATTCTGACAAAAAAAATATAAAAAATATGCAAAAACACAAAACCTGACTGCATGTTTTATGCAGTATTATATTACATTTTAATATTTATTTATGCGGTTATATTCCGTATGTATACGAACCATTCCGCCCGGTGCGGTGGTAGGCATAGGTCAGTATACCTACAATTTAGAACAAATTGAAGCATTACATTTTATTTTTATAGGGCACTTTACTTAATACCCGAACGAGGGTTATTGATTTTTTAACATCACCCCCATGTTTTTATTTATATACATAAAGCTTTTATCGTAAAATTTTGTCTATAAAATTTTAATTTATATTTTAAGTAAAAAAATATAAAATTTTACTAAACTAGAATAAGCTTCTGTGTACTTGTGTGTGTGTGAAACAGTGTCGATTATAGTATTTTGTTTTATAAAATTATTAAATAAAATAAAATATAAGGTTATTCACTCAACACGCAATGCCTCCAGAATTCGGCAGAAAGTGGGGAACGGAGTATCTTAACACTAGGTTCCCTCTGCCTACCCTGCTGTGTGCGGGATACAGCGTGAAGCTGATTTAATTTAATTTTTATAAAGTTATTAAAATATTTTATCTTCGTTAGGTAAATGTAAATCTACTGCACATGTGCTTATTTGACTTCATTTCTGAGAATATGAGCAAATAAAAAATATTATTATTAAAAAATATTTAATAAACCTTAAATATGCGTTAAAGTAAGCACAGCACACTTTATAATTAAAAAAATATCTAGAATGAGATCTACTTTTTTCCGATGTAGTCTACAATCAGAAAAAGGTCCTGGTGGTTAAACTGCTTTAGTTTGGCAACCAAACTAATTTGTCCAACGGGTGTTCTACATCTCCGATGTCAAGAGTATTTATCGAAGACAGATGTATATGAGCATTTAGCGGATAAACCCAACCATTACACCAGGTGTGATAAACCACAAATTCCCGCTGGGGAGAACAGATTGAAATACACATTTTGAAATACAAAAACAATCTAATTTCAATAGGGAAAATGTGAGTGAAGTAAGAAAATTTAGAACTACGAGTATCTACAGTCGTACGTGCTAAAAATACGTCCTGTGTCGAAATATCTAAATATAGATATTTCGACACAGGACAACTTTTAATAGATTTTAGAGAGATTTTACAGTACAAATTAGTTCTAAGTTTATTCCGAGTCAGTTCATTGTTAAGTTCGTTAGTAATTGGTAAGTGTTTTTGCGTGGCGGAACCCAACGCCGCGGTTTGCTTTGACACCAGTGTGAGTTTTCATTTCCCCGAGTGGGAATAGAATCAACAATCACGTAAGTCAATCAGTCGCGCTTTGTGCCCCTGCGCCACGATTGACCTCAATATGACCTTCATAGGATATTAGTTTCTCATGCAACCGTGTCTCCACACTTATTCATAAAGCGATGGACTGTCATGCTAATCACTTCTAAAATTGAGTAAGATTTTTTTAATCGACCGTTCCTTTGTAACCTCTATCAACAGTTTACTTGTTGTCATACTTTTCTATACTTTTGCAACTGTAATACCAACTGTTTCCCGTAGTGGCGATATTAGAAATAACTGCTTTCTAAGACCAATCTACACTCTACTAACATATGTTTTGTTGTTCTTATCATATATCCTACTTTTTTTGAGACAATGATGCTTCTTAGCAAATTATTTCAATCTTAGAGTCATTTGGAACCACTATTAATTATTAAGATAAATTTTAATAGTGCTGGAGCCCTTCAGGGAGCGCCACTGTAAAGCTAACTATACCTACTTACTACTATTTGACCAATACAAAACAATTCTTTTATTACGTTATTAGCCACAATTTCAATATCAAAATCAATATTATTTCCTATTTTATTTATTAAAATCACAAATGCGGGTATTTTTTAAATTGTTTTTTCAACAAATTTGTACGAAAAATTTAAAGTGTTACAATCATTGTAAATATTTAAATCTAAGTATAACGCTTTAAAGCAAATGATAATTTAATATATCTTCTCAAAATAAAAAAATCTAAACTTAGACCATAGATACTGCTGGCTGCTCATAAAAGCTCCAAAAATGAAGACTAAAAATGTATACCGCAAACCACTTCAAAGACTGTTTATGTAAGTAGAAATTAAGGCTAGATTTACATTACTCTTGCATTTCTGAACCTTGTGGTTCGCTAATGAATTCTTTTACCGCAACGTAGCATAAAAAGTATGCCGCATTTATATCCAACACTATTTCAAACATTCCAAAGAAATATACGTATTTTTTTTATAATTTTTTAATAAATAGCTTGACGCTTTTTAAGTAATGTAGTAGTCCACGAGGTTTCTATCATTGTACCAGAATGGAAAAGTGTATGTGATCAAGCAGTAAAAAAAATCGTGGGCATAACCCTGTTCTTGATGGTATAACGGAAATATTAATTATGAACTCAAACGAGAAAGCAAATGAGCGTTTAGCGTAGAAGGATTGATGTAATTTTTCTTTTGGATTTTTTTGAATGATTTCTAATTATAAACTCTATTTTTCTAAGTTCTATTCTTTAAAGTTTTATCTAGCTCTACTTCTATAATCGCTCACACATATGCAAATTCCAGCTAATCTAAACGTCTCGACCTGTAAGTATATTACTTATGTGTATTAAGCTAAGTATTTTTGTCACTGGTTATTTATCAAATCGAGAGAGAGTAACTTATTGTTTATATTTAGGTATATATTGTGAGATACACAACGAACCTAAATGTAAATAATAAGTTAAGGTCCTAACAATAATTAAGTGAACCTATCAATTTTTGTCTAAATTCTGTAGCTATGAATTTGATTAATCGGTATTAGAATATTTTTTAAAATGCTCACATTAATCAAGATATTAAGATACATTTGTTATTTTATAACCTTATAGACATAAGAATGAGTCTTCCGCTCATTTTAAAGTTAGTGTTTACATTTTTGGTTTTGGCTAATACCGCGGTTTCTCTCTCTAGATCAGAGCAAAAAAAAAATATTTAAAAATATAAACGTTCCTCATTTATTGTGTATATTTATTCAAAAATGGAGGTCAAGTGCGTTCTGTATACTGAACGAAACCTAAGCATTTAAATTTTAATATATAGTTTGCAATAGCTTCCTTCCTTTGATTTATGATCATTGAATGCATAGTTAATTGAAAAATTATACAGTCGTCTTTTATGTCGCAAGGTAATATTTCTCGCCTCTAAGTATGGCTTACTAATTATAATACCTTTATTAGGTCCATAGTAATTAGAGAAAAAACAATTAATATATTTTACTATTGATCTAGTCCGAGTCCGAGGCCAGTCGTGGCGCAGCGGCACAATGTGTGACTGTTAAACCGACTGGTTGTGGGTTCGATCCCCACTCGACCAGATAAAATATTTACTTAAATTTATATTTCCATTTCTTCGCTCTGGTGTCGAAGCAAAAGCGCGGCGAGGCAAAAACAGAATTCGGCAGAAAGTGAGGAACGGAGTGTCTTACACTACGTTCCCTCTGTCTACCCTGCTGTGTGCGGGATACAGCGTGAAGCTATCCCATTGACCTAGATGCCATTGTGGCGCTGTTGAACAGTGTCTTAACTTTAATGCGTTTGTGAGTTTGATTTTTGTTTCGGGTGGATTTTTTTTGGCAATTCAACACTCGGTGGCTTGAATTCGGGCAGAAACCGGAACGGAGTGTCCTCAAATTAGGTAGTCTGTGCCGTGTTACGAGTATATGCAGGATAAAGCGTGAAGCTGAGAAAAACTTTGATCTACTTTATGTTAGTTTAAAGAGTATTTGTAATTTTGTATGCTCTTTAATACGAAACTTTATGACGTAAAAGTTGTAAAACATCACTTATATTTATACTTATTGGCGAAGAGACACAAAATTGTATTCAGCGTTTTGGTATCATATCAATTTAAATTTTGAATACAGTTGTCATAGATAAAAACAAATATGCTTGAGAGCATATGTATTTTACCAGAAACTCTTCGTTAACATGACTCCTGCATTATCTGTTAGGTGGATAATAGTACATATTTTATATCATGTTACTGTCATGGTTTGGTTTTTGTTTCGTTATTTGCTTATTTTTTAAAATTTTATTATTTATTTTCATAATTGTTTATATTTATATATTATTCGGATTTTTTTCTATCTATTACTATCTATCCATTCTCCGTTTTTCTGTCAACAGAAAGAATGTTTTGAATAGATTTCAATCAGAAGTTTAATAAAAATGATTGTCGTTTTTATGTCAGCATGACTAACAAAATTTGAAAAAAAAAGAGTATTCATTTGTGACAGACATGTTAACGACAAATAATGTTAGCTTAGCATTAAATTGATTACACTTTACAAGCCATTGTTAGAATGCATTACAGGAAGTTCTTGGTTTTGAAATATACAATAATTTTCTTTAATTCCGTGCTTAGCTGCTTGCCCCGTAATATTGCTTAATTCAATTATACAATACTATAACGCTTCTTGACGTTGCTTGTTCACTATATATAAATATGAGTGTATTTTATTTTAATTTCCAGACCTGTTCTCTTCATTGTCGTTTTTGGTTTATTGACGTGATAAGGTCTTTATCTCTTCTTCTTCTTCGATTTATCGACTGTACAAACGTAAAAACATAATTTATTGTCACGTTCCGTCTGAACCGAGCGCGCAAGCGAGAGCGCGGAAAAAGCAATAGAGAGGCACGATCGGCTTAAGCGTTCGGCTTATGACGCATCTGTCCATTCTTTAACTAATCTGTATAATTTAAATAAAAAAATATATATTTGAGTTAACGATTGCAAATAAATGTTGATTTATCGAAAAAAATGTTATTTACTAATAAACTCCTTCTATGTATAATATTAATATAAATGTCAAAGTAATGATAATTTAGTGATAATATTATAATTCAATTTTATTCATAAAAGTATGCAATATTTTCTTATGAGGTTATGACATAAAGTTTTCATCCATAAACCTACTTTACCAGTTTACTTTTGATAGTATTTTTTTTAGATATTTCATTCTTTTATTAAAGTATCATTATGTGACATTTTAATATATATATATATATATATATATATATATATATATATATATATATATATATATATATATATATATATATATATATATATATATATATATATATATATATATATATATATATATATATATATATATATATATATATATATATATATATATATATATATATATATATATATATATATATATATATATATATATATATATATATATATATATATATATATATATATATATATATATATATATATATATATATATATATATATATATATATATATATATATATATATATATATATATATATATATATATATATATATATATATATATATATATATATATATATATATATATATATATATATATATATATATATATATATATATATATATATATATATATATATATATATATATATATATATATATATATATATATATATATATATATATATATATATATATATATATATATATATATATATATATATATATATATATATATATATATATATATATATATATATATATATATATATATATATATATATATATATATATATATATATATATATATATATATATATATATATATATATATATATATATATATATATATATATATATATATATATATATATATATATATATATATATATATATATATATATATATATATATATATATATATATATATATATATATATATATATATATATATATATATATATATATATATATATATATATATATATATATATATATATATATATATATATATATATATATATATATATATATATATATATATATATATATATATATATATATATATATATATATATATATATATATATATATATATATATATATATATATATATATATATATATATATATATATATATATATATATATATATATATATATATATATATATATATATATATATATATATATATATATATATATATATATATATATATATATATATATATATATATATATATATATATATATATATATATATATATATATATATATATATATATATATATATATATATATATATATATATATATATATATATATATATATATATATATATATATATATATATATATATATATATATATATATATATATATATATATATATATATATATATATATATATATATATATATATATATATATATATATATATATATATATATATATATATATATATATATATATATATATATATATATATATATATATATATATATATATATATATATATATATATATATATATATATATATATATATATATATATATATATATATATATATATATATATATATATATATATATATATATATATATATATATATATATATATATATATATATATATATATATATATATATATATATATATATATATATATATATATATATATATATATATATATATATATATATATATATATATATATATATATATATATATATATATATATATATATATATATATATATATATATATATATATATATATATATATATATATATATATATATATATATATATATATATATATATATATATATATATATATATATATATATATATATATATATATATATATATATATATATATATATATATATATATATATATATATATATATATATATATATATATATATATATATATATATATATATATATATATATATATATATATATATATATATATATATATATATATATATATATATATATATATATATATATATATATATATATATATATATATATATATATATATATATATATATATATATATATATATATATATATATATATATATATATATATATATATATATATATATATATATATATATATATATATATATATATATATATATATATNCGTATAAAAATTTGAACGCAGCGGGACTCGAACCCGCGCCTCCTGGAAACCGACCAGGTCGGTTTCCAGGAGGCGCGGGTTCGAGTCCCGCTGCGTTCAAATTTTTTATACGTTTTCTAAATATGTATTGTCTGTTTGTTTGAGTGCTTGTGCACTGTCTTATAAATAAAGTTTTTAATATTATGTTCTGGTAAGCTTTTCATAACATTTATTATTTTAATCGGTTCATAAATAAAAAAAGCTTTTTTTAATTTATTTTTTAACTTTAGTTTCACGCTATATCCCGCACATAGTAGAGTAGGAAGGAACTTGGGAACCTAGTGTTAAGATACTCCGTTCCCATTAAGACATTACTAGATTGCCTCATTACTAGAACGAGGAAAATTAAAATATTAAATATGTCATTTCTTCGAATGGGAATCGAACCCACAACGTTTACAGTCGCACGCATGTGCCTCCGCGTCACGACTGACCTCAATAAAAAACTACAACAATATAAAGTATTTTATACTACAAAATTGTTTTGTAATCTCAAATTTTAATTTTTAATGTATAGATATGTTTTGTTTATAAAATAATTTTATTAGAATACAAAAGAAATTCAAATTAGTAAATAAAGAATTATGTACTTCAAGCGGGCGAAGCCGCGAGTGGATAGCCATTTTGTAATATACTAATAACTATTAGTCATTTTTTAACATTTTTAAAGTGTTATTCCTTACTAATACCCTATTCACGAAGGTATTAGATAAAAGGTGAACAAATCAAAAATAGTTATTTTATAGGTCACGATTGATGAAGCCTAATATGTAATGTAAATAATATTATTGAACGATGTCAGTGATGTTGTTAGTGAGAACTTATTAGTTAGTAATAATTATCATTTAAATTTATCGATTTCATCAGTTGTTAGTGAGAACTTATTAATTAGTAATAATTATCATTTAAATTTGTGGATTTCATCGTTAATGAAATGATTTTTATAATTATATTTTAAATATTTTTAAAATTGCATATGTACAATGTGCAATTTTATAAAATTTGAAGTGAAAAGACAAATATAAAAATCAAAAATAAATATTGTTTTCATATTTAAATTTTACGGTATCATAAATATCATAAACTCTTAATAACTCTTACTAATAATAATTTTTAAATAGGTGACATGTAAAAACAACTAAAGGCCAAGTTGAGACACATTTTAATATAATATAATACTATAAAAATAAACTACTATAATTAATTATAGAGCACAGGTACTGCTGACATTTTACATTAAAAAGTCATCACTTTTTAATATATTTTAATAAAACATCTTTTATCATCGGTCAGATTAGATCCGCCATTTTTACTATAAGTCAACCTGTTGTGCATAAAACAGTAGGTACTGTTCTGATTCCGTTGTTAGTTTTGTTGTTTTTATTAGGTTTCTTATTTTGTTATGTATAAAGTTGTTTTTTGATTATTTTGTTTTGGTTATAATATTTTTTTTACATTTTAAAACATGAGTAGACCTGTACCAATATAAATAGAGATTAAAAAATTACATATAAGTTTTAGAAACAGTATTTCTTTGTTTACATTTTATTTCATGGCAAAATGAATAGATTATAGGAGAGAAAAAATATTTATTAAGAAAATGTATAAAAATTTTAACGTAGCGTAACTATCAGTAATGTAAATTCTAATTTTAATTCAAACTTGGAATAAAACGTAAAATACAGTAAACATAAAACAAATGAAAATGTGAGTAATGTTTTTTTTAACAGTAAAATTCAAAAGAGAAGTCAGAATGTAGCCTAGTAAAAGAGATAAAGAGGGTTCTCGTAGGCTGGTCATGTGTCTTCCCAGACTCTGCCGGTAATGCGCGCAGTATATTCCAGAGGCGGAAACTCTATTGCCGTGAATGCCATATACGTATCTATAACTTATATGAACTCAATAGATGTGTTATCGCAAACTATTCCTTAGATTTATGTATGTACTTTGGAACTTGTTACCCTCATTTTTATATACAATACTTTTTCACTTTTATTTTCAGCTTCACGCTATTTTCCCGCGTACAGCAGAGTAGGCAGAGCGAATCTAGTGTTAAGAGTTAAGACACTCCGTTTCCCATTTTCCGCCGAATTCTGAAGGCATTGTCTGTTGAGATGTGAATTCAACGCAGCGCTTTGAACCAGCGAAGAGCGAAGAAATAATAATATTATATATTTCATTTCCTCGAGTGGGAATTGACCCCACAACCTATCGCATTTCAGTCACACTTTGTACCTTTGCGCCACGAGTGGCCTCGAATTGCTCCACGATTTGTTTTTTCACTTATTTGCGTATTTTCCACTATTATTATCTTGTAATCCTCGGTCATCATATACATACATATAGGTATATACTATACAATCGTTCTTTTATTTAATTATGACGCAAAAATAACTTGTATATCAAGATGAATGTAGGAGTTGAAATGTCAACTGTCAACCAAGACACATTTAGTCATTACTAAGAGAGGCATAACATTATCCGGATATTTATCATAATTTATTCATCCTATTAGGATATTATAGGATTTAGCTTATACAGGGAAAAATACAATAAAATACATACAAATATATATATATTTAAAATATATATTTGTATGTATTTTATTGTATGTTTATATCAATAAGTATATATATTTGTATGTGTTTCATTATTCGTATATGAGATTAGAAACTCAATGACTAATCACTTTATCCTGTTCTTTTATTACTTTGTCTCCTGTATGGATACTACACTGTCATTATCTATATGTATAATTGATACTAACAATTATAAGAAAATAATATATATTTTGTATAAAAAATAATATTTCAAAGTCTTTGAGAATATTTAGTTGATGTGTGTCTTTATATTATATGTATATACTTGTGTCTTGTTATTGTTAGACAAGTTTTATAGACATTCCTAGTAATTATGAAACAAATTATAAAAAAATACATATGTACGTACAATTTTCAAGGTATAACCTTGGATAAATGATCTTTAAAGTTAAAGTCACGACTGTATTTCTTATCTTAATTTAATGATCTTCATAGAGGAAACGTGATATATGTACTTAAACAAGTGACAAAATTGCAATAGCTACCTCTATTATTGCGATGTAAACAAATAGGATATTTAATGTGGGAAAAAATTGCGTTCAATAAATATATAACACTCCCTTCATAGTAATTGGGTAAAAATTTGACACGTTTCGCCAAACAGAATTGGCAAACTGAATCGATATTACAAATAGTCCACAGGAAATTGGTGTTCCGCGACTGGGCACAACAAATTACAGCAATTTCCATTCTTTGACGTTTTTGCGATTTCGTCCTACCCTTCGCATTTACGTAGCATGACTCCATCGTATTATGTATTACTTTGGCACACTCATAAACATTTCCACGATGTATGTATGTCTCCTTTTTGCTTTTTTCTCATTTCTCATATAAAGCCATATCGCTAGGAAAAATTATTTTTCATGGCTACTACAAAACTATAGTTGTTCTTCAAATTATTATGAATATCATGGCATTGATATATTTATCCGGATACTGTACTTTCACATGAAATTTTATAATATACCTATATAGGTACTTTTTTTAGATATTATTAATGTTTAATGTCCTAAGATTTTTTATCGCTTTATGGAGCCTAATGGCAAGTAAACGACTTTGTTAATTATTTTATTAGAAAAGAATATAATATAGTTTTAAGCAATTAACAAATCTATGAACAAATTGATCCTTTTCCTCATATTATTTTCCTTATAACATTCTGTGATATATGTAAACCCACATTTTTGGAAAAACGAAATAAACATTTGAAAGATTATAGATATAAATATGATTACCGCAGCATTTGGCGCTCCGTTCTTTCTAGCTACCGATAGGGTAAAGGGTGAAGTTAAAAATATATAATATTATCTAGACTTAAATGTATCCAGTTAGGCACATCCCATCAAAATATAAATGTAAAAGCAGAGCCTTAACTTGGCTTACTTACTTAAGTCATGTAACTGTTTTATTATATTTGCAAAATAGTGTACTTCCAGCATGACTATTCGGTTTGATGGCTGATGGTAAGAATAGTTAATTCAAATTTAGAGTATGAATTTTATCACCAGTGAACACAGAACTCGTCATCCATGCAAATTACCAATTTTTTGTTGGTGAACTAAACTTTAAATTTGGCTCTCATTTCACTTTTATGTTTTAATGAGACATTATTACTTTATGTAAAGAAATTGTTACTATGTTTACTAAAAAAATTCTATTATTTTTAAAATTGCTTCATTATTTTCGTTTACGTTCTTTGATCTTACTTTTATACTTAACTTTTTTTAACTTTAATACTATTATAGAACATCCTCCTTTTTGGAAAATATCTAAATAAAAATCGAAATAACCTATCAAGACTGTAATTTTGTAAAGTAGGTGTTTCTTTTTAAATATATAATACTATGAGTATTATAATATAATGAAGATTTTTTATATCTCTCTATTACTCAAATCAAACTTATTCAAGGTCCTAATAGCATTTATCATTAATTATTAATGTTCATCGTATTTCCTATATATATTATATGTACAATAGTCTATCTATATAATGGTCTTCTTTTAGGTCACTTAGAAGAAGAAAAAGAAGTGGATTAAATTTTCATGAGTGATTGAGTCAGTCACAAAATACTAGTTTTTAGGCGTTAATACATCGATATCCATTAAAGTTAAATTGTTAAAATCGTACAAACATTACAAGCTAGGAGGTTTTAACAAAACCCGCTTATAGTGCTAAATTGCTAATAGTGCGAAATTTCATGCGTGTAGTTTAATTGTTTACGAGTTTAAAAGTAGCTTAAAATAGTTCGTGAAAACTACACATTACGCGTTTCCAGCTTTTTAACTTGGCGTGACACGCTGGCGCGTGTGAATTTGTTTCCCATTCGGGGAAACAAAATATTTAATATTTAGTTCTGCTATTTAACACGAGGCCAGTCTTGGCGCACCGGTACGAGGTGTGACTGTAAAACCGACTTGTTGTGGGTTCGATCTCCACTCGAGGAGATGAAATAATTACTTAAATTTATATTTCCATTTCTTTGCCCTGGTGTCGAGGTTAAGCGCGGCGTTGAGTTCTGCCACTCAACACGCAATGCCTTCAGAATTCGGCAGAAAGTGGGGAACGGAGTGTCTTAACACTAGGTTCTTTCTGCCTACCCTGCTGTGTGCGGGATACAGCGTAAAGCTGAATTTTGATTTTTATTTACTTAACACGCATGCCTCATGAATGCATCGGAAAGTGGGGAACGGAAGTGTCTTAATGTGGAACCGAGTGTTTTAACACTAGATTCCCAGGTTCCATCCGCCTACCCTGCTATATACGGGATATTGCGTGAAGGTAACGAAAAAATCTTTTGTGCTATATAGTCCATTTATTGAGGAAGGCTATAATAGGCTACATCACTTTAATCGTTATAAAATGTGTCATAGAAGTAAAAAAGAAATAAATTACAAATTAATTAATTAAATATGGGCTGTGATGCAATGCTTGAACGCACACACAAAGGAACCGCTCATTTTGGCTTGCCCGTATATATTTTATTAAAAAGCAAACGGGCCAATGTGCAACGTGGTTATTTATATAGCGTTTGACTGTAAACAGGATGGCCGCCACTTAGCACGGAATGTCTCTAGTATGTATATCGCAATATCTCGAAAATTGGGCTATAAAAGTACTATGACATTTCGTTTTGTTAAATTTCAAAATGAAACTAAAAATTATTATTGAATAGTACATTATTCTTTATTTTTTTAATAATTAATAAAAAAATATTCATTATGTTTTCTATACATAATTCTCTTGAAAGTCTTTTATTGATCACTTATATTGAACATTATAACATTAAAACTTATGTAACAGATAATATAATGCCTCGCATTATACCACCCGCTATTTAATATAATTATATTCGGTCTTATACTTCAATATAATATGATTCAATTAACAATAATAATTTATGAGGATAATTATAATGTACATAATAATTATTTAATAAAATATAATTAATAATAAAATAATATACTTTTATAATTTATAAGTCTAATTATTTGGTATCGAGAAATGGAACGTGTTTAAATATAAATTGTAAAAGTGGGTAATTGTATTTTAAAAAGAGTATAAAATAGCATGTATCGATTGTACGACTCACAAATATTGTAAACCTCCGAATATAAACATAGTTACCGTTACTCTTGTTTTACTTCCGTCCCACTGAAGAACTCTCGCCATCCACCTTCGTCACACTTAAGTTATAATGTAGTAGCTTAGGTATTTTCAAACTTTTAACAACTTTTACGCCCACAAAGAATGGCTAGAATAGTAACTTATTTTGTATTCGACTCTATTTTTAACTTCACACTTTTCAGATATTTTTAGGGTTCCGTACCTTTAAAGAAAAAAGGAACTTTTATAAAATCACTTTGTTGTCTGTCTGTCAAGAGCCTTTACCTCAGGAACGCTTGGAGATATCGAGTTGAAATTCTAATCATATACTCAAATTTACGACCCTATGATTTTCTAAAATGTATTTTTATATATAAAAAAAGATATGGCCAATTATATCGCAAGAATGAGTAGGGTACTTCCAGTTGACCTAGAATTTTGAAACTTCACAGCTAGCATCTACAGTGTGTATTAGTTCAGGAAAAAATCAGAAAACTATATATTTGTGGTTAAATGTAAAAAATTATAGAAATGGGGGCAAAATTAGGTATTAAAGCCGCTAGTTCAAATGAGGTATCAGATAAAAGGACTCTGGCTAAGCTCAGCTTGAATTTCAGAATAAACTCCAATTTTTGTACGAAGCCCTCGATAGGCGAGCCTGACTCGTACTTATTCGGTGTTTTTTAAGTGGTTTCGGCATTGACTGTATGGATGTCGATATTACGGAATTAGGATATATGTAACTTGGACAAATTTAAATTCAATAGCTATTTGAAATTTATAAAATTAATTCCTAATAAAATATTCAAATTTGGAGCTTTATAATGGAAAAACATTTTTACGCCAACTTATGACCTCTGTCTCCATAAACAATGGAGTAAACAGTTGGCACTTTTTTTATACTTTTTTCCATAACTAAAACAATACAAAACCATCTTGTCTAAGTATGACAAAAACACTTCTTATTTAAAGGCCAAAAAAAATTTTTTTTACAATAATGTTCATATTTAAAGTACGGGCTTATCGAGTAAATAGATTCTACACTTACACAAATAGATTTAAGTGATTATAATATTAAACAACGTACGTGACAAATAAAATACTTATATTAAAATTCATATTTAATTTAAGTAGATTCTGAATGCACACAATTGATTACAAGTTTTAAGCAGTATATACATTGGGTAAAATTTATATAATTAACAAAGATTTTCCTGTGGCCTCGTCCGCCGTTGTCAAATAGATATAAATAAAAACTGTGTGGCAGGTACAGTGGATTACATTGAAACAATAATCGTGGTGCTATAGTTTCACTCAATTTTTTTATAGTCACGCTGTATCCCGCACAAGCAGAATAGGCACATGGGACCTAGTGTTTAGACACTCCGTTTTCCAAATTCAGGAAGCATTGCGTGTTGAGTGGCGGAATTCAACGCCGCACTCTGCTTCAACACCAGAACGAAGAAATGAAAATATTAAATATTTNGACACTGTAGTAAACACTATTCTACTATAATTTGAGGTTACATATAGTACTACTTTGGTGATTCGTTACCGTATGAAATTCCATGCATAGAGCGCCGCAACGCCATCTTTCAAAAAACAGCGAGAATACATATATCCTAATACAATATATATATCCTAATAGTATAGTATGAGTGTTTAGCGGCGTTGAGTTCCGCCACTCAAGATGCCTCCAGAAATTAGCAAACAGTGGAGAACGGAATGTCTTAACATCAACTTCCCAGGTTCCTTCTGCCTAACCTGCTACGTGCGGCATACAGCGTAAAGCCAAAAAAAATGTAGTATTGAGTAATAGATATCGTGAGAAGTAAAGAATTTGTGGTTAAGTAAATATACGTGGCCTAGTGAGCAGTTGGCTTTAGATATGACCTTAAATGAATAGCTTGATATTATTTAAGATAAAATATTTACGTACAATAAGGTCAGATGTTTACGACACTATACCATTATAAATTCAAAACATAATTAATTTATATTATATCATATGGTAATGGATAAGAGCTATTGCAAAAATTTAATTACGCTTAGAATATATTTATAATTACTGTCAGCGTGTTGATTTATCTATATTATAAAGGTATGTAGGTTCAAATCCTTCTCAGGGAAATGTTTATGTTAAATTATTTTTAGTGTTGGTTATCCTTGTTATTTTTAGGCAGACTGATATCTACATTATAAAATATGTGTAAGCATAGAAAAATAGATAATATGATTTATATGTTTTGTTCATTCATTGATAAATTGACACACATAAATCTTTGTGTGGTTTTAAATATTTTTTATTTGAGGTAAAAGAAATAAAAATAGTAAGAATAGGTTTCATATTTATTAATGTAAAAAAATTACATATAATATTTTATATAAATTACAGAACAGGCGTTGAGGTAATCGACTTCTATCGTATGACGAATGAATATATTTTTTATTTATATATCGATTATGAATATACATATTATACAGAGGTCGAAAGACAAGTAGTTTGAGAATTAAAAAAGTATATTAGTAGATTATCCATATATATTACCGTTAACTTGTGATTTTTATTTTAGATGTATTAATTGTTACAAAAAACGTTAACTTTTTATTTTTTTTATTAATATATTTTTTCGATTCATGTTTTGCCTGTCTAGAGAGATAATTGACCCTCACGTCAGACAAGTTACGCTGTCGTCATAGTAGTAGTATATCATGCGACAGACGACGTATGCGATACTACTACTATGACGACATCCATGAAAGACTATCATTATGATATATTTATTAGTCCTTAAATGTAATATATTAAAAAAAATCACATTATTTCGAGCATTCAAGGCCGTTTTAAGCAATACAAATATATAATTCCCAATTTAGTAATATATCAGAATCGTTGTACAGTTACTAATTACCGCCTGAATACTTCAATCAAAATGAACGAACAAAATTACGCCTGTAAAAATGTTTTGTATAGATTTCAGAATATAAAATATTCTCGAAATACACAGGCTCGTTGCCGAATGTAAAATTTATAGGATGCACGAGTTTCAACTGGCACAGCTCTTACAAATATCGTGTGTTCTTTTGCATCAACGATACTGCCAAATTGCATACCAATGAAGATAGTTTAAAAGAGAGAATGGAATGAAAACTAAATGAATTTATCTACTGAATGTTTGTCTATCTTGTAAGTTAAGGGAACTTTTCGTTACTTTTCACATATATTTATAAATTCAATTCAATTATATACATAATTACTCATTTTGTAATTTTAAACTAAATGTGGCAAACTATTCTAAAATTTTAAATCCAGCACCAGAAATAATATTTGCGTATGATTACTATTGTTCTTAATATGTTTACTATAGAAATAAAAAATAGATTTTTTTATTTAAATGACGTTGCACGTTTTTTGACTGCATAGCATTAATGAAAAGTGCCTAGTATCCAGACACTCCGTTCTTCATATTTCAACCAAATTCGAGACATTCAGTGTCGAATGACAGAACTTCAACGCCACGTATAATTAATTTAAGACAGCATAATAATTTTCGCAGTAAATTAAAAAGGGACCATTCATTATGAATGTACAATATGTACAATGTACAATATCTACATATAACTCATATATCTACATATAACTCATATATGTACATATAACTCATATATGTACATATAACTCATCAGTTTAACTTTATTATTATATTAAACTGATAATTTTATGGCTATGACCTTGCAAGTTACAAAAACGATGGTCTAAAAATAGATTAATATTTATACATAATAATATTGAACACGTAGCAAGTGATGTCACAATTTGCTAGTGCTGTAATAGGTTGTCACAAAAATGGAAATCTTAAAAATATTAATTTGGAACTCCATATACTAAGAACAGAACAGAACAGAAAAATATTAAACAAGTCTCAAATTAATTAATTTTGTAGTAAATTTCCTTTATTAAAAGTATTAAATCCAGTGGTAAATTTTGAAAGTTAAAATTTTTATGAATTTTTTTTTAGTATTCAAAACTGTCAATTTTTATTTTTGACTATCTCCGTGCCTAGAACATACTCGCAACTGGAAATGTACATGGGCTGGTTCTGTTAATTTTCCTTTTCCATATTTAACGAGGTGCGAGTATGGCGTCTCTTTTCATTGTAGCTAGTGGCACCTTTTGTATTCGTAATTAAAATTTTTAACTCTTTAATTTAGAAAGACTATAATTTCGAAGTTCTTTTATTTTTTTTTAGTTTCCTCCTGTATCTCCCATATAAGTGAGCTTATTGTTTAAACACTCCGTTTCCGACGTACTTAGATATCAATATATTAAATAATTCATTCCTCCGAGTGGGAATCGAATGGAAACCCACAACCGTCGCGTTTGTTACACATAAACATATATTTTAGATAAAATAATTTCCCCTAAAAACATTAGACTCGTAAGTATCGTAACTTTTATCATAGTAAACATTTAGATACTCTCATGAGAACCGAACTTCATGGTTTGATATTTTTTATATTTCTAACGAAATGACTTCATAGGTTCTTCAAGTAATTTTACAGCTACTAAAATGTTAACTTTTACAAAGTTAACTAATACTTAAAAAAATAATAGGAACATTCAACGTCACGCTAAGTCAATATAGCTACAATTATGTGTATGGTAATTAGACTACTAGACGTAGAGAAAAACAATGTAGACTTAATGACTTACACTAGAACATAGATATTTAAATAAAGCTTCTATTGTAAGAGACAAGATAATTTTATCCGAAATTTGATTATTATTAAAAGATATACATATATATAATACAAGTATAATGAAGCCCGATGAGATGTTTAATTTAGCTTAACTGGCGGTTTATCGTGAGCATTTGTTGTATCAAAAAAAAACCAAGTTCACGTTGTATTCCGCACACAGCAGGGTAGGCAAAGGGAACATGGTGTTAAGTCTCTCGTCTCTTCGTTTCCCACTTTCCGGCGAATTTTTCGAAGCATTGCGTGTTGAGTGGCGGAACTGAACGCCGCGCTATTGCCTTGGTACCAGTGCGAAGAAATAAAAAACATTAATGAATAATAATGAATTCCCTCGAGTTGTCATTCAGAACCGTCACGTTACAGTCACACCCTTCTGCCCCTGGGCCACAACGATTTTTTATTTTATTTATGTTACAAACCTTAAGCTCTTTTACAGATCTCTATTTAGAATATAAATGTTAAAGTTGGCGAATATATTAAGATAATGTCTACGCACTGAAAGCATTGTTAATGTTATAAAACTTTCTCGTCTCTTGGAAACATTTTAGTGTCGAGCGAATTCGAGAACATTTATTATCACTTGAGTTTAGTTTCTTGCGAAGTTGGTATTTCGTGGATGACTTTTCTTTTGCTTACCTTCAACTTTTAACGTAGCGTAATATTGAAATTTAACATGTTGAATGATGTTGATAATATATGTTTGTATTATGTTGATTTAATGTTCAGTACATATTAGTCTATTGAAGTAATAAAAATTAAAAAAAATAAAAATTAAATTAGCTTCACGCTGTATCCCGCACACAGCAGGGTAGGCAGAGGGAACCTAGTGTTAAGACACTCCGTTCCCCACTTTCTGCCGAATTCTGGAGGCATTGCGTGTTGAGTGGCAGAACTCAACGCCGCGCTTAACCTCGACACCAGAGCGAAGAAATGGAAATATAAATTTAAGTAAATATTGCATCTCCTCGAGTGGGGATCGAACCCACAACCAGTCGGTTTTGCAGTCACACTTCGTGCCGCTGCGCCACGACCGGCCTTAGTATTAAAAATGTTAGGATATTTTTTGTGAACACTATACGCAAATGAATATAAAGATAAATATTTACTTTATATAATATAACTAGCGGCCCACTCGCGGCTTCGCCCGCATACCACTTATAATACTTTTATCATGCTGCATTTGCCAACATATTAATACATGCAATCATGAACACTACGTGGCTGTATGGTAGAACATCATCGGCGGCAAGGGTGAGCGACTCGAACCTAGGCTTGCGGCCGTAACAGAGCATTGAATTATTTTAATTTTACATTTACTCGAAAAGTATACGTCCAATTTACATGCTATAAAAGCCGAAGATTATCTACATTAAATTTCCTTGATGATGAAATAACTTTCACTCGTGAGTTTTAATATACATGTGAAATAAAAATCGATGAAATATCAGCTTATAATTTTCAAATATTTTTTGACCAAAAAATTGACCTTATTCGTCCGGTAGATTTAGAATCCAGTAGATTTAGAATTGAAGATTCTACTGTTGTTATCCCCTTGTTATCTTAAATTTTTACTCTTGATAACTTGAAGCGAACCCAAACTAGCCTCAAGTATGTCGCCTTATATTATACCACTGCACAATCGGAAGGTCAATATCACACCTAGACCATGACATCCTCGATCACTATGTTTAACACCTGCCCATAAAAGAACACGAATGCCTCAGTCACGCAAACAACATCCAGATCTCTATCATCATCCATCACATCTTATAATTCATATATCTTCTGTTCCATCCCTCCACTTACATTCGACGTAGCTATTTTTGCGCTACTATCGTATCGTATGTTGGACGTGGCGAGTGGAATGTTGCAATCCTCGAAAGGCTGGCGAGGGCCGCTGTCAGTAAGCCTTCCATTGTAGACTCCCTAATGATTTTAACATTTATTTATTAATGACATGCGTACCTATTTTATTAACGATATTTATTTTTACTTCATTAAAAATATTATTACACATAACAGAGTATATTAAAATATATTTTAATTATCTTTATTCCATTCCTACTTCGTTTCAATCTTAGAGTCAAAAAAAATTCTTATTTGAGTTAAGTATTTAGTAGTGATGTAAAAGTTGTTGACGAAGGTTGAAATAGCTACGCTCTATTTGCAACAAGACATTAGTGGTGTAGTAAAAAAGTCAATTAGGAAAACGACATAAAATTGCGTAAAAAGCGTCCATGTCATACATACCTACTTTAGGCTACCGATTGTGATCTTTAATTATATTACGCCGAGGACTAACAAACATTATTAAATAATAGTAAGATAAAAACAGATTTAAATAAAAAAAGAGAAATAAATAATTTTTATTTTCTACCTTGATAACTTGCAGGATACTGTGTGAGGCTAACAAAATATCTTTTTTGTGCCAGAATTTAAAAGAGCCAAAAAAGTAAAACACAATGGTCAACTGAAAAATCTAAAAACAGTCCTATTATCAATATCATCTAATCATCTAAAGGTGTTATATCAACATTATTAGAAGAAAGTATCCAGATCTTACAAGTACATCCACTCACCTATGTCTATGTCCTCATTCAGATAGTCGCATATTTAATATAATACCTACCAACTAGTTTGTAATTTTTTATCTATTAAAATCAGATTCACGCTGTATCCCACACACAGCAGGGTAGGCAGAGAGAACCTAGTGTTAAGACACTCCGTTCCCCACTTTTTGCCGAATTCTGGAGGCATTGTGTGTTGAGTGGCAGAACTCAACACCGCTTTATCTATTACAACGGAGTAATGTGTAACATTATTAATTGCTTGGTTAACCGCCCGCGTTGATGAGTTTTTAATCACAAAGGTTAAATACAATAAATGTTTACTTTTTCTCACAGGCTTAGTCTTAATAAATACAGAATTTGGTTTTAATAAATAAACGTATAGCAAAACAAAATTAAGGCCAGTCGCGGCGCAGGGCTACAAAGTGTAACTGTAAACGCGACTGGTTGTGGGTTTGATCCCACTCGAAGAAATGAAATATTTATTTAAAGGGCGGCGTTGAATTCTGCCACAAGTGAGGAACGGAGTGTTTTTTCACTAGCTTCCCCCTGCCTACCCTACTGTGTGTTGGATACAGCGTGAAGCGGATTTTTTTTTATTTTTTGAATATAGCAAAACTCCAGTGGCACACAATAAGGAGTTAATGTGAAGTGCCCATATAAATATGTTTTACAGCTGACCTAGCACTCTCGTTTACAAACGATTAAGATAAAAGTATTTTTTTTTAATAAATCGTAAATATTAAACAGACCTTAATTTAATATGTATCTGTATTTAGTATAATATTACGTGAGGGTGTGCTGATTAAATTTAAATTGAATCTATAATATGTGCACAAGGAACGGAATACATTAAATAACATTTTATAGACAGAAACCGTATGACATTTACCATTTTAGATAAGACGCAAAATTTTAATAAATTTAATCACTTGCTTAATTACTTAGGTTATGGTAATAAATTTTAATTTACTCATATACTATTCAAGCATATTATTTTCAGAACATTATATACGAATACATAGATACATTGATTATGAATACAGTGAAATCTGTTGAGTTTCCGACTCTTTGTGGCTTAATATTTCTTGATCAAAGAAAGAATGTATTCACTAAGTTTATATTCACTTATTTCTATTGTGAAATGATTGTATGAAGTGATTTTACTAGTAAAGCAGCATAAAACGAAACATAGACTGTTTGAAACACGACAATAGTATTGCACAATCGTGTTTTATCTCAAAATACTTTGAAGAGTACAAATGGTTTCGCTGAAACAGGCCTCGACAATGGATTTTGTGGGCGATGTCGGCGTGATTATATTCCAACTGAGTGAACATTCATATCAATCAATTGTTTCCAGTTAAAACATATTATTAAAATATCGAAGATATATTTAGAAGAACGTTATGGTAAGATCGAAGATTATTTGTTTTTATAAGATTCTGGTATAGTTTCTGTAAGTTGGATTACCATATTCATTATAAATATCTTTTTAGCTGAATAGCAATGTAGTTCTACTATTGTTTCCTCACAAAATTATTGTTATTTTAAGCAGTTATGTATTTTTATGTAATTATATATTATAAATACATAGAAATATTTTTAGCTCCACTCATTTTTTTAAATTCGAATCCATTGATTCTTAATAGAAACAACACGTATACAAAGGAGGGTACTCCTTTGCGTCGCGTAGTCGGGTAAAAATACGGAAATTGTATGTAAACACTACGTTTTAAATGTCAATATAAATGCGGATGGTACTTAAATATATTTTCTTAAAAAGGTAACAGGACAATTATTATATTACCTATAGCTTTTCATTTTAATATATGTATCGGTTCTTTCTTTTTTCCCCGTTAACATTAACTGAATAAGGTATGTTAAATTATATATTTTTGATATCAGTATAACAAATAACCATAAGGTTATCTACATGATTAAGTGTGAATAAAAAAAATAAGCATTTCAGATAATACATCTAAAAGAGGTGAAGACGTGTATTTTTTATATGTCAACGTGAGACTTATTTGAATACAAAATAAAAAAAACTATTGATTCATGTGAAATATATTGTTTTTGTGCTTTAGTTTAAGTAGTATAATTTTTTTATTTTAATGTTTTATGCAGTTTTATGCAGTTTTAAATATAATATTTCTCTTGTCACATTTCGGAGAAATTGTCATCTGGATTTTACAATAGGAAATATTATAACATTATCAAGACACATTGTGTTATGTATATAGAATCTCAACAATTTTACTCAAACGGTTATTGAGATATTAACGTTTAAAACCCTCCATTTCTATGACTGATTCACTGCCTCCATCAAAAACTTAACCCACTTCTATGTGACCTAGAAACTTCATATTTAGTACCAAGGTAGACTATTATGCATATATACAGGAAAAAATCTGAAAACTAATAATTATTAATAATTACTATCAAGAAGATAAAAAAAGGTCTGTGTTCACTTAAATATAAGCCCTAAATGTGACTGTGTGACCAGAAGATCAAGAAAATGAAAGTAATTCCTTCCCCTGAGTAAAAATCAAAGTCACAACCGTCGCGTAAACAGTCAGACTGCCGCTGCTGCTGCGCCACGAGGGTATTATTTAAAAAGTTATAAATATAGTAGGTGCATATTTATATTGTTCTGTCATTTTAGTGATAACACTTGATTATATATTACTTTACGCTTGAAGGTGAAATAATTAAATTTGTTGATTATTAAAATAACTAAATTCAGGAAGTTTTTATGCAGGCGTCAAAATATTTATAGCAACAAAAAAAAATAAAATCATCTTATGGCCATTTGTGGCAGATTTAGCCTTTTATAAGAGTGAATAAAATAAAAATATTAATAAGTTGAGGGGCACAAAGTGTGATGGTAAACGCGACAGGTTGTGGGTTCCATTCCCACTCGAGGAAATTAAATATCTAAAATTTTCATTTCTTCGCTCTGGTGTTGAGGTAAAGCGCGGCGATCCACCACAATAGGCTATGCACGCGGAAAATGGGGAACGGAGTGTCTTAATGCTAAGTTCCCTTTTCCTATTACTTATATCTCCATTTTCTGTAAATTCCATGTATTTTTGAATTCTGTAAATTCCATGTATTTTGAGGTCGGTCGTGGCGCAGCGGCACGAGGTGTGACTGCAAAACCGACTGGTTGTGGGTTCGATCCCCACTCGAGGAGATGAAATATTTACTTAAATTTATATTTCCATTTCTTCGCTCTGGTGTCGAGGTTAAGCGCGGCGTTGAGTTCTGCCACTCAACACGCAATGCCTCCAGAATTCGGCAGAAAGTGGGGAACGGAGTGTCTTAACACTAGGTTCCCTCTGCCTACCCTGCTGTGTGCAGGATACAGCGTGAAGCTGATTTTTTTTTATTAAATATAAATATTATAGTAAAAGTTACATTTTAATGCAATGATTTGCTCAAGCATACGTCAATTGTTTCGATTTTCGATATAGGTAATGTGAACAGACGCTTGTCTTTCGCTTGTGTGCATTGGGTTACGGTTGACGTACAATGTCCCGTTTTTCGAAATGGTCGGTCGGTCGAATCACGTTTCGTCACGTCAATTACCCAGTATAACAATGGCTGTCATAAAATAACTGAATGGAATAATCCACAAAAAAAGATAAAAGCACCCAAAATTTTTGCCAATTACACCTGACACAAAAAAAAAAAACTAAAGAGTAAACAGGAAAAAACAAGCGCATACCTCTAAAACACAAAAAAAAACGAAGACAAAAATAACTTTTTAATACAATAGTTGAAAAGAATGGTCACGTTAGGTACAGGTGAATTCACTTGTCCCGAGGCCAACGTCTGCTAGGCGCGGCAAAGAACTTGTACTAAAAAACCTTTTCGAAGCATTAGCATGTTTGGAGAAATAATATAAAAAATTTCTTAGAAATGATCCTAATTTTGAGAGTTTTTTGTCCCGCTTTATGCTATTACCGCTATTACCAAGACCATAATTAGAAATATGCAAATTAGAACAATCTAAAATCGATAATTTGTTTAAGCCGTAAGTTTAATTTATAATTTCTTATTACATAGATACTAGTGTTTTGTATAGTAAGCTGATAAGATATAACACCATAAACAAAAAATAACTACCGATGTCATAAGTACGTTTACGTATTTTAAGAACTTATTTTTGATAATAAAGCATATATTTTGTTAAACTTTACGTCCTTAGGATTAGGTTTCGCATATTTTTTCGAAAATATACAAGATATAAAAATATGTTCCGACGTTGTTAACGTGTTACGTTGTCGTTTAACGTCGTGTATTTCGAGAAGTTAACATGTCGTAAGTACGAAGGCTGCTTATACTGTAAACAAACATACATCTAATGTGAGCCTATATACAATATAAATAAAATTAAAAATGTATCGACTTAGTATTCATCATGGCACAAGATGGACGTGTAAATAGTTTTCTTATATATAATATTTGGTAGTGTGATTGGTTTTTTTCTTATCACAAAAATTACGGAAGCTTAATGCTTTTACGTGACCTTCCAATATTATTGATATCTGCTGTATTTTTGAAGGTTAACCGAGCTGTGCCGACAGGTGGATATAAGTATTACTACATATTGCTCTGTGAAACGTAATGCTTGCATAAATATTAAATATATAGTCATAAAAAAATAAGAATCTCGGATTTATTGCGATAAGCCTTAGGTATGTGCTAAAATGTTGCTATTTCCAAACAACTGGTAGCTAAGGTAAGCGAGTGTGGAAATAGCGACAGAGGTGGACATTTTATTCCGTTGCATATATATTTCACTAGGTTACCAAGCCAATGTAAATAAATTAAAATCAGCTTCACGCTGTATCCCGCACACAGCAGGATAGGCAGAGGGAACCTAGTGTTAAGACACTCCGTAGCAAATGTATTAAATATAAAACGAAGAACTCTTTATAAAACTTACTATATATTTAGAGATCACTTAATATAAATAAATATTATCAAGCTGTCAAATCAAAATAAAAATCAAATCAGCTTCACGCTGTATCCCGCACACAGCAGGGTAGGCAGAGGGAACCTAGTGTTAAGACACTCCGTTCCCCACTTTCTGCCGAATTCTGGAGGCATTGCGTGTTGAGGGGCAGAACTCAACGCCGCGCTTAACGATCGAAGTCGATTTTGCAGTCACACCTCGTGCCGCTGCGCCACGACCGGCCTCAATTAAGCTGTCATGGATCTATATTCGAACTATTATGAATATGAAGTTATTTGCAACTTTATCATATGATTTATTCAAAATCTGAACTTGTAGTAAGTATTGTACACTTATAGATTTTCTAATAGTGTGCTCTTCTCTTATGTGGCGGAACTCAAGACCGAGAACTTTAATAATCCAACTAAATTATAGAAATCAGTGCTCCCTTAGTAAAAGTTGTTCAATATGGTGCGGAATTTAATTGAAAATAAAAAAAATATTGAAAAACTAGGCCATAGTAGCACAGTGGAACGATTTTTGACTGTAATTGCTTTAGTTGTGAATTCGTTCTGCACTCATAAATAGTTTAGTTATAAAATAATATATAATTGTGTTTTTTATATAACAGCCATAAAACAAGTCATTTATATTAATTGGTAAGAATATATTTATAGGTTGCAGTATATGCTAGAATCTACGTAAAATAAATTAAGAAATGACGAGGTCAAATTTGGTCACGTTTTGATACACGATGTTAAACATCAATTAAAAATATTTAGACTGCTCTTTTAATTTTTAAATGAAATCACTTCATATTATTATTGTTTCATATTCTATTTTTCTGATATTATTTCTGAACTTACATTTAGAAAACGTTTAAAAATTTGAACGTAGCGGGATTTTAACCCGCGCTTCTTGGAAACCGTCCAAGCGCTAAGCCATATTATGGCAGTTCTCCTAAAATTGTTATTTTTAACCAAAAATTATGTTTTTTTTAAAACCAGCGTGTAAAGCTGAAATTTTGTTCTGAGATATAAGCTTGGACATTATAATGCACGTTTATTAAAGTGGCATCTATGAATTACCCCTATTTATTATATAAATGAAATTAGTAAAAAATGTATTAATAATACGGACATGTAGAATAATGATAAGCAATTGAAGGAAAATGATGCTATGGTACCAATAATGATTCTTTACAACAGAATTAAAATTAAATACTTACTTATTAAGCTTCACGCTGTATAACTAGTGGGGAAGTCAGAGAGAACGGAACGCCAAACGCTACGGTCTCTATATACCTCTTTCACCTCGTCCACTATCATCAACTTTTCATACATGCCTTCTGGGGAGTCCTCATGCTTTTTACGTGATTTTCCTCCTTCAGGACCTTTAATGCTGTATTTTTGAAGGTCAAACGAGGTCTCCCCCTACCTTTCTTACCGGTGACTTTTTCTTCATTAATCTTTTTTGCTATTCCTTCATCACCAATCCATTCGCACGTTCTACTACATTCTCACCGTGAAAAGTATGATTGACTTATTCCTAGCGGATCAGTATATTTAAGGTTAAGTTGTGTCTTAAGATGCTATCCTGGAAACAGACCAATATGTAGTTGTTACTAGAATAAGGAGTCTGTTTCATTTTGAGGTACGAGATATCCAAACTTGGAGTCGAATTATCGCATAAGAAGCTGGAAGTTTTAAGATCCAATGATCAAAGAGGAATAAGTACTTCCATCTTAGACATCTTTGAAACAGAAAACGGCAATGTTTAAGTATACTCTGCCATTATATTTAAGAATTATATAAGAAAAAAAGCGACAGAAATATGCGATAAATGATAACGAGATTTTAATAAAAAGCACGATAAATGGTGAGATGATAAAGTGAAAGACACTGTAGAGAAAAAAAACCTCGTTAGGATCATAAGGCCCCAGATAAATCTTTTTAAAAAAGAAAAAGGATAAGCTACAAAGGCACCAAACGAAAGTACTGAAAAAGATGAAGCGTGAAAGTTCTGAGAAAAAAAGAAATACAATGTTAATGAGCAACATTTCTAATGAAATTTTAGTAATTTCTAAGGTTGTTTACTAATTTGCCACACATTTTAGATGTTTGACATGGGTGTAAGATATTTTGGGAGACTACCTCGATACAATACTTTAATCGCTTTCCTTGTTGTAAAGTCCTCTTATAGAGATCACTCAGCCTGTGTGCGAGAAGGAAAAGGCACGTCTCACGTATTGAATAAGGTTGCGCCATGTCAACTTGGCAGCATGAAGTGACACAAAGTGACATGCGAGGGTAAATTTCCTTTCCAAAGAAAGTCCTCTCTTAAAGAAGGACCAGGGCCTGTTCTTGCATTTGAAAGAAATGAAGAAAAGACGCACAGGCGTATTGCTGCCGGTAAGAGAATTAACGGTGCCTTAGATGCATTCATGAGACCACGAAATAACAGAATAGTTGCACGTTTGGGTATATTGTGCAATGCTGACGACCGACGTTGATATATGGCAGCGAAACATACATGTTGAAGAAGAAGATTGAAAGAAACGTAAGATATGTAACATTAAATTCCTTGTAACTAACTGTGTAAAATGTCCTAAATTGTATGGGTTGCCGAAAATACACAATAAGACTACTGACTATCTTCAGTAGTTAGCCAAATCGGTACGCCGAGGTATAACCTGGCTCAACATGTCAAGGACTCTTACCATTTTGTTTTTGGGCTGAAAGATCTTAAGTTAGCTAACAAAGAAACCATACTCACATACTTCGATAGTGAATCTTACCACCATCCTACATATTTTTTTAGCATTGGCAACTCTTTATTTCAACTCTGTGACACTGAACACATAGGGAACGAGCTTTGATAGGTGAAGAATGCCTTTCATCAGAGCAAGATGCCTGTTCCCCTCCAGCATTATCAGAAGACCCCCAGTAGAAAGACAACCGGGACTTCTACCATATGTAAAACACCTTTTGAAACAGACAGGATTGGAACATTTTAAGAAAAGCTTCCATTAAAACTATAATATATTTAAGTCTAACAAGAAAGTAAATCCAATTCTTAAGACCAGTGCAGCAGACCTCTGCAGTGTGTAGACAGACCTATAAAAACTAGATAGTAACTGAAATTTAACATACATTGTTCAAAAAAGGGGAAGCATCGGTATTGGGGAAACGAACACATCTCCGATGTCAAGAATGGACATGCATCGAACTCAGCTGCGTCTGGATAAAGAGCGGATAAACTTAACCATAACATCGGGTCTTATAAATCACACACCCTCGCTCTGGAGATAAGATTTATACAGGAGGAAGGTTACGAAAAAACATAACAAACCCCCGCATGGCATTTATAAAGAGATTGACGAGTAGTAACAGTGGATAAAGTAAAACATACAGAGAGTAGGGCTTTTGGCGCCCCGTTCTCTCTGACTATCCCGCTAGGGATAAAGTGAGATGTAAAAAATAAAGAATAATGAAAAAATAAATAAAAACAACTAAAGAATATTAATAGAAATCGTAAAATTTTAGATATATTTTATTAACTCTAACACTAAAATTTAAGTTGAATTAGCTTATTCTTATACTGTTACTGTGTGTGTGTTTCCATTACACTGAAACTGAATGCCATGGAAGTGATATAGCCAGCAGATTCAAAAGAATAGTATCCGAGAAAAACACATGAACAAAATTTAGGTACGTAATACGTAAATTTTTAGTTACAGCTGGTTTAAACATTAAAAATTCATCACACGACCCATCCGTGAGTTGAACCTATTAGAAATATGTCTAAGATTCAGGACTACAGCCTGAAATCAGACCCATTCGTCTACTCTAAAAGCTAATAATCATTGTCTTCAGCTTACTTCTCTCCCAGCGTCATTGCCATCTTTTACCATTTTACTATCAATGACGTCGCAACCAATGATGTTTTTACATAAAACACATTGGAATTTTATCAAAAATTCATTCTAAGTACATGATATGTGCTGGCTACTGATTTTGTTCAAAATGTCAATATAAGTATATATTAACGATTGCTGCAAAATTTTTAATTTAAAGGTAGTAAATAAAGATATCAATGGCGATTGATGTGCTAAAATTAGGAGAATTAAATTTAAGACTCATTTCTAAATTGTTAAAGCTTTCGTGGCGGCAGTTGCACCGTCGGAAGTTAAAGCTCTGCATGCTAACATTATTATAACCCAAAAAAACAGTACGTTAGATAACATATTTTCGTGGCAATATTTAAAACCAAAGCTCGCTCGATCAATGACCTTATTTTTATAAACCTTTTTTGCGATCGATGTTTGTGTAGCTTTACCTAAATTATAAGCACGTTTTATTATTAAAAACTTTAAGTATCTTATTATTTCATTGAAATTAGCAAAAAAATTTAATATAGTTTAATAACGAATATTTTTGAAAAGAAATAAGCTAAGAATACACCAAATCTCCACGTAAAATATTCAATTTTTTGAAGGTTTTTTTTTTTAAATATGTTTTTGTATACACTAAATCATTAAACTTGTCTAGACTATTTGTTTATTATTTAGTTAAGTATTTAATATGATATTCATCTTCTTATAATAATTTACTATTAATGAGTAAACACAATTACTATTAATAAGTAAAAAATTAAATTAAATTAGCTTCACGCTGTATCCCGCACACAGCAGGGTAGGCAGAGGGAACCTAGTGTTAAGACACTCCGTTCCCCACTTTCTGCCGAAATCTGGAGGCATTGCGTGTTGAGTGGCAGAACTCAACGCCGCGCTTAACCTCGACACCAGAGCGAAGAAATGGAAATATAAATTTAAGTAAATATTTCATCTCCTCGAGTGGGGATCGAACCCACAACC
>JAAIXJ010001800.1:51889-109238 GCA_013403705.1 Heliconius hermathena | reverse complement strand
ATATATATATGTATGTATATTTAAATACATGACATAAATAAAATATGTACATAATTATGAAATGATCATTAAAATTCAATAAACATAAATTTAATAAATATTCAACACACATTGATATCTTAGAAAGTTTATCAAGTTACGCGACTTATCATTTGCTTTTATAAAGAGGGTGCAATCAAAACAAATATAGATATGGAAACAATAATAACGGGTTGTATGTGTTTTTAAGCCGTTCCAACTCAAACAATACAGCTCGCAAGGTAAGGTTGAATAGGAAAACTTTATTCATTAGTTATGTTAGAAGGAAAAGGTGGGCCCATTTGTAAAAGGGTAATACTAGTAGAGTACCAACAACTTATAATTATAACAATTTGCGAACTTAAAATAGTTTTTGGTTTAAAAAAGTGAGTGTTGGTTTCTTCTATAGTTGTTTTTTTTTTTATTTTGTTTTATTTTATTTTTCTTAGTTTCAGTTTCACACTGTATTTATTTATTTATATATTTTAGTTTCAGTTTCGCACTGTATTCCGTATATGGCAGGGTAGGCAGCCTTGTGTTAAGACACTCCGCTCCTCATTTTCGCCCAGTTCTGGAGGCATTGCGTGTGCCCGACGCCAGAGCGAAGAAATGAAAACATTAAATATTTCAATTCCTTGAGTGGGAATCGAACCCACGACCTGTTGTGTTTACAATAACACGCTTGTGCCCCAGCGCCACGACAGGCCTCAATTATTGAATTTTAATATTTCTTTTACAATGTACTGTTTAAGAAGGATAATCATTTTATTTACTGTCTGAAGATCGTTCTTTTTAGTTTCAAATATAGGAGTGTAGGCAGAGTGACCCCAGTCAACTTTTCAAGTAAGTTACGGGACTCAACGTCTCGTCTTTTATCAGAGTTAAGAATAAATAATGTTCCTCTTTTCGGCCATGTACCTATTATTATAAAGATTCTCTTTGTTTACCCTACACCTTGTTAAAACACACGTTACTGTACCTAAATGAGTGAAGATAATCCACCCGCACTTTTCGAAGTACACAGATTAAGCTCATTTTTCAAAGTATCTTAAGAATTTAATGAATTAAGTCCATTTTAAGTTTTTTTCCTATAAGTTGTTTGTTTGACTATCAGCCATAATGAGATCCGGGAAAATCGTAACAAATATTTTTTTGTTGTTTTAAGTAAGCATAGTGCAGTAGATAATACCAGTTGATATTAAATCCTAGTAACTTAAGAATGTTATAGCATTCTGAAGAATGTTATGACATTCAAACTTTAGTTATTATTTAGCGATATTGATAATAAAAGAGTTTAAAGTATACTTTTTATCTATATTTATCTATGACGAAATCATATAAGCTCAACTGAAGAATGTTATTATATTAAATTCTTTTATGATAAATATGTCTAAATACTGACTAGGTCTTGAATATCGGAATATCAAATATGAAACTTGTCAGAATATCGGGACAAAAATGTTGCTGCAAAATCTCGATATTAGTTTTTTTTTTAAATTTTTTAAAGTGTTCCACATTTAGGAAAAAAAATACTTTTTAGAAAACATATAAAAAAAATTAACGTAGCGGGATTTGAACTCGCGCCTCTTGGAAACCTCTTTGTTTTTAAATAATTATAATTTTGTTATAAGAAGAGTCTGTATAAATTTATTAATTTCTTTTAAAATTGAAATTGCCCAACTAAAAAGATTTGTTCCCACTATATTTAATATTTTCATTTGCTCGCTGGCAAAGCGTGGCGTTCAATTCCGCCACTCAACACATAATGTCTCAGGAATTCGGCAGATATTGGAAATAAGAGGGTCTTCATGGTGAACGAAGTGTCTTAACATTAGGTTCCCAGGTCCCCTCTGTCTATCCTGCTCTGTGCAGAATACAGCGTGAAGCTTAAAAGAAATATTTAATTCAAATACTATTACAAAATCAAAATCTAAATATTATTTTTTCAATTAGGCGACTATAAGCATTTTTGAATCAGTCAATTTATACAAAAATGTCATTAGGTTCCTACAGGTAGCAACCCCCAGCTGGGAATACAGTTTTACTGAGAAAATCTACTATACAATATACTCTACACATGTATATATTTATATATATTCATAGGAATTTAGTAGTGAAGTTCAATGTTATTTTTAATTGTAAGGAAATAAATTAAATACGATAATGAATAACTTTTATTAATCATTTTCGAACGACATTAATCTTTAACAAACCGGTTAAGTATAAATTAATTGAGCAGGGAATCTAGTGTTAAGACACTCCGTTCCCCACTTTCCGCTGAATTTTTTGGGGCATTGTGTATTGAGTGGCGGAACTCAACGCCGGGCTATCGCCTTGGTGCCAGAGCGAAGAAATGAAAATATTAATAAATAATAATTAATTTCCTCAAGTGGGGATCGAACCCATAATCGACGCGTTACAGTCACATCCTTACCCCTGCACCACGACGGCCTCTTTTGTTTTTTCAAGATTGCTTGTTATAATAAGAATTTATGTGTAAAAATATTTTTATCATATTAACATTAGCAATTTTTATTTGCCAAACACTTACAAAGTATTTTTATAAACGTAATTATAAGATTGATATAAAGTTACTTGAAATAAACAAACATCGACTTTAAAATAATACATATACGCACAAACTAAAACAAAAAATAAAAAATAGAAAATAATGTTTTAATTAGTTCAAAGTAAACATCATTATCCTTTGCCTACCCCTTTGGTTCCCTCTGCCTACCCTGCTGTGTGCGGGATACAGCGTGAAGCTAATTTTAATTAAAACACCATTAAAGAGCAGACTTTATTTTTAGATAGTATTGACTGAGATGTTGATCATCGATTTTATTATATAAAATTAATTGCCATAAAATATTAAAAAAAATGTTGTGACTTGTTTAATATATTTACAATCCTATCACGATGACACCTACCATGAAATATGATAAAATGTGACTTAAAAGTTAAAATATATTATAAAAAATGTGTTAAGAATGAAGATTATGAATGTTATACATCATAAAATAAAGTAAGGCCAATGACATTGGATCGAAAAGCGATACCTCTTTGTATCGCAATATTAGTGTTTTCCTTCATTTTGCTGGGTAAATCATTTCGAGTTTGCTTAAGCTTAGAGCAACTCTCTCAAACTGAAGTCATGAAATTACCTCGAACAGGATTTGAATCTTCAATTACATACAGATTCGTTCAACTTGCTCTACAATTATAAAGACGGCTATCTATTAGGTTCGTTTGAGACCCAAACACAACACACGTGTACCCATCATCTTAAAATAAATAAATAATAAAAAAAACTTGTAAGACCAAATGGACTGCTGTCCTTGTCTTGTATAATATTAAATGCGACTCAGATTTGGCTTAAAAATGCATGGTATTTTTAACGTAAGAAATTCTCAATAATAGTCCCACAATATTTTTTTTATAGCAAAATGATTCCAAAAAAATTTTTTTAAAATGAGAGAGAGTATCTAATGTCCAGACATCGCATTCGCCGATTTTCTTTAGAATTTAAGAGATTGCTTGTACCGGGTATTGCTTGGCGGAACTTAACGCCGCGCTTTGTCTTGCCAGAGTAGTAATGCTATTCCTTTGAATGAGAGTCGAACCCAAAACCTCAATTTACGTTATAAAATACTCTACATAGTAGAATAAGAAACTGGAACTATCCTATACGTTGAGGTTGTGACTGTGTTAATGAATGTAAATATAACATACACAGCGTGAAGCTGTAAAATAAAATTTGGCGTTGAACAATTCTTTTTTTTTTATAATAATATTTAAAAAAAAAATACATGGTTTTTTTTAAAGAATTTCTATATTATTTGATTGTAAATAAGCCATGGCCGAAGCTTTGAACAATACCTTGAACATTGTATCATCACTGATTTGACATGTCGAGGTCATTTAAAACAGAATAGAATAATCAATATTCATTTTAGGAGGTCAGTTGTGGCAAGTGTGACTGTAAACCCGACTGGTTGTGGGTTCGATCTCCATTTAAATAAAATAAATAAATCAGCTTCACGCTATATTCCGCACACAGCAGGGTAGGCAGAGGGAACTTAGTGTAATACACTCCGTTCCCCATTTTATATAGAATATTTATTTATATTTCCATTTCTTCGCTCTGGTGTCGAGGTAAAGTGCGGCGTTGAGTACCGCCACTCAACACGCAATAGCTCCAGAATTTGGCGGAAAGTGGCGAATGGAGTGTCTTAATACTAGTCTCCCTCTGCCTAGCCTGCTGTGCCCGCACACAGCAGGCTAGACCGAGGGAACCTAGCTATACAGCGTGAAGCTGAAAAAAAAAATATTACTATATTCGTGCTTGTTTTCTTAATCCTTCGCGTATATTTTTTAAAATAAAAAATAAAATAAATTAGCTTCACGCTGTATCCCGCATACTGCATGCAGGCAGAGGGAACTTAGTGTTAAGACACTCCGTTCGCCACTTTCTGCCGTATTCTGGAGCCATTGCGTGTTGAGTGGCAGAACTCAACGCCGCGCTTGTCCTCGACACCAGAGCGAAGAAATGGATATATAAATTTAACTAAATATTTCATCTCTCGAGTGGGGATCGAACCCACAACCAGTCGGTTTACAGTCACACTTCTCTGCGCCACGACTGGCCTCTATAATTAAATATATATTTTTTATAATATATATTTTTTAAAATTAGAGATATCTTAATGAACGTGTTCATATTTAAGATACTTTATCGTAATAAGGAAAAATATCTGGAAAAAACTGAGGAACGAAGTGTCTTAACGTTAGGTTCCCTCTGCCTACCCTGCTGTGTGCAGGATACAGCGTGAAGCTGATTTGGAAATAAAAATAAAATTTAAATACAAATGTCTATTGACAATTAAAATCCATTGTACTATTATTTGGTTATTTAGATATTACGTTTTTAATCCGATAAATTATTTATACACATAGTAATTAAAGCATATGATTAAAATTTATATGTCTCGTTTCCTGATAAAATAAATTCAATAAATTTAAAAAAATGGATTTGACACCTTTGTGGATAGTAATAATTGATATTATAATACGTCTATTGCTTCTATTTACTATAATATATTAGAATGATAATACATAGACACGTTGGCCTAGAAATATTATCATAATTACATTAATATCATAAGATAATGTCTTTTTTAATTTTTAACACAAAAAGAGAATGTGTCGAGTCGCTCGTCACAGCGTCAAACTTTAAGTACGGCAGTTGTGGATTCGATTCTGACTCGGGGAAATGTTCGGTCGGTTTTCATTTCTTTACTCTGGTAACAAGACAAATACAGTAAGGTCAACAAGTTGTCGAGTCAAATTTATGTGCATTGTTCACTCGGCAAGAAAATATTGAAGATTAAGAAAAATCTTAAGAACAAATCTGCACAGCCATCTACAGATAACTTCAGGGCATACACGATTTATTGACTGTACTGTACGTAATATATTGAAAATAGAGCGGTGCGTGGAGAACGGAGTGTCCTAATTATAAAACTAGGTTCCCCCTGCCCACCATGCTATTTGCGGGATACAGCGCGTGAAGCTAAAAAATTGTCACAACTTTTTAAACATAATAAAGCATGAGCATTGCGAGTGTTTGATTTATTCAAAACTAAAATATGTATATTATGTTTACCGTTACACCATAACGGGAAATATCTAGTTTCTTTATTATCACAATAGTGTTCTTAGCTACACGAATGACAGTTTATTATTACAGAGTTTTATTCTCTTTTAAGCGAAAAGGCCAATTTAAGAAACGCAACTACTTACATAAATACTCAACGCCGCTTTAGGACTTGTTACATGAGACATGAAAATATTACATGATTCGTTCCCGTGAGTGGGAATCGAACCCACAACCGTTATCACGCCACGTTAGTTACACGCCGCTGTGCCACGACGGCCTCAAAATATATTTTAAATATAAAAATTCTCATAGTGCAAGTTAAATCTACCACAGATACCTAAAATCAAGTACTAAAATATTTTTCTTACTCGTATAACATTAATATAACAATATTTAACGAAGCAAACGTGTCAATCTAGGTACATTGGCAAGTCATTGCTCCAAATAAATATTTTTATCATCTTAGCCGGAATTATGTTTAGATAATTATACATCAAACAATAAAATATAAAAGTAACAAAATTAGATAATTATAAAACGAGAAAATAATAATAAAAAATAATAATAATAAGGATATAAATCCTCTTAGCTAATGTAACAAAAATAACAAAGCAAAAAATATACATAATGCCTTGCATTTTTAGCAAATTTTTTTAACAAACACTCCAATAAAAATATTCACATTATAATAGAAAAAACATCAATTACATCTTAATTTAGTATCTGTATTTTTAAATATAAACATTTAAAATATTTAAAATTTAGTATCTGTGTTTTTAAATATAAATATTTAAAAACAAAACTTTTGTTTGTTTTACTTACCTTTTCTTGAGCTGACAGTAAAGCCGACATCTTCAAATAAAATATGAACGGGGGGGCGTTTTGCCATACGATTAAGTGCTTTTAGAGTGGAGCCAGCCCTTTCTAAAGCTGCAGGGGTCCATTGGCTTCCTTCGCTGGAATTTATAGGTGAAGATTCAACTTCGTTACTCGTTGAACTATGGGCTAAAGCAGCCCCCGCGATCGCACGACGAACCAGCGGAACGTTTTTTTCCAATGTCGACATTTTTTCCATATTTTAAATGTCCTAATAATATTTTTAACACATATCAATTTTTTTATATATTTTGTAAATCTAGTTTTAAGTAGGCGTATCTTTACCACATAGCTGCGCAAGCGACACGCGCATTCTATATAGAAGTTGCCGTTTAACTGAGCACCCTGTTCAACCAGACTTGCGGTTGCGTGAGGTGAACTATTTAGCACGTAATAGGTCATTTTTATTAAAAGTATTTATTTACCTATAGTAAATTCTGTACAATTCTGACTTCCGAGTTCTGGACGATTTCTATTTTGCAAACACATTAGGTAAGAAATAAAAAATACGTTTTTTTAAATCTTTTTCATACGATATAAATGTATTCCATATTCCGTATAATTTTTCTTTTGTAAAAATCAGTAGGTCAAAAAATGTATTTGTTACGGAAATATGATTAATTAAGGTAGTTTTTTTATGTACATAATAATTTTATCAAGCGTGACAGGTTGCCGGTTTGATTCCCACTTAATGATATGAAATATTTAATATTTTCATTTTCCTTGTTCTGTACTTATTTAGAAAACGTATAAAAATTTGAACGTAGCGGGACCGCTAAGCCATACGCTCTCATCGAGCTACTTCGAAGTCAGAGTGCCTGGTCGGTTTCCAGGAGGCGCGGGTTCGAGTCCCGCTACGTTCAAATTTTTATACGTTTACTAAATAGGTATTTTTCTTTCCTAAGTGTGGAATAACACTTTAAAAATGTTTAAAAATAGTCCTTGCTCTGGTTGCTCTGGTAACGAGGCAAGGCGCAGCGTTGAATACCGCCATTGAACATAAAATGGGAAACGGGAGTATTTTAATGGGAACGGAGAGTCTTAACACTAGGTTTCCACGTTCCTTCTGCCTAATGTGCGGGACAGATACGATTAAAAATGTGTTTATAATAAAAAACCCAATCAAGTGCGAGTCGAACTAGACCACTAAGGGTTCCGTATCATTCTAGGGTCAAATGGAAGTGTAACATTTTAATGTTGACAAACTTAGGTTAGCAGACGTGTCTCATTAGCTCATATTAGCTCATATTGTATTATTAACTAACATTTAGCTCATATTGTGTTATTAACTTAAATTTTACATTTTTCGGAAATTTTCCCTTATTTGTATTGTAATTTCATAACCGTAGGCCCACGAGAAGTACCATATAGATTTTGAATATGCGGCGAATTTTATACAAAACGCATAAAAAATGTATCTTTTACTTGCGTTGACTTAGAAGCTAGATTTTTCTGTGCTCCTCTCTTGAAGTTGAAATTTGGTTGAAATTAGGTTAGGGAACCTAGACCTTATTTGATATGAATTTCAGCTTGACAGTTTTATGCGATCTCGAGATAAATGGTCTTTACAGACGGACAACACAGTGATCTTACAAGGGTTCAGTTTTTCTCGTTTTGAGACGTGGAATCTTAAAAATGATTTAAATAAAATTTAAATTTATATTATAACATTTTTTGGAAGTGCGTACGTAAGTAAGTACATAAATAGAATTTAAAGAACTAGAAGTATTTCTTTGTAACTCTTTTTGACACATTGTATACTTATATAATACTATCTGATTAAAGTAAAGCCTTCGTGGCGCAGTTCTAAAGCGATTTTCCCCCTTAACGAAAACAAAGTACGTCGTCGATTTCCAGCCCTTAACACGCAATGTCTCGAATTCATTAAGTGCCTTATCATTAAGTTTTTCTCTGCTTACCACCTCACTATATGAGGAAGAATATTGTAATTGTTGACCTGAACATGATTCTTTATAAAATAACGTACTCTTAGAAATATACCACGAATAATTACATAAATAATATAAATATATCTTATTTCATATATTAGTTTGGCTTGTGAAATACAAAGTAATTCGAACCCAATATCGGTGGGACATTAAACAGTTTCAAACAGGTGGGAACTTTATGAAGCAGTATATCGGGACATAGTAGCATTGTATTTCTTTGCAAGAAACCCATTCATACATTCAAACATTTTCATAAAATGGATGTGAAACAAATACCATGATTGCACGACAAATCAACAGAATGTACCTGCGATGGCACGGCGAAAAATAGAAGATTTTTTCTAATCCATATAAAGGATGGAAGCGTCAGCGCTCTTTTTATGGGAACAGCATATAGGGTAAAATATTTTAAACCAATATCTAAAGAAATTAATTTTAGAGAATGATGAATTTTAAAGACGTAGGATTTTTTTTTCATTTCACGATGTTTATCCATATCTGTATTTGGTGTGACGCAGTTACACATAGATACCAATAACGTAAACACTACTATAAAAATACTACTAAAGGTTAAACAACTTTGAACTTTGCCACCAAAACCTACGATTCGATTTCGGAATGAGGCGTATGCGGCAGATTCCATTTGATAGGTTTATGTCTGGGTGCGACGTTCTTGACAAATGGCGTTTTATTTTATAACGATAATTTTATTGTTTATTTTGTTTAAGAAATTACTTTTTCATTTTTGGGAAAAAAAAAGTTTTTTATAATAATTGTATTAGGCTTTTATAGAGTAGTTAAAATTGTGATTTCATTTAAGGTGGTGCTGACAAAAACACTGTATATCTTTTTATCTATAGAGAGAAGAGAAAAGCGGTCTCGATATAAGCCATATGCTATATAATTAGCTTGGTCCAACAGATCAGCCTCAGCAACGCCCTGCGGTATTTGTTTTCACTTCACTGATATAAGTTATCAACAAACTGTATAGTGGCAAAACCTGATTGTATATCAGGTGTGAAACGTGTTATCTGTTTGTCCAAACTAGAGTCGGACACCTTGCATACGAGTATAGTAATAATACCTCAATTTTGTTATTCTTGTCAAGCATTATCTATATAAAAGCAGCTTCACGCTGCATCCCGTATACAGCAGGGAACCTAGTGTTAAGACACTTCGTCCCTCACTTTCCGCCAAATTCTTGGTTCGTGGCATTGCGTGTTGTGTGGCGGAACTCAACGCCGCGCTTTGCCTCGACACCAGAGCGGAGAAATGAAAATATAAATGTAAATAAATATTTCATTAACATAATTGTTTAATTAGTTAAGAAAACATTCCTTTATAATATGTGAAACATAAAAATGGTTATTGTAGATTATCTTTAGAAGATAAAAATTGCTGCCACGGACTTTTTCATCTAAACGCATTATCCACTTTTATAAACTGTGAACTCACAATCAGAATATGCTTTCTAAACACATTTGACTTTTTATTATAGACATCGCTATTTGACGTAGTCCTGACAAATGTACCCATTTTACATATTTTTTAATATGACAACAATGTCAACGTTTAAAATAATATTTATGGTATGTGGTCACTAATTCATTTATATTTTTCATTAACATTATATAATGTCGAATCTCATGGTCAGTGCAATGCCACTAAATTTTCCTATCATGATCTAATTTTTCTTTCTTACAAAGTAAGACCACCCAAGGCAAAATCAAGAATTCTTCTGCAGCGTAACTTTAACGGTATGGACTTAGAACGTTTGCGTGAGGATGCTGGAAAAATTGACTGGAATTTAGTCTATTCAGAACGTACAATAGACAATCTGTATTTAACTCATTTATTATTCAACTGTACGACATTCAGCATCTATTAGACCAGTGCGCGTTAAACCAGCTCCGTGGTTTACTGAAGATATTAAAAAACTACAAGAAAAGAAAAACAGTACAATAACTAAATATAAAACACGGCTGTGAACGTAATCGATAGAAATATATTAAAGTTCGGAATCGATGTAACATGGTATGTAGGGATAAACAACGACGCCATATCTATAAGTTCAGAAAAAATCTGGAAATTTCTTAAGTCACTTGGGGTTGGGAAAGCAAAGCAAACTACTAATCCTTGCAATATAGATTTAAACAAACTTAACACTCATTTCTCTCCTTCTGTTACTATTGATGTAACCACAACTAACAAGTCCCAGTTTTGACTTCACTCAATTTACTGAAAGTGATCTTAAAGAGAATATATTGGCGATAGATTCTGATGCCGTTGGCTCTGATTGCATTAAGATGATTAGGCCAATCCTTGTTTTTAAACGTTTATCCTGAATTTTTTCATAAATAGTGATACTTTTCCCGAATGTTGGAAGGAGGCTCAACTAACACCACTGCCTAAAACCGCAATCCGTCTTCCTTCTCTGATTACCGTTCTATATCCATTTTACCATTCCTATCGAAGGTTCTTGAACGTCTCGTAAACCAACAACTTAGTAAATATCTAACTAATAATAACCTATTCAATCCTTTACAGTCTGGTTTTAGGCCTGGTCATAGTACGACTACTGCATTAGTCAGCATATCAGATTACATTCACCGAGATACGGAAAATCATCAAGCCACTGTGGTGATTCTGCTTGATTTCAGTAACGCATTCAATACTGTGGATTTTGATTTTCTATTGGCAATTATAATATGTATTTTCTTAACATATGTCCTAAAGTGATTGATTGGTTTCACTCTTACTTGTATGGTCACAAGCAACGTATCCGGGTTCCAGATTCCTATTCTGAATGGTCCTCGGTGCTCGCCGACGTTCCGCAAGGTGGCGTGTTGTCCCCTCTCTTATTTTCACTATTTATCAATCATTTCTGTCACAATCTTTCTTCTCTCTACCGCCTTTATGCTGACGCTGACTCCAAATATATCGACAATGTACGTTACACGATCTCGCGATTACTATATCAGCACTGAACGAAGAACTCAGAAACATTTTGATACTAAGTAAATCGTTAGGCTTAACTATAAACCCCAAAAAGACTCAAGCGATTATTATAGGTAGTCCAAGATTCATCTCTTAAATTACTGTACGTGATTTACCGTCTAAATCGTTTGATGACAATGTGAAAAATTTTGGTATTATTTTTGATAAATACCCTATCTTGGAAGCCATTAATCAGTGAAATAAGTAGGAAAATATTTGCATTGTACTTATTTTTCTTGTACTGTGCCGATTATACTAATTTCACTATCAGAATATTTCACTATCAGAACATTATGGGTTCGATTCCCACACGTGGGAATGAAATATTTAATATCTTCATTTTCTTGCTCTAGTAACGAGGCCAAGCGCAGCGTTGAATTCCTCCACTGAACACGCAATGCCTCAAGAATTCGGCGGAAAGTGTTTCGTTTCGCTGCCATATAACAGTTATTATCAGTATTGTGTATGACCATCAATGCACTTAAGGCATCGACAAATATGCGATTTATATTCCTTTGTCTCTTAGACGGAGCAGAGAGCCTCCATAGTGCTTTATCATTTTAAACATTCACTGTCATCCGATAGTGTTTATACATTCCAAAAGGCCAATCGCATCCGTAAGTTCATGCCAAAGGTCGTCGTTAAATGATCGGTCCGATTTTACTGTTTTAAATTCATGAATCATTTGATTTAGATAAGCGAGTGATTAGCCAACAGTGATCTAGCCTGCTGTCGGGGCTACCGCCTTAGAGTTCACAAAATCGATTTCTTTCAGGTATCCTCCCTAGTGATCGCCATTCATTGCCTTCTGTTCTGCTGTGTTAATTACTATAACAAAAGTTGTAATGGGGTCCAGGGTGGAAGACGGGAACGTGGATGGTTCGGACTGGCTGAGACTCTGCTTGTATTCGTGCGTTACCACTGATACTGCAGAAAGCTACTCGGCATTGATAGAAACTCCGACTTACTTATCAGAGCTTCCCCTGTGTTGTACCTCAGCTTCCCACCCCCAGATGTGTATGTATATTTACCGTATGTTTTGCGAGCTTTATATATCATAGGCACAATAGAGACTACAACATCCAAGTGTATACTGTACTTGGATGTTGTAGTCTCAAGAGGTCTTTTTGTTGAATGTTATTTTTTTATATTTTTCAAGTGTATTTATTTCTTTATCGTTATTTGCTTATCTTATTGTTTATTATTTTTATTGTATTTATCTTTATTATAATAAATAACACTTGAAAAATATTAAAATACAAGGTAGGCAAGGCACCCTTAAAAATGCTGCTTTTAAAATATTTTATGTCAACAGAGTATAATCCACAAAATAAGAACATTGCAGCAGTTTTAAATAAATACACTGCATAAAGTATGTAAACGTGCAGCAGGTTTAAATAAATCTTTAATGCTACATTTTAATTTTAGATGATAAAATGCCGACAGTGGAAAGTGATTGTTCTACCAGTTCTAGTGGGGACGAGAAACCTAAAGTCAGTAATAAAAACACCGCTATTTTGTCTCAAAAAACCTTCAAAAAAGTGAATGGAGACTGGTGGAAATATATGTATCTATGTCACTGACGTAAACCCTCTCAATCTGTAATGAGAAGGTCACTTCCTTGTCATATTATGATTCCATAATATTATAATAAAACGGATAGTTACACTAATTTAAATAAATAAATACCTAATAATATAAATAAATACTAAATCCAGAGAAGTCTTAAGAAAAAAACACAAATAGAGAATAAATAAATTCAAGATTACCTTAGCCAGAGCCCTTTCATCAGATATCTCACTATCACACTAACGGCTACCTACCAAATATTACTCCCCTTTTGAGGTTATTATTTTTTAGGATTTAACTGCAAATATAGTTTTCATATTTTTTCCTGAACAAAGCTAGCTGCCAAATTTCATAATTCTAGGTCAACTGGAAGTACACTATTAATTTAGATTCCCTTTATAGTATCTCCATATCTTTGTTTAAGTAAATGTAGAAATACGATTTCTTTGGGAAATCATGGGACCTTAGATCTGAGTAAATGGTTTGAATTTCAACTCTTCTCTCAGTGCTCCTGGGATAAAGGTTCTTGATAGACAGACAGACGGATGGATCACAAAGTGATCTTATAGGGGTTCCTTTTTTCCTTAAAAGATACGGAACCCTAAAAACGTGATCTACGTACTATTTATACGTATTATTATATATATACGTATCTACTCCCTCCTTTTTCACTTATTTCACTCTAAAATTAACAATAGTAATTGGGCATTACTATTGTTAATAGAACGAGGCCAGTCGTGGCGCAAGGGCACAAAGTGTGATTGTAAACGCGACTAGTTTTGGGCTCAATCCCCATTCGAGGAAATTAAATATTTATTTAAATTTATATTTCCATGTCTCCGCTCTGGTGTCGAGGCAAAGCCGGCGTTGATTTCCACCACTCAACACACAACGCCTCCAGAATTCGGTAGAAAGTGGGGAGCGGAGTGTCTTAACACAAAATTTTCTCTGCCTACCCTGTTGTGTGCGGGACACAGCGTGATGATAGAACCTGTTTATTTAACGATTTTATTAATAAATGAAATTACATGGTGTAAAGGGCAATTATAATATATAATAAATCCATAACGTTTCTAAGGAATTTAATTAGAAAAGGAATAATATTATATTATATAGTTTAGTTTTGTGTTTTTCTTCTTTATTTTTTTTGTAATATGTAAAATACGAAATGGTTATTGTAGGTTTCTTTTCTTTATATTTTCTTATGATATAGAATAAAATTATAATAGTAGTACATAATATTAATCTAAATATGCCCGACGGCTGTTAACCAGTCAGATCACTGGAAAATTTACTTGAATGGGAATAAAATGTAGTCCATGTCCTTCCCAAAGTTAAATTTCATTAACATTGCGTGAAAACGTAACAGACTGTCAGACATTTCACAGACATTTTACAATTTTTTACGCATTTAATATTATTAATTTAAGAACAATAATATGCTTTTTGAATTCTTTAATTATTCTTTAAGAACTTGGCTTCAGCGAACATTAATCATATTCCATAAAAGTCCATAACACTTTACAACTTACTGTAATTATAAGATCGGGGCAAAAGTATTTTCGTATTGTTCATACAAAGGAAAATATTTTTATAGGTATAATTTTTTATTTATTTATATTATGTATGTGCCGTTTTGATCTATGACTTATTGCCACCTTATGGGTAGGGCCATGATCCCATTCCTGTAGAAATTTTGAGATTTTTGATTAAAAAAATCTGACAGGTAGTATTCACACTATTCTTTTGAGGTTAGCTTTATGCTTCCTAAATAGTTCTGCAATGACCGAAACAGGTAGAACTCTGATGGAGCAAGTTCATGTTTATTCGGAGGATGCATCAACACATCCCAGCCAAGCCCTCTCAATTTTTACTGCGTGGCTATAGATGACTGCGGTCTGGCGTGCGGCATGGTGGAACACCACGCCCTTCCTATTCTCCAGCTCCGGCCGGTTTTTCTCAATAGATTTTCTTAACCTCATCAGTTGCTGACAGTAGAGGTCGGAAACGATAGTTTTACCCGATGGCAAAAGCTCATAGTGGACGATTTGTGCTACTCTTTTTGATACCGCATTAGGTCCTTAAACCGCACAAATTTTGATCGCGTCGTTCGTCGCGCTTTTAAATTTTTTGTAATAAAACTTTAAAATATACCGAACTTCTTCGTCACATACATTCATTTTGATTGCTTAAAAAACAATTAAAAAATGGTGGGAACTGGTTTTTTTTATTTATTGCATCTTCAGAATGTCACATTTAGTAGTATTAAAACCAGCCAGTTACATTCAGTACTGCCAAAGAGGTTTGATTACTAATAAATAATACATTCAAAATACGAAAACACTTTTGCCCCGACCTATTTAGAATTAAGTTTTCTTCCACTTCACGCTACATTGTGAGTGAGATATTTATAGTAGGATACGCAATAGAGAACCTAATGGCACGACTCTCTCTCCTAGTGCTAAGACACCGTTCTTCGTGAAACTTAACGCCATAATGTCTTACAAGAGCGTGAATATCAAAATACTCTGAGTGGAGATTGCACTTACAACCATCGCGTTTATAGTCAGACACTGCCACACTGCACCACGATGGTCTTGATAAAAAATAGGTGTTTAAAAAATACTATTATTCCTGTCCGCAAACATTCCGTCGTCTTTCCCCATCATCCTGTACACCTCGCACAAGAACACGATACTTCGTGTCTATTATTACTTTGTTGATACTAATTATGAATAATTTTCAGTTTTTCTTTTATACGTGTGTAATAAATAGTATAGTACCTATTACCTTCGTACCAAATGTCATGTTATAAGGTAATCTAGAGGTGGGTGATAAAAATATAGATTTTTAAAAGACGCTATATCAATAACTGTTTAAGTTAAATAATTCTGTAAGCTAAATAAAGTTTACGGCAGTGATTCTCAACCTTTTTTTTGTTACGGCACATATTTAACGATTTCAAAATTTGGCGGCACACAAAGAAAAAGATAAAAATTATTTACTACAACACACTGCATTAATTGTTTATGACAAAAATTTTAAATATACGAATTTATTTTTTTGTAGATTTAAATATATATTCATGTTAAAAATATTTTTCTTTTTAAATTATATAATTTAATAATATTAACATTATTATATATTTGCAAAATTTGGTGGCACACACAAAAGTGTCGCAGCACAGTGGTTGAAAATCACTGGTTTACGGGCTGTCAGTAAAAAATAGTTTGGAGTGGTTCGTGTGAAATTCGAGCGTTTTAAATCTTTTATTTTATTATTATTTTTTAGGTTGGCTGGACACGCTGCCGTGTGGCTTGATAAGTAAGACAAGAAGAAGAGAGAAACTCCATGGATATGATCATGATATATCTACTCCTAACCATGGCAGTTATACGGACAATGGAATACATTTTTTTAATTCGCACAATGCCAGTTGGCTTGGATCACGCACCACCGACCACGTGGGGAGGGATATATTCAACCTCGCTATGGCTAATGAATTTTCGCTTTTTTTGAGCCGCCTACGCGACCCCCGCACGAAGGTTGCGACTATCGAAAGCAAGGGACTGGCAGTTAGTTTGGAAATGGCGAAGGCCTTTGATCTAGTGTGGCATGGGGTGCTCCTTGCTAAACTTCTATCCTATGGGCTTCCCCAGAATTTATGCAAGTGGATCGCCAGCTTTCTCAATGGGCACAGAATCAAGGGCGTTATCGATGGTTTTACTCAGAACACATGTCCGTGAACGCTGGCGGCTCCCAAGGCTGCGTGCTGTCCCCTACGCTGTTTCTTCTACATATCAATGACATGTTAGAAGATTCTAGCATTCATACGATGCAGATGATGGCATAATGGACGCTGTTTACTCCAGCCGCGCAAGTCTTTCTCGGGAAAACGTAGAACAGTGCCGAAAGAAACTTGTGTCTTCAGTTGAGGCATCCTTCAGGGCTGTTTCTAAATGGGGTGAAAGCAACCTGGTTCAATTCAACCCCAAGAAGACACAAGTCTGCGCGTTTATTACTAAACGAACCTTGAGCCTTAGCGTTTTGAGCGACTGCCAGTATCGCGATCATCTGGAAAGCAAGGCCAAGTTGGCCTTAGATAAACTGGGCCTTAAAGAAACTGCGAATCGTTGAGGACCCAATGATCTGTGAAATGTCTGATACTTTCTCTACCGCATTATCATGGGGAATGTTCTGAGGACCAGTTTGACCTGTTACCTGCCCCCGAATTTTCTAACTCCACAGTACGTCACAAACCATCCACACCACCTGTGCGGTTTCGTAGGATCTATTTGCATAATATATAATCATGAATATAAGTTGCGCTCGGTTGTTTATTAAGTAAATTATAAAAATATGATTATAATGACTTTTGCCCATTATTTTAATTCGACTCGAAGAATCTAGCGACCTTTACTTATAATCGCGTGTATTTAAATAGTCGTTTAGATTTTTTTAATCTTTTTTATATCGGCTTTTTCTTTATCGAAATTAATGATTATATTCTAATTTTGTTATCTTTGTGTTTAAACTGTTTTATATAAATTAAAACATTATTAGATATCTTTAACATTTTTAAAGTGTTATTCCAGACTTAGGAAAGAAAAATATAATACTTATTATTATATTCATTTTAAGATAAAAATCTTGAGAGAGCGGAAAAGTTTCGCCACTCGCGCAACGTCTAGTTTCGCCACTCGCGCGACGTCTAGTTTCGCCACTCAATACGTGTCTTGATACAATAACGGGTGGATCTAGAGATTTTTCCACGTGAGGTCTAGATCTTACCTTTTAACAGATCTACTCGAGTAAAGTATTTTTTAATTTTCAGATTAAATTTATTGTAAAATTTTGTGGGGTAGGCACAAGACTCTGGGGTGGATACGGACCACCCGGACTCTCTATTTCTCCGCCAATGGACACTATGTTCTCTCTGCATATCCTTTGTGCTGGATAAAGTTAAGTTAGCAAGTAAAGTAAAGTTAGCTTTATGCTAAAACAAAATAAACAGAGCATAGGTTTCTAGGCATGAGGATATTGAAAATTTCAACTCTGTAATATAGCGTATACTTCAATTTCTTGTGACTTTGCAATATCTTGAGAGAGAGGGAGAGAGCCGACAAATATATTTCTGTTACCTTTACGGCTGGAAGAAAAATATAAAGAAATAAATAAAAAAAGGTATTTATGTAGTTATATCAGTATTATTTTTATGAGATTTGATTACTTAATTGTGGGTGTCCACATAATATAATATATAGGTACATATGTATATTTTATTAACTACTGATTTTGTCCAAATAATGTTGTTAATTAGTTTTACAATGTATTATTACTTAATGCTACTATTACTTACTACTTAATACTATATAATTACTTAATGAACATTTGGCAAATGTGTCTTACGGATGTTTTAGAAAAAGTCTCTTCGTTATTTATTGAAAATTGTCTGCACTTTTTACGTCCAATGTAGCACTTTTCATCCGATTCCTGTATGTTGGTGCATTCGTCCATTCTAACGTTTAAGGGCTTTGTGATCATATTCCCATCTATAGGAGTACTCCATCAATGGCCTGACAGGATTTGTTCACACCAGTTTGCGCTTTTTCCAATTAGTTCTATTGTTCTGTTCAGCTTGTGTTGACGGTTATTACGTTTGATTGTTACAGACTTAACAATAGATGGTGAGTTACACGCTTTGGTGGTTGTTCACCAATTCAATGTGTAGTTTTTGAGCACAATATGTATGTGAAGAGAATGTAAATAATAATAAGAAATGCCGTCTTTATTTAAATAAATGTAAATATGTTTGATGAATAGCTCGATGCAGCAATTTTCATATATAGTATGTACCTATACATATATATTTTTATTTAATAGTATATTAGTAAGATATTAATTTAAGTTACTATTACTTAGGTATCTTTATATGAATTAATGTATATACCGACAATTTCATGAAATCAGCTTCACGCTGTATCCCGCACACATCAAAGTAGGCAGAGGGAAACTAGTGTCAAAACTCTCCGTTCCCCATTTTCCGCCGGATTCTGGTGGCATTGCGTGTTGAGCCGCGCCTTGTCTCTATACCAGAGCGAAGAAATAAAAATATTAAACATTTCATTTCATCGAGTGGGAATCGTACGCACAACCTGTCGCGTCTACAGTTACACTTTATGCACCTCCGCCACCTCGACTGGTCTTTTCATAATTCCACAATACAATTTCATATAATAATTGTCAATATATTTACATTTATATGTCATAGTAATTTGTACAAATTTTAATTACGTTTTAAATGGCATGTGATGAAATAATTTTATAGTTTCCGCTTATAATAGTTTCCGTGAACGCATATTAATTGTTGTATAGAAACAGGCAACTTGTGCTCAATTCTATAATTTGAGTGTAATTTTAAAGTCGTAGAAAGAGATAGACAGAGTGAAACGAATTGTTTTAATGTTATTTTCATTATTTCATATCTTTATCTAAATATTATTCTTAAATGCAAAAATATGTTTTAATGTAAATGTAAAAAAAATAATAATAAAATGTAAATAAATAATATGGTTAAATATAAAAGTCAATTCTTTACTGTAAGTACCTATGTAGTATTTTACAAGCTTGTCTTTGTCGCACTCAATGCCCAATTGACAGAATACTAACATGTCTATTTACACCAGTGGCTCTCGTATTAATGACATGTTGTGAATGAGATTGCTTTTGTATGTTTATACTATAAAACTATAAACTTTATAGTTTTATACTAGTGAATGTGTGTGTGTATGTATCATTATACATACACACACATTCACTAGTATAAATAGTATAATATAGTTAAAGATCACGCAAACAACTAGATAAGCAGTGTTGGACGTATCACCAAAAAAATATTCTGAGGCCAGACATGGCGCAGTAGTACAAACGCGACAGGTTATTGGTTCGGTTCATATAATAATTAATATTTTAATTTCTTCGCTCTGGTGTCGAAGTAAAAGCGCGGCGTTGAGTTCCGTTACTCAACACGCAATGCCTCCAGAATGCGGCGGAAAGTGGAGAGCGGATTGTTTTGTTTTACATTAGGTTGTAGGATACAGCGTGAAGCTGACAGTGTAATGTGTGAGAAATAGACATTGTTAAGCCAAACTCGAAAATTAAAGAAAATCTTTGATATAAATTGGGTTTCAAACTTATAAGAATAAAATAGAATCGCTCCCAGAATATTGTTTTGATCCATGGGCGAAGGTTTTACTTACCATCAGATGGTCTTTAGGCTCGTTTGCCCTTTTTTGCAATAAAAAAATGTACTATAATACAAAATAAAACTGAATTGATGCATAATTATTTTTTATTTATTCGGACAAATTAAATAAAAGTAAAATTAATAAATACAATGTACCCTCTCAAATTCAATTTGTTGTGTAGAACTGGAATATCAAATTTTTTGTTATTATAAAATAAGTATAGGGTGTCCAGAAAGTGAAAATGAATACGAAAGTGATATAGCACTTACAAGCTTTATTAAAAATATATATAATATATTTTTTACAAATATGTTAAGTAACACCTGCCATTTACTCACAAAAAATCGAATCTTATTTGATTTCATCCATTTCTGGTTGCTGCGCAAGTAGATAACTTTTTGAAGAAACTTTTCATTCAGTAGAGTAATCGTTACATGGAATGTGTGACACGTCGCAATATTTTGTTTAAATCGAAGGTCGTCATTTTTATCCAAAATTGGGCAAAACGATTCAGAAAGTTTGTTTCTATTACGGTTGCCGTTCACGATATTTTTTATAGTTAGAATACATTGCTTTGTTCGTCATTGGCTTCATGACAAAAATAAACATCAAATAATAATGTTTACCAAAAATTGTGATTAAGGTATCAAACATGAAAAAAGCAGGTCTGTCAGCCGTCACAGGATAAAATAGCGTTAATTTTTGTGTCCGACCGAAACAAGTTTTGCACCCAAAACCGGAACCAGAACCGAAACATTTTAATATCTATTATAAATAAAAACAAACTGAATCAATCGATAGATATAGTCATTACTAACTATTTCTACCCTATATGACATGATCTTTTTTCAAAATTTATTTTGCGGATTTTTTCCCCTGATAAGTCCCTAACAGCATAAACCTGTTATGCTGTAGCATTTATTTTGTTAATGGTATTTGAAAACATAGTAGTAGTTTTGAAAACAAATAAGCATATATGTTATATACCTTTTTTTCTTGGATTTTCTTGTGTTACATCCCTAACACTTTTTGTTATACAGAGTGTAACTCGATCATCGTAAAAACATCCCAAAATATCTTTGCGTCAGAGTACATTACAAGAGGCGTTAAGCTAATGAGTCATGCCATGAAGTTCTTCGAGCCCCTGATCGTCCCATAGTAGACTATCTCTGAATCTCAATATGGATTTCAGCCAGGATCGGGTACTACGAATGCTATTTTTGCCCTCAGAACTTTGATGGAGATCAAGAGAGATGGCTCGGCTCTTAGTCTGTTCTTATTCAATGTAGTGCTCGATACTTTCTCGGCTCACATCCAAGACCAGCCTCCATGGCTGATGATCTATGCCGAAACATACATAGTACTCATTGTAATGAATTGATTGATGCTGGAGTGAAAGTAAACCTCTGAAAGGGTACGCTTGAGAACGGAGGAGGAGAGTATGGTCTTAAACTAGATTTGCCGAAAACCAAATAGGGCGAGCGAATGAATACATAGCCTGCGGGAGCCCGATCTCAGACACTATCCATATAGGTCCTGAACCGGCCATTAAGTTGAAAAAGTTCAGGTATCTTGGATCCGTTTTGCACGAGTTTGGAGGCATCGATCACGATCTACCTGGTCCAAATGGTGGGAGGTCACTGGTGTGACCTGCGCTTGTAGAATACAGTCCAAACTCAAGCGGCTAGTATACAATAGCATCATTCGGCCGGTTCTTTTATATGGCCGCCAATGTTGGTCAGCATTATCTCGGTTCACTAAGGAGCTTCACATCGCGGAAATAAAAATGCTCAGATGAATGTCCCTCCGTCGGTTTGACCGTATTCGTAACACATTCATTTGCCGTAGTCTTGGAATCCATGGCGTAGCGGGTAAGTTCCAAGAGAGTCGCCTGAAATAGTTTGGCCACGTTACGCGCCGGCCTAGGAACTATGTCAGATGCTGGATATCAGTAAATGAAGCGAGACCTCCCGGACGTCCAAGCAAGCGCTGGTTAGATGTCGTGATGCAGGATGTGAGAACCGATAAGGACGGCCTAACCACTAAGGACGTTGAAGATCCTGTAAACTAGATTAGGTTGAGTAAGAATTAACCATACCCTATCCGAGTCTATAGAGGCTATCCTATTAAAAAAAAAGTTTTTATTACTATAAAAAAAAAACTTTTAAGACGTAGATACTCAACTATGGAAACCTCTTCACGTAAGATTTACATGGAGAAAGAGAGCCAATAGTAGAATCTTGAAATTTTGAATCTTGGGTGATGGTTACTTTGGCAGTTATTAGGTAACTAAGATGCAAAAAATATTACTTGAGTTTCGTTAAATTATAAAGTTAATTTTTTTAATGTCTTCTTGGGAATAGTATTAGAAATTACTTTGTCCATTGCCAGACACTTAGCTTAGTTTTAACTCCCTGCCAGATACTCTCAAATCCTATAAGCTATAAGCGCCTACAAACATATTATGAGCAAATAATATTTTTTACAAATGTGTACGTAACACATTCATTTTAATTAACTAATGAGTTAAAATTTTATATTGTTCCTATTACTATTTACATATTGTTCTTGTCAGTCACTACATGTAATGTTTATTAGAGTTTAGGGGTGCTTGACAATGGGTGACGTCATTTCTAATAATATTCTCAAGAAAATATAAAAAAATGAGCTTTATAATTGAAGGAAAGTTAGGTTCTATTTTTTGCATTTTAGTTACCCAATAACTGCCAAAGTAACCACTCAAGCTCTATATTCCATAATAGTACTTACTGGTGTTGGGTGTATGCGCACAGAAACTTTCAGGCTTTATAAAATAACGAAGGTCTGGCTTGCTTTGTCTCTGGGGACAAATACGTTTGTTACAAATATATTTTGTTTATAATTTGAAATTAATAAATTGACTTCATTACTCGTGAAGCACAATAATTGGCAGAGTGACATCTGAAAAGTACTTACGCGGCTGAAGAGTCGGCTGTTTTTGGCGTAACCAAAACTATGGCCGAAACCACGATTTTTGGCCGAAACTGGCTGAAAAGGAATCTTTGGTCGGTCACTAGTTAATTGTAGATTTGTATCTAATTGCTAGACATAATATATAAAAATAAAATCAGCTTCAAGCTGTATCCCGAATACAGCAGAATAGGCAGAGGGAACCTAGTGTAAAACACTTCGTTCCCCACTTTCGAGGTATTGCATGTTGATTGGGGGAACTCAAAACCAGGCTTTAGTTTTGTTGCCAGAGCGATGAAATGAAAATATTATTAATAAATAATAATTCATTCCTCCGAGTCGGAAACCCACAAGCAGCGCGTTTATAGTCATACTCTTGTGCCCCTGTGCCACGACGATCTCAAAAATTTAACATAATATATGTTCTGTAATATTTGTAATTATAATATATTTTTTTAATAATAGTTTAAAAAGTGCTTGTTGCAAAAAATGCGCAACTCGAGAAAAATTGCTACTGCTGCATTTATTTTAAAATCCTTATTCTACAAACCTACAAGCTAACATGCTCTGAGAAGTTTCTGGACATATGAATCTTAACCGCTTATATCTCAAGTTTACGAGCACGGTGTAGCTAGCACCAGGTACCTACATGATGTGGTCTGCCGAGTTATAAACTGTATAACATTGACTTTAAACAATGAAAAATTAAAATAAAATACTCCTAAATATATATTAGTATAAATTTCCATTTGTCGCATTTTCCTTTATTTATATTTTTAATTGTCACTTCCTGCCAAGTTTCTTAAATTTCGACATTGTCAAACACTTAGCATGGTTTCAACCTTCTGCTACCACTAATCCCTCTACCCTAATCTGTCAATAAAGTCTAATAGTTAGCTGATTAATGGACAAGAGATCACGACGAATTGTTTACTTGTTCAAATTGAAAGTGAGTAATTTTCCAAGGTTTACGTATCTACATAGATACTCACTTCATGTATTAAAATGTATTTGTATAATTACTTACTTAAAAATAAAAATCAGCTTCACGCTGTATCCCGCACACAGCAGGGTAGGCAGAGGGAACCTAGTGTTAAGACTCTGAACGGAAGTATCTTAATGGGGAATAGAGTGTCTTAAAACTTGGTTCCACAGGTTCCCTCTGTCTACTCTGCTATGTAAAGGAGTTAAGAAGTATTATTTATTATTTGAATAAGTACAGATTTTGGCATTATATATTTTAAACTTAGACACGCACATTTATTTAATATCTTATGGATCCTAAAACTTTTAAAGGTGCCTTTCCAGCCTTCTTACAAACAGTACTTTGCATTGCACAAAATGACATTATTGCTACAAATTACAAAAAACATGTTAAAAGAGCAGTTTGATTAATAGAATAAATTCATTTAAATTAATTTTAAAATGAATACAAACATTACCATATAATGGTGCGTGTATTTTGTAACATTTATATTAATTAAAGTCCCATACAGAAACGTGATGTGGTGAGTAATCCATTTAACCTCGCGTAATATCGCTGATATATCGTGTATGTCGTGGAATTGGCCACACCGTGATGTGCTTGGGCACATTATAGTAATTCGATGGCGTTCATAATTATTATTATTTTATCACTGAAGGCTATTTAGAATTATAATATTATACATTAATATAGTTAAATATAACCTAAGCAATCCTGAGGAATGTAGCTTTGATATGAAACAAAAAAATGAAATCTGACGAGCAGTTCCAGAGATCTTAGCGTTTAAGTAAACAAACTTTTCCGCTTTATCGTAATGTGCTTGGGCACAACATGATCTAGACATCTTATCATCAGCCTTATCGCTTAATGCTTAATGTCTAATAATTCTGCCAGCGACAATTATCATTTGTGTAGGGTTTCAAATTAAAATGATGACGCTTTTAGATAAAAACTAGCTTTAAATTGAGAAGCGACAAAAATCTTATTCCGTAATTTTGATTTATTTCATGTGAAATATTAACCGGTCAATTTACAGAGATGCTAATAATGAAGTTAAGTTTTAAAAAGTCAAGTGAGAATTTTTTTGAATTTTTGTATTTGAATGATGCTTTAATATCTAAAAGGTATTTTTATAATACATTTTAAGGGTATTATAATACATTATAATACATTTTATCTCAGAAGAAAAAGAAACGGAATCCTTACAGGGTTACGTTTTTTTCTCCTGTATGGCTGTCTGTCCGTCTGTCAAGACCATTCATCTCCATATGACGCTGAGATATCAAGTTAAAATTAATATCAAATCTCCAGGTATATCATCCCTAGGAGCACAAAAAAAAGCTAAGTCAACGTAATCAAAAAATACAAGCCTTTATGTATCGTTTTTGCTGTATTTTGTATAAAATTCGACGTGTAATCAAAACCTATAGGATACTTCCCGTGGACCTACCTATTTAGAGTTATGAAATTCGGCAAGAAATGAAAACTTACAATATAAATAAAAGAAGAAGTCCGAAACATGGGAATTTATACCTATAGCATAATAAGATATACTTTTGTTACGTTCAGGTTTTGGTATTTTAATTAATTAACGAATTAATAATTAAGTGAGTTGTTGAATATTTCGCCGTCGGTTTTTTCATAGCTCGAGATTATACAATAAACGTATGCATTAAGTTTTTAAAACTTGTTTATCTTTTATTTAAGGTCAAAAGGAAAAATATAAGATTTGTGTATGACACATGAGATATTCTGTAGGTATATGGATAATCCAATTCATAAATAATTTTTCAATTCCATTCAATTTTCTCTTTGATACGATTCACACAGTAGTTTCTGAGATTAACGCGTAAAACCAAACACACTCTTTAGCTTTATTATATTAGTAAAGAAGTATAGATTTTACAATAGAAACTTTTTGAGTGATGATTTAAACAATCATTTTTTTTTCAAATATCTAATTGTGATTTATTTTGACCATTCTGTATTTCTAAGTGACTGCGTGCGTGCGTAGCTGTATGTGTTTAATTCAGATAAATTTTGTAAGACTATATATGACATATTCTTTTTATCGTAATAGTGTAAAAAGTATTTTAATTATATACGACATATACTATATATTTAGTGTTTTTACGTTTACGTTCCGTACCTTAAAAGGTAAATACAAAACCCTTATAGTACTTTGTTGTTGCCTGTCCATATGTCTGTCCGTTTGTCAATTTTATTTAGATTTTTGAGATTTTGTTTCTTGAACTCTACCAGGAAGTGGTCGAATTTTTTTTAGCTTCACGTTGGACTCAAACATAGCAGGGTAGGCAGAGAGAACCTGGGAACCTGACTTTAAGACACTCTGTTCCCATTAAGACGTTTCCTCATTTTTCGCAGAATTCTCAAGACACTGCGTGTTGAATGGCGGAACTTAACACCGCGCTCTAACTCGTTGCCAGAGCAAGGAAAAGAAAACGTTTACAGTCGCACGCTGTGCCAAGACAGTCTTTATTTTATAATTGTACACATAAACGTTCAATCGTTTTTGTTCAGTTTCAGGAGATTATAAGTTTGGAAATAACATCTAATAAACAGTGATATGATAGACAGCATCTTTTAACATAACGTCTTAGCTTAATTAATAATAATAAAATGTAATACTAGCGAGCCAAACGCGGCTTGCCGCTTAAACTTATTATTATATTTTTCTCAGCTTCACAGCAGGCAGAGTGAACCTAGTGTTAAGACACTCCGTTCCCCACTTTCTGCCGAATTCTGGAGGCATTGCGTGTTGAGTGGCAGAACTCAACGCCGCGCTTGTCCTCGACACCAGAAATGGAAATATAAATTTGAGTAAATATTTCATCTACTCGAGTATGGATCGAACACACAACCAGTCGGTTTTACAGTCACACTTTGTGCCCCTGCGCCACGACTGGCCTCTATCTATTATTATATCAAAACCAAATTATACCTAATCTTTACGTAAATTGTAGCCTATTTATTGTTCTTATGTATATATAATATAATAAATTTAAATGAAACTTTACTATGCTAAACCTATATGACTGTAAAGTTTCATCTAAATTTGTTTAGTAGTTTTCACGTGAAAGTGGAAAAGACACCCATCCTCAGAAACTTTTACATTTACAATATTATAGTAAGATAATTTTTATATGGCAACAGGGTATGTATAACAAATTAATATAAAATATCTACTAGAATAGTAACGCTAGACATTCATGTTAAAAATTGTTTTAGCAGTGGTTTCAATATGTGTAGAATGAAACTAGCACCGTCACGATCCATGTATAATATTGAAATCCCTTATTATTTCAAAAGTACAGTTTATATATATATTTGAAGGTACACTCTATTTAACTAATTTTTTATATATTATATTATATTTTTATATGTGAAATTTATACAATATATAAAGTAAATGTATTTACTCATTCACAATATTCAAATTGAAGTGTCATTATTATAAATTTATAAATAATTGATCATAATATATTCTTCAGATGAAAAATTATACAATAGGAGATAGATGATTCTATCTAGTATAAAGTCAAAATAATAAAAAAATATATAACATACTTCATTTTTTGAACGTCAAATAATTTAGCACCAGTTCAGACCTGAGAAGAACCGGCGCAAGAAACTGAGCGGGACTTTTTTTTAAATTAATTTTATACAAATGCATATTTAATTATTTGTGACAATGATACCTTTGAAAGATTTTGAGATGCGACTGTCAATATATTAATTTCTTTAAACTTTTGCCATAAGGAATCTTTAGGACCTAATTTATGGATTGTAAATATACTAGTGCTATTTAGCAAATTCTATTGTAATCATTTGTAAATCTATCTTAAGCCCTGAATATTAAAAGTCAAGTAAAAAATTGCAAATTTTCTAGAAGAAGAGAACTGTAATAAATTACGATTAATGTGTAAGAAATGTCAAGATGGAGTTTACTGAAACTCGACAGCGGATGAAGGAATGGAATCTTTGTATTCATATTCAAAAATAAACGTACTTTCGCTTTCGCTGATTTGATAATTTACGATGTTTGCCTTCTGTTGCAGCAGTAAATCAACCAGAGTTTGCCCTGTAATTTATTTCTCGCGTATATGTATAGCACATTGTGTTAATTTCTAAATATACATATTCATATTATTTAATATAGAATTATTGGACAATGGGCAGACTGAGACCACTATCCATTAGCAATAAAACATATGTCATTTGATAGATCTTTTTAATAGGAACAACTTTTCTTATGACAGCTTTGTTCTTACAGTTGTCTATTTAGAGATATATGGCACAAAGTTTTTGAGATCTTTATAATTAATGTAACGTTTCTTATTGGGCTTACTACTTTTATTTTATAGTAATACTTTATCGCACACTATCTCGTCCTGACGCCGCGCGCCGCGCCGCGCCTGGGTACGGCACGGGATGGGTTAAGAGTTAAGTGCATCAGCAATATTTTTAAATGACATTATAGTAGATGATCCCTAAATCACGCGTACCTTAAATACCTGACTAGAGATCTTGTGATAGATTTAATTAAAGGCCATTTAATTAAGAATTTGAGGGCAGTCGTGGCACAGGGGCACAAAGTGTCACTGTAAACGCGACTGGATGTGGTTCCGCCACTCAACACGCAATGCCTCCAAACTTCGGCGATAACTGGAGAACGGAGTGTCTTAACACTAGGTTCCCTCTGTCTACCCTGCTGTGTGTGGGATACAGCGTGAAGCTAGTTTTATCTCTTATACGAGTACACAGTTATTTATGTTATTTGTCACTCACTACCTTTATAGCTTCATGTTTTATTATATGAATCAGATACACCGACTCATTACTTTATAATCTCTTTTAATTTTTTTAAGTTTCAAATAAAGCTATATTAATTTAATTTAAGATTTACCAGATAGCATTTGAGATACATTATAAAGAACTGTAAGGTTTCCAAAATTTAAGCTATTTTTTTTTCAGATACACGATGACAACTTTTAGTGTTTTAAAGTGTTCGATCGCGTACGAATTGGTTACATTAAACGTGTAAAAATTCGCTAAAATCAAAGAACTTCATTTACGTAGATAACCAAGTACGTCATTGAGTTATAACAATAACTGAGTTGAGTTTGAGTTATAATATAACAAAAACTATAGTAATTCCTTAATTATAATCTTATGTGTAATAAATAGGTTTTTTATTATTTTATTATATATAATTAATATTTTTTCCTAAATTAACAGTGAATTATAAAACTTATAAAACAACAGTCAACACACTCGATATTTTCTTGCTAATAACAATGTAGTAGTCAATATCAGACAAATCTGTATTTGATTAATTCATGGCGAATAACTATTAGTAGGTATTTCCACACAGCTTAAGCTTTCTTCACGCTATGTCCTGTGGAGCAAGGTAAGGCAGTGAAAACCTAGTATTCAGAGACTCCGTTTCTTATTTTTCGTCCAATTTTTGAACTTAACTCAATGCCGCACTTGGTCTTGTTACTAGAGTGAGAAAATGAAATTAATTAATTCCCCCGAGCCGAGTGGGAATCGAATCCATAACCGTAACGTTTACAGTCAGACGTTGCGCTTTCGTGCCTTTTAAGAAGAAGAAAACTAGCTGGATATTAAATTAATAATGTATAATAGTTATATAATTTTACTTTTATCATTCACAAGTGATAATTGAAATTCATGGCCTGATTGAGAGGTGACGAGGTATTTATTGATGCCGGTATTTTAATGAAGTTCCGACATTTATCAGATGATATTGTAATTAAAATTTTAATTAAAATAGCGATGACAGCAACCATTCAGATATTGCATAATATTGACACCTACCAATATGCTTATAATATACAAATACGTTTATTATTTAAACATGTATGCACATGTATAAATTCGTTATAGAAAATAAAATAAGTAGTCAGCGAGCTTGAGGCCGTCGTGGTGCAGGGGCACAAGCGTCTGACCGTGAACCCGATGGTTGTGGGTTCGATTACCACTCGTCGAAATGAATTATTATATATTAGTGTTTTCATTTCTTTACTCTGGCAACAAGGTAAAGCGCGGCGTTGAGTTAAGCCACTCAACAATGAAAAGCAAATGAAATTGAAATTCGGCGGAAAGTGGAGAAAAAAGTGTCTTAACACTAGGCCTACCTGTCCTACTGTCTGCTTCCCTGGTATATGCGAAAAACAGCGTGAAGCTGAAAAAAAAGTTTTCCAGAGATGTTCTACTCTTAAACTGAATTTACAAACACATACAAATAATTGTAATTACAATAAATAACACTTGTTGTTGTCCCTCATGACAACAAAAAATGCATCAGCAAAAAAAATATAAAAATAATGCAATTTTAAACCACCTTCGAAAAGAAAATGAGTTTCCCTTAAATTGACATTAGACGGTTTTGTTTTGTTTGTTCTTATAACTGTTATAAAATTTCATCCAGAATTCAATGGGATGCCAACGTTTGGATCGAAAAAAAAATAGTTTTGACGCTTGTGGAGAAACTCCCCAAGAAGTTTAATAATTTTATTAAATTGGATGATCAAATTAAATCAAATTTCCTTCAATGAAATTGTTTTCAGTTACATATAATATAACTATATATAACAGAAGAAGAAGAAGAAGTTACATATATTAGGTCCTTTAATAAGTTCTCGTTGTTTTTTGAAAGATGGCGTTGCGGCACTCAGTTCATGGAATTTCGTACGGTAACGAATCACCAAAGTAGTATTATATGTAACCTCAAATTATAGTAGAATAGTGTTTACTACAGTGTCAATTACATATTTATTTTCCCTTTGTGAAAATGTGTAATTTTGTGCCAAATAAAGTGTTTTTGCGGGGAATTTCATTGCACTGCTTTATTCAGAAAAAATCTGCAGCAGAAGCACACAGAATTCTCGTTGAGACAATNATTTATATATATATATATATATATATATATATATATATATATATATATATATATATATATATATATACATATATATATATATATATATATATATATATATATATATATATATATATATATATATATATATATATATATATGACATATATGACATTCGCTAACACCAATACATGAAAGAGAAGAAGTATTTTTTCTCAATAGATATTAGCATATATTTTAGATAAATAAATAAATCAGCTTCACGCTGTATCCCGCACAGAGCAGTGTAGGCAGAGGGAAACTAGTGTTAAGACACTTCGAGCCCCACTTTCTGTCGAATTCTGGAGACATTGCGTGTTGAGTGGCAGAACACAGCGCCGTGATTTGTCTCGAGACCAGAGCGAAGAAATGGAAATATAAATTTAAGTAAATATTTCATCTCTTCGAGTGGGAATCGAACCCACAACCAGTCGGTTTTACAGTCGCACTTTGTGCCCCTGCGCCACGACTGGCCTCATATATATTGTAAATATTTTAAAACTTTTTGGTATACATATATATGTTGTGAGTTCTGATTTATATAAGGCGCATGCATAGAAAACAACGAATAATTAATTTTAACTTTATGAAACTTTAAACATTGTTAATTAAATTTAAATTGTATGACGTATTTGTTTGTAAAGTACCATCTAAGTCGTCAAAGTCAGTGAGCGCCAATTGAATGTCAAACATAATTTCTAGATAGACGAAGCTCCAAGGATTAAACGGTAGCTTTATCTGGAAGCCAGATAGCTCCCGGGGGCTAAGTGTCAGCGCGCTTTGTACGCTAGTACTTTGTGCCATCGATTAACAGTCGTGAAAATTAAATTGTATTAGCCATTTCAAGAAAATGTTTCAGTGCTAAAAATTTTAAATACAAGAATATATTTTTGCTAGTTATGTATTACATATTAATTAGATTTTATTACATTTGTAATTAATTTAAAGAATGAATAAGTAAATTAGCTTCACGTTGTATCCCGCACAGAACAGGGTAGGCAGAGGTAACCTAGTGTTAAGATACTCCGTTCCCTACTTTCCGCCGAATTTTTCAAGGTATTGCCTAATTTAAAGTTAATACTTCATCTTTAATTAAGCGTAAGATTTTAAACAAAACGAAATACTTAGCAACTTTAAATGATCGTGTAAAATACTGCATTATAAAATGAAAAAAAAAATTATAATTATGAAATAGCCAAAGAATAAGGCCGTCGTGACGCAGTGGCACAAGCGTGTGACTATACATATGACGTTTGTCAAGTATTAATTATTATAATATTTATAAATATTTTTATTTATTCGTTAAGTTCCGTAACTCAAAAATTCATCAGAAAGTGGGGAGTGGAGTGTCTTAGCATTAGGTTTCTCTTTTTAAGGTTTTTAGGTTAACTGAAAAAAAAAACAAAACAAATGTAGTCTTTGCTTAATGCCCTTTTAGCGGTCTAATTTTCTTTTAAGTTATAAGATAAACGTCGGAATTTCATCAATTAATTCGTCACAGCTGATCGCAGGTGTCAAAGCCAGAAATTTTGGTTTAAGAGTTCAAAATGGCTTGAAATAAAAGACAAAGGGTCGTTTCGAAGTTATATTTTAATTAGGGAAAAGCGTCGGAATTAAAATTAGTAAAGGGTGGAAGGCGGGCAAGATGTTTGCCACAAGTGAGAAATTTCAACGAAATTACTAAATTAAATTCTTATAACGACGTCGTTTATTTTAAACAGGGCCCATGAGATTGGAGAGGCTTCTTCCTTAAATGATGTTTATTAATGTATATATTTTTTTACATTTATATTTAATAGTTTTGTATGGCAACGGAGTGTCTTAACAATAGGTTCCCTCTGTCAGCTTACTGTGTGATACGGCGTGTGAAGGTAAAAAAAATATACAATAACTATACTTAGTGTTAGTTTAAGTAATGTTTCTATTTTTGTTTTAATAGCCTATTTAGTGTTTTGATTAAATAATTGTTTCTTTTTTGTTTTATAGTTTCACGCTGCATCCCATACGTAGCAGTGTGGGCAGGGAAAGCACTAAGACACTCCGGTACCCACTTTCTTCCAACTTCTTGAGATATTGCGTATTGAGTTGCGGAACTTAACGACGTGCTTTACCCCGTTACCTGCGCCTCGACAGTGGTCTCAATCATTTTATTTTTGTGAATAAAGCTTATAATTTAAATCTGGTAATATCTTCTAGATTGAGTTAGTATTCGGGCGCGGTAACTTTCTATTTCCGCTACTATTTCCGCGTAAATCTTGGGAATTTCAGGATAAAAAGTAGCCTATATGTTCCTTCACAACACTTTCTTCCGCAAATCTTCTAGTGAAAGTCTCATAAAATCCATGCAGTTCCGGAGATTAGTCCGGACAAACAGCAAGAGAGACAACCAAAAATTTTAAAATAAGTTGCTTATGTTTTTGTATTGTGTAAACTGCTAGATGCACTTGTAAAACACATTTATTTTGAAATCACAGACAGACACATAAATAATACATATGTATCTATAGACATATATTATTAAAATAGTTTGTCAAAGCAATATCGTAACACTATTTTTTCTGTGACTATTTTCTGTTCGAGATAAAATAGTGGTTTATTTATTAATCATTTCACAAAAGTGAAAAAATGTATTGTACTCTGGAAAAATAGAACGAAATGAAGTTTTTTCTCTAAACTAAAACGCATTGAACTACATTTTCTATTAGTTTTCAAGTTTTATAAAATTGTTTCTACTTGTAGCATCTTACAATAGGATATTGGAATGGCATTATTGAAAAAGAAGATAGTACTAAATTCTGTATCCCTTAAGGCCAAATCAATGTTTTTGTACTTCCCTTATAAAACACTTTATTACAAATTTCCCTCGAGATTTTTAGGATAAAAATTTACATGAAACAACATGTAAGAAAAATCTATTGGGAGTGTAGACTAAAAGGAAATACTAAGTTATTATATATACAAATACTACCCAAAATAACCATAAAGTTGAATATCGATGAATATATACTATTTAATAAGGTTATATAGTGCATTGCTGAAAGTTTAATTGTAAATGCAAATAATCTCAAATATTTTTTCAGATAGGAAAAAAGGTTGACAAACTCTGTGACGATATAGAACCTGATTCTGCTACTAATCTTTGCGAAGAAATGTGGCTTTGGAAATGAATACGTTCTTGAACTAAATCGGTGTCTAAATCATTAGAGATTTGTTCTAAAAACGGGGCACTTTTAATAATAATGATAATTCATCCATTCTGGTTAAAATGTAAACCTTTCAATGAATTTGTTTGTAAAACTTGTGCTTTTATAAAATTTTCATTTGGATACAAGTCTATCAACGATGACGTGAATGTATCATATGCAGGTATTCGCGGTATCTTCGGCGAGAGGTTGTGTAGAAACGAAGGTCGCGTATGACGTAGTGGAGAAAGGAGAGAACAAAATAAAATAGTCAAATATTAACTACAAAAAAAATCTTATAAATGTAGTTGTGTAATCACATACATGAATGTGTGATAACATATATAAACGTGTAAATACATAAAATAAAGTGGGATCAGATGTATGGAAATGTGATCACATATGTGGAAATGAAATCACGTGTGTAAATATATAATCACATATGTGGATCCGTGGTGACATATTTGGATCTAGCTTCACAAGTGTATATCTGTAATAACATATGTGAATGTGCGATCACTTCTATGGATGTGTAGTCACATGTTTATTAGTGATCACAAGATTTAAGTCTGCATTGTGGATGTTTGATCATGTGTGTGGATGTGGCATGATATGTGCAGGTGGATATCTAATCACATGTGTGGATGAGTCTATTACACAAAATATACATATACGAATATATATTCAAATACCGACGAAGTGCTAGCAGTTTTTTTAAAAAGATAACTTTTGAAACGGCTACTTTATTAGAAAGCTAGCTTAAGACTAACTTAAATTCTATTTAATTCTACTTAGCACTACATAGATACCTCTTTAGATACAATTGATACAATAACAACCGGTAACAAACGTGCGCTATCTTCTTCTGATTACGTAGTCAGCGCACAGCGCACATAGGAACGGAAAAAAAACACGCACACACACACACACACATACACACACACATATATATATATATATCATCAGTCCAGTTGTAATTCTTAAAAAAATCGATACTTATACAATATGACATTACCGCGTGCCCTGCCCCCGCCGCGATTGTTTATTTTATTGTATTTTTGTCGATTTTGTTTTGAGATATAATAATTATCGTTATTGTTATGCTTAATGACTTACATTAATATATCGTGTATATAAAGCACATAAACGTACGTCCAAAACAACTTTTAACATGATGCATAGGTAGGCATTGTCTTTTCGCGGCTTTTATTAAAGTCGAAACATTACAGCAGGAGTATTCTATATGTTTCGTTTATCGTTTTATTATATTATTTTTAGCTTAACGCTGTACCCCGCATTTGGAGCAGAATAGGTGGAGGGAACCTGGGAACTTAGTGTTGAAACACTCCGTTCCCATTAAGACACTTCTGTTCCCCACTTTACGCCGAATTCTGGAGGCATTGCTGGTTGAGTGAATTGCTTTTAGCCAGAGCGAGAAAATTAAAATATTACATATTACATTTCTCTAGAGTGGCAATCGTACCTACAACTTGTCACATTTACAGTGACACGCTCGTGCCCCTGAGCCACGACTGGCCCCAATTGGTTTATCACAATAACATTTTATTGTTTGTCTTCTTTACTAAGATAAACTAAGGTTCTTACTTGTATTACAGTAAGTTAATAAATCAACAATAAAGTAATGTAAATAAAGTTAAAAAAGTTAAACTGAACTGCAAAGTGTTTTACTTTTGCAACGTTTCTCATCCACATTACTTTACGTAGATTGGAATGCTTTACATAGACAGGATTCTTATACATATTGTCCACAATTTTATTTTTAAAATTTCATCAATTTCATCAAATTACGTCAACCAGTGTACTAGTTCATGTTCTTGGCAGCTTATCTTCATGAGTTACGACACAGAAATATTCATAGCGAATAAAAACAGACGTTAGTCTAAATTCTAAAACGTGCTATATGCTATATAGCATATACTGTATATTTATTTTTATTTTAAATTTTAAAGAGGCCTTCATGGCGCAGTGGCACAAGCGTGTGAATGTAACGCAACGGTTGTGGGTTAGATTCTTACTCAGGGGAATGAATTATTATTTATAATGACATTTCTTCGCTCTGTTACCAAGGCAAAAATAATAACATTTCTTCGCTCTGTTACCAAGGCAAAAAGCGCGGCGTTGAGTTCTGCCACTCAACACGCAATGCCTCGAAAATTCGGCGAAAATTAGAGAACGGCGTATCATAACACTAGGTTCTCTTTGCTTACCCTGCCATATGCAGGATACAGCGTTAAGCTCATAAAAAAAATAATTAAAGTATAAATTATAGTATGTTTTTGGATGTTTATTATTTTATAGTATAAATAATAAAATATTAATAATTAATAATTCATTCCCTCGACTCGAATCCAACCCACAACCGTCGTGTCACACCCTTGTGCCGGCTTGTACGACAGCCACAAGTCTAATTTTAACAACTTTTATTTTGCAGGTATAACCACTGCCGGGTCGCTAGCGTTAAATAAATATATATTATATATTTTCCATAAAATAGCAATCATAATATTTCACAAAAGAAATATACTTTAAAATGAGTAGGTACACTGAGCGGTGTTCCTTATAATTTAAATACGAAATGACGCCTGCCTTTAATCAAGCTGCAAAGCTTCAGAGATTTTCGTTTTAGAAAAAAATTGTTATCTCTTACTGGTCATCCTTCTTTAAAATATTTTCAATATTCTTTATGTTTCACAAAAGTATAATAATTTTATAATGTACTTTTAGAGATACAAATATTATATTTTTTTAACCAAAATCAAATCGATTTCAAACAAAATAAAAAGTATAAAATGAGCATACTAAATATAAAGCAATAGTACTTTGATTTTGTTAAAAAAATAATTAAAGAAATATTTTATAATTTTGAAGTCGGTGTCAAGTAAAACAAACAGGCTTAGTAATTTGATATTGTAGTAAGGTTTATGTAGCATTAGCGTGACATCGATTTCAAAATTATAAAATGTTTTGAAATATATATCAACCAGTAGCAACTTCACGGTCATGAGTAAAACGAAATAAAACTATTTTGCAAACATATTAAATATGTACATACATTTTTTTAGCATCGAATAAAAAATAAGTGAAACAAAAATTAAAAACAACTTTCGTTAACGAAATGTTTAAATGTGCACATAACAGGTAGGTTTATTTTAACGTTCTTGTTTTGTTTTTTTTTAGGTTTAATATTATGAAAAAATACTAAAAGGTTAAGTTGAATATATTAAACTTACCCTATCGAAGACTTCCTACTCCCTATTTCTTAAAATAATATTCATACATGTCCATATACTGGAAAATATTGTAATCTTTTTTAATTCATATTAACTAGAGACTAGAAATATTAACTGCTTGAAATAGAAAACATGCAATATTATATATTTTACTTATGTTCCTTTTCTTAGCTTCATCCTGTATCCCGGATATTGCAGGGTAGGCGTAGGTAGCCTAATGTTAAGACACTCCGCTCCTCACTTTTCAGCGAATTCTGGAAACATTGCGTGTTGACTGGTGGAACTCAACGCCGCACTGTGCCTCGTCACCATTTCTCGAGTCGATTCGTTCGGGATCGAACCTACAACCTGTCGCGTTTACAGTTTCATACTTATGCCCTTGCGCCCCGACTGGCCTCATGATTTTATATAACTTAATTAAAAATATAACTCGTTTGAAAATAAATAAAATGTTCACATCTGTCAAAGAAATCGTATTTAAAAGTCTCTCGAGAACAAGAAAGTACTTATCGTAAAGAAGCGAGGAGGTGCCGTACAGCCAGCATTATTTTTACGTTACCATGTGATGTAAATTACATCGTGTTTCCTTATTTCCCCCTTGCTGATAAGCTCGTATATTGCCGTGTAGATTACATGTTTTTGCATACTGGTTAACTTCTGAAATATTTATTTTGCGAATTCTCGTTTGTTTTAATTTCGACACGTCCTTCGCATATAGTGGAATATTTTTTGTCATCACACGTCTATTTTTATATCGACTATTTTTTGAGATAAATAATTTGTAATATAAATATTTATTTCTGTACACATTGTATAGATTTTTTTAGCTATGCCTCGTATATTTGTAGCAGGGTAGGCAGAGGGATTCTAGTGTTAAGTCACTCCGCTTCCCGCTTTCCACCTAATTCTGGAGACATTGCGTGTTAAGAGGCGCAACTCCGCGAAGAGATGGAATTATTATGATGAGTATTATTATAACGAGTACATATAACATATATTATAAAATGTATATCATGTTTATGAGGCCCTTATGACAGTGCCCCTGGGAGTTTTTTATTTTCTTTAATATAATTAATTCTTGAATAGAATTATATTATAATAATATAATCTAATTGAGGCTAGTCGTGGCCCAGGGGCACAAAGTGTGCATGTAAACTGACTGATTATGAGTTCGTTCCCCACTTGAGGAGATGAAATATTTACTTAAATTTATATTTCCATTTCTTCGCTCTGGTGTCGAGGCAAGCGCGGCGTCGAGTTCTGCCACTCCACGCAATGCCTCCAGAATACGGCAGAAAGTGGGGAACGGAGTGATTTAACACTAAGTTCCCTCTGCCTATCACGCAGTGTATGGAAACAGCGTGAGGCTGATTTATTTTATTTAATATAATCTAAAATGTTGGGTACTTTAGCAAAACTTAAGGCATTAGTTTTATATACGGTGTTCAAATTAGGATTGACAATAAAAATAAACGTACGGGGAAAAGATAGATAAGATACGTATTATACACCTTTTGTGTACGTAATAAGTATGAGATTAAATAACATTACTGAACTTAACATTATATTTATAACAAAGGAATTATAACGTTATATTTGTAGATTTAAATTTTACTTAAGGAAGTATCATTTTTACGTGTGGTAGAGTCACGTCGCCAGCAATGGCAACACGCATGGGCAGACTCGACCGGATCATTACCACCCCCGGCATTTAAAACCGGCGTGAAGTAGTTAGTGGCTTTATGCCACTGCGTTTCGCATCAGGTAATGCCGGGCTCCGGAGCCCAACCCACCTTACAGGCAGGCAACGCACCTGTAGCTCCTCTGGTGTTGCACGGGGTCGTGGGCGGCGGTGATCACTTACCATCAGGTGACCCGCACGCTCGTTTGTCTTGTCTTTTCCATAATAAAAAAAAAAAAAAATCAACTGGCAGCACTATTCTTCTCAGTCACGCATTTTCGACATAGCGGTCGTGGTTACATAGATGGTGCACCATGTTCAGGTACGCCGAGTTAATTATTTTTATGAGTCCCGGACCGCTGCTGCCCTAGTAACGTCTCTCCATCTTAGTCGGGTTGTAGCTTAACGAGAGAACTCCGTTATGATAGTCTTCATTACCGTTTTAATAAGGTCCGTCCATCGGATGTGTGACCATCCTCGGGATCCCTCTCTCTACCTTGCCCTGTCTTTACATCGAATCCTTGTTCCTGGTTGTTGCCCAAAAAACTTCGTAATTTTATGATCGACGGAAACCGTTCTTTAATCTTGAGTTCCTTAAGGATAGACTTATTTTTAGTGCGAAAATCTGAGGGATCTTTAGGTGGCGCCGCCAGCGCAGCATGTAATAGCAGGTACCAAGTTTAGTTAACACTACTCCACCAGGAATTAAGGTACTATTTTTTTATATATATACATTTCTCGTCCCTCTGACATTATCAGAGATTTTGTAATGCTGCGTTATATCTTGATTCTAAATTTATGTGTTGTAATTGAATTATATTTTATTTTATTTAGATTAGTCATTAATTTAGTATTCTGTTTTATTATAATAATATTCTTTATAAGTTTCATATTTTATTGAAATATCTAAGTTGAAAGTCTTCGTTTTTACTTTTCCACACACACATTTCTTAATTATATGAGTTGTTTAAATTGAGCTGCTTTTTATTTGTTTCTGTTAATAACTTTACTCCCTACACTTCTACAGAATGAAAATCCCTATAAATGCATCTTGGGTCTCTTCGTCTTTTATCAGTTTACTCAAGCTGTCGGTTCTTATTTGTATTCCTACCTGTGCTTCAGTTTGGGCTCTCTCTGCTGTACACAGGACACTCACATAGTATGTGGGTCACGCTTTCTGTGGTTCCCGGCTCACAGATACACGATGAGTTCTCCTTGCTCTTAAACCTATGTAAGTACTGGGAGAACCCACCGTGGCCAGTCAATACAGTGTACTGTCCACTTTTAACTTACCAATGGTCTTGTACGCGCTGGCTGCGTCCGGGCAAAACAGTTTAGTTCCGGCTGCCGTTTCGCCAGACTGGTATCTCCGGTTCCATTCGCTAATCGACTTCTGGTGAAGAAGTCGTTTAGCGAATGAGATCGGACCGGATCGGATCGGATGCGTCGTAGTCTGGTTTTTTCTTTAGTTTAGACGCTAGCTTTGCCAGCTCGTCCTCGCGCTCGTTTCCCTCCAACCCTGCGTGTGCTTTCACCCAAAACAAGCACACGGTCTTATTTTGGGTGCGACAATGCTTTATGTTGTCTCTAATTTTAACGACTAATGGGTGGAGGGACTTCTGGCCTATCACCGACTCGAGTGATGATCTCGAGTCGGTGTATAGACAAAAAGATCTAGCCGGATTTGGCAGCATCAGAGTGGTAGCCCTGCACAGCGCCAGCAGCTCAGCCTGGTAAACCGAGCAGTGCGAAGCAAGTTTCAGTTTGAAGACCCTGGTTTCAACTTCGTCATTCCATACAGAAATGGCCGCTCCAACCCTCTTTTCAAACTTACTTCCATCGGCACTTCTTGGCAATTGTGCCTCTCCACTTGCTCTCGGTCCTCGAGGCTGGCGAATCTGAGAGCCATTCCTTCCACCAGATGCTGCAATCCGTAAGGCCCAACTCTCTGCTCGATCTGCCTGTCCCCAAGCACCGCTTCGGATTCCCCCCTCTTGATCTCATAGAGGGTGTCTCCTGCACTCTGATATCAAGCGGCAGTAATCCGGCAAGTACTAGGGAGGCATTCAGGGAGACAGTCCGGTGGGCTCTGACAATTTTTTGGGCAAAACCCCTCTGCAGAGCATTCAGACGCTTTCGAGCTCCCAATTTTTTGGTTGCCTTTGCCCATGCGCCTGCGGCGTACAAGACCATTGGCTCGATAGCTGCCATGTATATTAGCTTGAGGACCTCAGGCTGGAGACCCCAACTAGTTCTCGCCGCTCTAGACAGTTGTTTAAAAACGTTGCTCACTTTCACACTTAATTATTAAGGTCCTATTGTACTTGGGCTAGTAAGCTAAGGGCTAAGGGCTAACAATTGCAGAAAGCGTAGAGAGTCATTGTGGTGAAAGCTATTCGGGGATATCGTATGATCTTGTAGATGGCGGCACAAGTCAGCCTTTATTTTATAGTTGAGTGTTTAAAAGTTTATTACACTGTACAGCATTATTATAAGTTATTAATTTTTTTACAGTTTACGTTTCTTGATTTTTACCAATTTAAATGTCTTCAATAATTGAATCTTTAATTGTGTAGACGATGAAACACTGTTACTAAAACTATATCACTGTAGTATACAGGATACTGTCCTTGATCTTATTGTCTCATATCTGAACCAAAGAATCCAAAAGGTTAATTAATATACTAAAAATAATGTAAAATCATTTGGATCTCATTTTAGGATAGGTGTTCCACAAAGATCTATTCTTGGTCCCGTTTTATTTCTTCTATGTATGAAAAATCTATGTGATATTGTACGCCGATGATACCTCTTTAATATTTAAGGTTAGGAGGAACAAAATAAACTATGACGAAATGAATAATGCATTATCGAATATTCTTCGTTGGTTTGATATTAACTAAGTAATGTTAAATGCCGACAAAACTAAATATATTGATTTTGCTTTACCAAATGTGAAAAAACATAATTTAAGTTTTTTACTCATAATTAAAGAGAAAACGGTGACGGAATTAGCAATATTCTTAGGTATGACTATACATTCCAAACTCAAATGGAACACTCATCTAGAAGCACTTGTGGATAAATTCAACCCTGCCGCGTTCGCAAATAAGAAAGTAAGACAAATACGGACGATGAAACTGCCCGACTAGTCTATTATAGCTATTTTCATAGTATTTAATCTTAAGGATATAAAGCATAAATTCAATATTCATTCTCCAAAAAAGAGACATGGGTTCTATTTATAAACTAAGAGTTTGAGATTCTCTGCAAGATGTTTTTAAAGATGCAGTTATTATTATAGTTGCTTCACAATTTATGTACTATAATATTCTGTTTGTCCGACACCAAGTGCCATAGTAAAAATAGTGTGAAATAAAGATAAGCTTGTTACGTTACGTCAAGTTTTCCCCTCCAAAAAGTTAATAAATCTTTTATAGGTCTGACTATACGTGTATATAATAAAATTCAAAATTTACAACAATATAAAGAATCTATAATATAAAAACAATACTAACAAGTGAAGCTTATTACAGCGTGCAAGAATATTTACAGGTTAAAGATGTATGAAATTAATGGCTATTGAATGTCATGCTGGATAGCTGCCAGTTTATGTAATAATTTTTTTTCAGGCTCACGCTAGTATCCCGCTCACAACAGAGTAGGCAGAGGGAACCTAGTGTTAAGACACTCCGTTTCCCACTTTCCGCCGAATTCTGGAGGCCTTGCGTGTTGAGTGGCGGAAAGCAACGCCGTTCTTTGCCTCATCCCCAAAGCAAAGAAATAGAAGTATAAATTTAAATAAATATTTCTGTTCCTCGAGTGGGGATCGAACCCACAATCACACCCTAGTGCCCCTGGGTCACGACGGCGTCTCTAGTCTATTTAAATAAAGAATATTTTGAATTTGAATATATAATAAATATTATATTCCTTAAATTCAACACAACAAATATGTAAAGTTATTCGAAAATTTATATCACTAAAAAATAATTATAATACTATAATATGAAATGGAAGTGTAGATAGTGCCAATTAAAATTCACCTTCATTTTCGTTGTTCTATATACTTTGTTTTCGTTGTGTTGTCACCAATAAATAATGCACCATAGTTAACCAGGGCAAAATCATTTTTAGAATTATAAAATATATATACTTTCTTACTATTTTATGTCTCTTGGTTTATATTTTATAGCCTTACAATAATATAAAGCTTAGGAAAATGTTGACAGTGCTACTTGAAACTTGCGCATTTACATAGCAATCGAGGTGGCTCAAGTGTTATATGGAGACTGCATTTATCTTTTCTCTAAACTCAAAGAAAATATTTCTACAGGACTCAAAAGGGCAAACTTAAAATGAGAATCACGAGAAGCTTTTAAGATAAGTTTAAATTACACTTTGAATGAGTAGATAAGATGTAGTGAAGCAATTATTGTAAGAACTGTCGTTTGAAATAAGTTTAATATATTATTAGATTACAAATATTAAATAAAATTATAATTCTTTTTATTTTAATATCTCATGTATTTTAGGCTTTCTTATGTTGAATATTTACTATATTTTAAAGATAAATGTTTTACGATTTAAATTTTAATCTAAAAAACATTATGTCTAAGAAGCCATTTTTTTTATTTAAGTAAAAGGCACGGTTTTAGGTTCGTTTTTCACTTATTAAGAATAATTTTCATTTCCTCGCAGTGATGACATACTTGTAACACGGCGTTGAGTCCCGCCACTCACCACACCATTTCTCGAAAATTGGCCATGGTATGAGCAACAGAGTGTCTTAGCTTCGACGTTCGACTGCCTACCCTGCTATATGCCGGGTACAGAAGCAGTTAAATAACTGGTTGTCTGTAACAACGGTTTACGGGCCGATAATTTTACGCGATAACGTCATAAGAGAAAACATTGATAAAAAATTATATTCTTTTATGTATATCAGTTCGAATTATTATTACTGAATTATCATTATTTTGTATAATATTAAAGAGAAGTTAATTGAAAATTACTACTATTTATTTGCATTCTTTAATATAGATATATTTTTTTACTTAAATTATACAGATTAGGAAATATTAAATATAAGTAACAATGTGCTGTTAACGATTTATTTAAAGAGAAGCCGACCGCTCAGGGCGATCGTGCAAGCGGAACGTGATAATGAGTCATGCACTTTCGTGCGTGTAGCCGTTGTCATCGATTTATAAGACAAAAAGTAAAAATCAAATCAGCTTCATGTAGTACCTATCCCGCACACAGCAGGGTAGGCAGAGGGAACCTAGTGTTAAGACACACCATTCCCCACTTTCCGCCGAGTTCTGGAGACATTGCGTGTTGAGTGGCGGAATTCAAGTAAATAAAGTTTAAGTAAATATTTTATTTCCTCGAGTGGGGATCGAACCCAAAACCAGTCGATTTTACAGTCACATTCTGTGCCCCTGCGCCACGAGTGGCCTCAGACCTCATAAGACGTTATCACATAAAAAAACATATTAACTACTCTACGATGACATCAATTCATACTTACACATGTTATTAACATCAGCCGCTTTACCCTAATATTATAGTACTAATTAAAGGCATTTATTGTAATATATTTCGATTTTTAATCGATATTCTAAAATTATAGTAAAAAATATGTTGTCATAAAAGTGCTATACAATATGTAAATCATAATTATTGCTTTTAATATTTATCTAATATTCTGGAAAGATTACGGTTCAACGCTTATTAAGAGACAATGCTATAATATAAAGTAATATTTTAATATTTTCATTTTAAACCTTTAAATGAAGTAATTTATTTTCTAGACAGGTTCTCTTAGCCTATGCAGCACATTATACAAAAATTTATAAACTTTACAAGCGTAACCAGCAAATGATATGCTCTCAAAGTAGAAGGTCCTTTTGATTAAATATTTGAACAGGTCACGTATTGTAATTGTAATATATTTAAAAGCTGTCGTCCGCTCTTAAATCGTACTTAATCCGATTGGGCTTACATAGCAGTGAAACAGCTTTTATATTATAGATTAAAATTTATTTGAACCAGTTATAGATTTTTTTATTTAAAAATCGGAAAAGATCTTGTATATTTACACTTTTAATTAATTTTGTTCGACATTTCTTATCCATAATATACTAGAGAACTCTGACCAGTTTTGAAATATCAATATTTTTATTTATATTTCATTTCCTCGAGTGGGAATCGAACCCACAACCTGTCGCGTTTACAATCGCACGCTTGTGCCCCGCTCCAAGACTAGCTTCAATCAATATATTTCTAGAGTATATTTTGAAATTAACCTAGAGAAGAGAAAAGAAGAGAAGGCAGAAGAAGTTTGGACAGTGGAGGTGATTGTTAATTATTATAGTATTACAAAGAGGCTTCAAACGAATCGCAATCTGCAAAACAGTGTGTTGTGTTGTGAATATTACACACTTTGTTCCGTATTTATAAACCGTTCTCAACTCTGAGATCGATTTTGATATACTGTTGTTTGTGTTTAAACAACAAAATCATTAGATAAATAGAATATGAAAAAGAATTGAATTTTATCCTTTAAACTATTTTAAATACTTCGAAACAATAATAAATACTGTACGTCTACTGAAAAACCGCGAGACCAAAACCACTGAAAAGCATATTTATAAGCAGGAATATACAGGCGAGAGAAAATTGTTGTGGTAAAGCAAAAGTAGAACGACGCACACAGGTGAAATTCACTTAAAAGTTGGTCAAAATTAAAATAAATATATTTATGTTTAAATATTGCTTTAATAAATAGGAAATAATATTCTTCATGAGTTTATTCTATTTTAATGGGTAAAGAATAAAGATTTATTTAATTACCACTTCCATACAAAAAAATAATATAATTTTAAATCTGCTTTAATATTTATGTATTTAATATATAATTTTGAGGATAAGACTTTACTTGTTTTTGAGGTAGTCGAGTTCCGTGGTCATTGCATTCATCCATCGAGTGAAAATTTACCAATTTTCTTCGGATAATTGGTATACTACTAGTATAATAGGAATCGACTGAAAATGGTTATTAATATTTTTATAATTTCATTTTGTGCAGTTGTCGCAAGTAGACGCAGCCAAATTTAGTACCATATAAAAGGTACTGAAATTTACCATTAATATAATAAAAAAATACGGGTAAAGCGCGGTAAAGTATAAACTTTTTTCTATAAATATAAAAATCATTTAATGAAATATCGCCTAAAGTTTAAAACGACGTATCTTCGCAATCCTAATGAATGTTAACTATTTTATTATATTTTTGTAAAGACGTTTACCTGAAGGTATGGAATCAATAATGTTTTAGTTCTAATATCCACTAAATAAATATCAAACGTGATTTAAAAATAATGCAAAATAATACTAGATGATTCCTTCAAATAATGACTGTAATGTTGATCTATGTAAGTAATAAAATAAAAAGTGTCAAGCTTTTTACTAGCAACCAATAGATAGATTAAGAAATCTTGTAGGTAATTTAGGTTACTATTTTTTAATTAGAGTAACTTTATTTTTTGATTATTGGCCATCAATCGTTTAAATTTCACCTGTGTGCGACGTCTAAAACAAAACAAGGTAGCAAGCAACTTCCAAATGGCTTATCTTGCTTTTACTGAGCTGCATTTTTCAAATGTAAAATATTCTTAAATGTATGAAACATTTATATACTTTAAAGCATAGGTACATATGTATCAATCTTTCTTCAATTCTTATTTCATAACAAGACATTCAGACATCGGTTTCAGTAGAGGGAACTTTACAAGAAGTATTGTTTTAAATATAGATAAAAAAGCGCATGAAAAGAAAATTATCGTAACGTAACGTTTCGGAAACAAGAAAATATATGTAACATAAGCTACGAAAGGTTATATTAGCTAACTAGATGATTATATTAACTAAACTAAATCAGTGAAGAGGTGAACGGTGCGGCGTTCACTTGATAGTGACTTTACTACTGTAGAAGAATAATCTTATGCTTAAAATATAATTATTTTAAGCTCATGCTGTTATTAGCCTTCAAATAGAAATATCATTGCAATAAATATTATAATTAACTTACGTTAATATCTCTTTATTTATTATTTTTCACGCTGTATTTCGCACATAGCAGAGAAGCCAAAGGACACCTCGGAATCTAGCATTAAGACACTCCCTACACATTAAGACACTTTCATTGCCCACTTTCCGTCGAATGTTGATGGCAGTGCGTGTTGTGTGACGGAACTTAACACCAGCTTTGCCTCGTTACCAGAGCTAGGAAAAGAAAATATTAAATATGCCATTTTCTTAAGTGGAAATGGAACCCACAACCTGTCACGTACAGTTGCACGTTTGCGCCCCTGCGCCACAACTAACCTCCGTACGTTAATATTATATGAATTGTCTTATTTCTTGATCATTTTATTTCAACCAAACAACAAGCTCGTAACAAGCGTATCTGTACTTGTTTACTGCGTAACTTTATTCATTTCAAGTTAAAATTGTGTTTGTAGTCGACGATTGCACTGAATACTCCAAGTTTACTACTCAATCGCACTCGTGATAAATGTTTTATTTGTGAGCGTGAATGCGTTAGCCCAGAATACTAGTGGAGTGGTGCGATTTGTAAATGCTTTAAAAATAACTTTGAACACTTTGTCGAGCTCCGTTTATTTTTGTTTGTAGAATTCTTGCATTTATTTGTAGATATCTGTTCATTTGACTTGTTTTAGGTTTAAAATATATATAGATTTGTTTGTGTTTTTATTTCTCATTTTTTTTTAATTAATTTGCAAAAGTGTAGACGGCTAATTTCTAAATTAATTGTTAATGTCATCATAAATATGGTTATGATTTAAATTATAATATTACATGCAAACCTTTATTTCTGCTACATAAAGATTATAAAGAATGTATTTTTTGAGATTTCGAGACTTTCATATGACTTCCAAACAACTTATGAAGTTATTGCATACAATATTTATAACATTAAAAAGAAAATATTTTCTTTTTTCTCTTTTTTAGTTGTCTATTTTTTTAATACATTCACACATCTAACGATTGAACGTAAGTTTACTATGTCCTTTTGTCAATTTCATTTGATGTTTAGCTATCTGCAAATAAGTGGGTGTATTTCACTCACATTGTTCATTTCAGTTCAAGTTGCTTCATTTGTATCGATACTACGTAAAAGCTACGACGATCGACTCCAGATGCTACACGATGATAAGCAAAACATTTTATTCTAAGAATGTCTCTGTGAATACTGTGACATTTAAGAAATTTAACATCTACAATATTTAAATACAGAAGTAAAAAAAATGTCAGTATATAAATTTAGTGTAGTTTATGAAAAATATATTGTCTTTTTTTGTTTCAGTATCTAAATAAATGATGAGTACCTTATTACCTAGATAGAAGTTACAATATTTTATAGACGAACTTTCTTTCTTCTATAGAGGACTTTATTAAATTAATTATTCAAGGCATACACTTCCGATTGGTAGGTCACGTCAATTGTGAAGCCTATATTACAGTGTAATTATTATTTAGTAAATTAGCGTAATAATTTTCTTTTGTTTCTTATTTTCACCAGGTGATGGTTCTTTACGTGTAATTTTACGCAAAATCAAAGAAAAAGAAGAAACGAAATCTTCTACACTATAACAAAACAGTAAAAAAATTGTATACATTGAATATGTCTGTGAAAAAATATCGTTGGAGGATGTAAAAGTGTAATTATTTGTAAGTATTTATTTTATGTTCGAAAAGTTATAAATATACTCTAATATTTTAAAGCAGTAATTCATGATATGCATTATATGTATTATCAATTGACAAAACTATACACATTGAAGAACCCTTTTAGGTAATTTGTTATAACTTCAAAAATTGTCTTAGTTATTTTGCCGCGAAATGTATTACTATTCAAAGAAGTAGTAGCAAGTTCTAGGCAAACTTGTTCAGTAGCGCGTCTTCACTCGTGCGGGTCACACGTCTAAAAGTGTATTGGCGCCAAGTCTAGCCTACCTTAACCACTCATTAATTGTTTTTGGTAAACTTATATCTCCTTACCGTTGCAGATTGCCGTGATAAGTTTTTATTAATCATTTTTATAAGTTATGATACGGGTCATAGGATACTCTTCACATTAGTGACATTCCGAAATTAATATTTTTTATAACGAGCGTTTAGTGTAAAAAAGTGTACCAAAACATAAGTACCATTTTTCCCGTTCGTATTTGGGAAAATGGTAATGAGTTATTAAAAATGGTAATTAGAAACAGGATAAACTGATCTCTTTTGTTATATTGTAAGCCTAAGCCTTTACTCCTTTAGGCGAGGCCAAAGTTGAATTATTACTATTATCAAATCATGTTTGATTGTTGATATTTTCGCGTGAACTGAGAGTTTTCCAGTGTAAGCATGCCTCGAAAAAAGCAGCAAATGAAGGACAAAATATTGATTAAAGCAAAAATCGCATGCCGGGATCGAAACGCTAAAATCAAAGTTGATCCTATTTTAAACGCTCTTGAAAAAGAAAAAGAAAGACAGATATAATATAAAAAACGAAAAGGACAAAAAAAACTTTTATCTTACAGAAATGACACCAAGAGCTAGGCTGCAGAGGAAGAAATGGAGAGAAAATTTTAGAAAACATTTAAAAAATAATAATAAGGAAAAGAATTGAACATATGGATGAAAATACTTCAAGTTCCAATGACAGCGAAAACAATAATTACAATAAAGAGAATACACCCCGAAAACGACACTTAATTTGTGTGTTGAAAATGACCCACAACTCTATACATCTAATGAAGATGATCTACACGAAACTTTAGTTAAGAATTAAAAATGCAAGTTGAGAAAGATGCGCTACGTAATACGAAAAAAAATATTGTATAAATCACAACTAGAAACCCTGTGAGAAAAAAATAAAGCGTAAAAAAATAATTATAAGACTGAGAAAATGACTACAGAGTGTAAAAACAAGGAAAGAAAAAAGAGAATTTAGTAATGCTGTCATTGGTCAAAGCTAATTTTTAAAGATCTTAAGGTTTTGTTTGTCTGTCTAAAATTTTTTTTGAACGTGATGACATTTCTGAAGCAACTTCAGGCAAAAAAGAATTTATTACAAAGAAGAAAGAAAGAAAGGAAAAGAGGTCCTTGTTAGGTACTATGAAAAATCTTCATAAAATTTTTCAAATTGTATTTTGCAACATAAATTACTCTTAACTTCTTCTTAAGAAAGATAAGAAGAAGAAGTTACTCTTACTTTTTTTTATATTTAAAGAAACCAAACCAAACCTTACTTTTGTAAACATAGACCATTTTAGGTACTTAAATCTAATATAAATCAAAACCTAATATAAATCAAACATGTGTTTGTAAACTACATGCAATCATGGAACTCTTGATTGCGTTGCACAAAAAAAACATAATGAAGTGCAATAATTGTTATGATTTAATTAACAGTATATGTTGCTTGAAAACTAAATGTTCACTAGAACTATGTAATTTGTGCAAAAATAAAGCAGTTGATTATCAAAAATTCAATAAGAATGATCTTTTATCATTAGAAAAATGGGAAAACTCGATATGCAATTACGTAGCTAAAGGCGTAGAGAAGAATTAGAGTTTATTGCAAAGATTTAATTCCTATATTTCTGAAACATGTAGGAACTCGTAGGTGGCAATTTACTCCTATTGAAGATTTGAAGAAACATCTCAAGGACCATGAAGTTATTATTCACATAGATTTTAGCGAGAATTATGCCTTCAAATATGAGTCAGATGTTCAAGCTTAAGAGAAGAAAATAAAACGATGTTTTATATTATTTCTAAGTTGTATTAAAATTTTCATTAACTAAAGATGGTCACATGGAATTATTACGGATCAGCCCACGACAAAGCCGCTACAGATGGAGTCGGAGCAGTTGTTAAACGCACTGCTGATGCTGCTGTAGTGTAATGTAGAGATGTTCTAATATTGAATGGATTTTTGAACGAAGTAGGGCAAAATGCTTGATGCGACCACAGTTAGTGGTAATACCTCAATCTAAATTGAATAACAGGACTATGATTTGAATATAAGACTTGATCTTAAATGATGTTCCAATAAAATCAAAAAGTAAAATAGACGAGCGTACCGTTAAAATACTGTTTGATTTAAAGCCTGATAATAAATTACATTTAGACCCTCAGGTACCCATTGAGAATATAGTAAATTAATTTAACATTTCTGGCCCTTGTAGTGACATGAATTTTGCGGGAGTATTTCAAGATTATGTTCAGTCTACACCACAATTAATCGCAAATGAGATGATTAATGGCCTGTTTAATGGTTTTGGATCGTCATTGGCGTGTAATGATTCTGCAGACTCACATGAGACTGCATCTGAAACTACCTACTACAGTTAGTTTCATAAAAAAAGTACGGACTCAGATTCTAGTTATATTATTTTTAGTTTTTATTAAAAATTAAAATTAAATTTACTGCTTCACGCTGTATCCCGTACACAACAAGATAGGCAGAGGGAACCTAGTATTAAGACACTCCGTTCCCCACTTTCCGCCAAATTATTGAGGCATTGCGTGTTGAGTGGCGAAAATGAAAGACTGGCGCGCTTTCCTTGACACCAGAGCTATAAAAAAAGTGATATAAAATAATTATCTAAAAGACTAAAAATAAATATTGGATTTAAGTATATTATTTATTTTATTTTTGAGCACCAATAATGAAGCATAATTACCATTTTTCTAATGCTAATTACCATATGTTATATATAAATTTTCAGCTTTAGATTTAAACCTATAGAGTAGTTCGAATAGTGTGCGTTTAATTTCTTTCAATAGTCGGCTTTATAAACATCGTATTAAACTTGGAAATGTTATAATTGGAAGCAATATTTGATTTTTATTTACGAATTCTGAATATGTCTATCTTTAAATATTCACCCAAAAACACTAAAAAAATATGAATTATTTTTGATTTTTTTTTCTATTTGTCTGTTTGTACACGCATATCTTCGGTACTACTAGACGTATTTCAATGAACATTTGTGGTTGCAACACGCCTGATGTATGGTTTCGCTAAACTATACAAAATGCTAAAATGAGCTCTTAGCAAAAGTCGTTAAGCGTGATGCACATTGATATATTAGAATTGAAGATCTGGAACATCTGATGAAGAGTATAACAGGCCTAAAAGTAAAACTATAAGAAATAATGAAATGCCGCCTAAGTAAAACAACTATTATTACCAGGTAAATTATAAAAAATAAGAAATCGCTACCCTAGCTATAACTTTTCAGTATGGTGGGCAATTTTAATTTATTTCTGATTTATCGCAAGGGTCATAAGTCCACGCAAACAAAGTTGCAGCGGTTTTAGATAAAAAACTGCTTCCTAGAAGGGTTGCAATTACAAACACTACATTTATGACATTTAAAATAAAAATAACTGTAAATTTCTATTTTAAGTTTCATAAATAAACTGAACCTGGAATGAAAAGTCTATTAATAAACATTATGAATTTTGCTAATATTTTATTTAAATCTTTAACTAACAAATACCAACCACATTATGTGCAATAGTACAGTAAAATTCATTAATTAGCTCTTTTTGTGTGCATTTCAAGTGTTTTAGTGCGTTAAGTATGTTTGATGAGGTTTGTCGACTTGCGACTAGCGAAGCGTGGTTATGCGGGTGCTTTGAAGAGCTTTAAAATACTTATTATATGAAAACAAAAAATATATTTTTTCATGAAAAGTAATTTCATTGTGTGAAATTTCTGACGTACATTACAAGTGCTTTTTATTTAGTCAAAGTTTCATTGCATAAAAAACTTAATATAATAATATAATACTAATATCCTTATCACATTATCCATCAGCACTATCATCATCATCTCAAGACTGATTTTTACGTGAATATATAAATTTACGTATTAACTAACTTACCATTATTGTTTTTTATAAATTCCAATATCATAACAATTTGGTTTGTCTTACAGTTTTAGGCTATTACAGAAATATGAATTCCACCTTGTTTGTGCTTTAAAAGGCACTCACTTCATAACCGAAATATGAAACATGCTATGAAGCCCTTTCTCTTCCCTTTAAGTCGTTTACTACATAAGACTTCCCTTTGAATGTTCTTACTTAATCTTACTTGTATAAAACACTTTGATAATATCCTCAAAACATAAATATTTACTGATTTAATCCTATTTTTAATTAATATAAATACTTAAAATATATTTTAATTAAAACTTTCTATTTATAAGGTTCCGTACCTTCTAAGGAAAAAAAGGAAACGTTATAAGATCATTTTATTGTATATCCCTCTGCCTGTATGTATGTATATCTGTCAAGGGCGTTTATCTCAGAAACGCTTGGAGATATCGAGTTGAAATTCAAACCATATACTCATTTCTACAGTCTGTGGGCTAGGGCAGCGCAACGATGTTAGTGAGACGAAACCTTATATTCAACTCATTAAATATATATTTAATTTGTTTATTTATACGCTACAAAACAACAACGGAAAATAATTTCACAATTGCATTTGTAGCGAATAAATTTATGGCGCTAATATAGCGTACTTACAATTGATATTTATAAAAAAACATCAGCTTCACGCTGTATCCCGCACACAGCGGGGTAGGCAGAGGGAACCTAGTGTTAAGACACTCCGTTCCCCACTTTCTGCCGAATTCTGGAGGCATTGCGTGTTAAGTGGTAGAACTCAACGCCGCGCTTTGCCTCGACACTGAATGCGAAGAGATGGAAATATAAATTTAAGTAAATATTTCATCTCCTCGAGTGGGAATCGAACCCACAACCAGTCGGTTTTACAGTAATACTTTATATGCCGCTGCGCCACGACAGGCCTCAATTTTATAAATAATATTAAATATTGAAAAAATAACAAGTCCCTTGATTTCCTGAAAAAAGTATTTATACATTTATTTAAAAATAATATATAGCCCTTTATATCGTAAAAAATCTGTATTTTGACACTATAAAGGGAATCAAAATTAATAGGATACTATTATATATTTAAAATTTCACTCCTCCGAGTGGAAATCAAAACCACAACCATGCTTACAGTCATGTCATTGTGCCTCTGCACCACGATAGCCCCCTAATAAAATAATAATAGTCAATGGACTATTATTATTCACTATGTAATCCGTAAATCCGTTATTTTTGAAATCGATGCCAGCCAAGAAAAAAATAACATTAAGAGATAACTAACTGCTTACTTACTAACTAAATACAATAAACAAAAAATAAGAAAAAACCGGTTAAGTTTGAATCAGACTCGCCCACCGAAGTGCAAATTTCAAGATTGTAGGTCAAAGGAAAGTACAAATTACAAAAGTAATCAATTTTGAGATTGCGGGCATATTCACTCATTTGATATGAAATTAACTACAAATATAAGTTTTGAATGTATTTTTCTATAAAATACCAATTTTTTCCTTTATTTGTATTGTAAGTTATCACTTCGTGCCAGATTACATAACCGTAAGACTACGGATGGTACTCTATAGGTTTTGATTACACGACGAACAAACGAACAATGATTCGACACGATGACGAATGATTTCATACAAAATTAAGCAAAATCGTTGCATAAATGCTTGTATCTTTTGTTTCAAGGGGCCATTGACTTAAATTTTCGATATTAATTTCAGCTTAATACCTCCATGCAATCTCGAGACCAATAGTCTTGATAGACGAACAGACGGATATCAAAGAGATCCGATAAGGGTTCCATTTTTACCCTTTGTGATACAAAAGCCTAGAAAGAACTAAAAATACCCTTGAAATACCCATGTTGGTAAAATGGGTCCACAAATAACAGATGGTAAATAGTAAAAAGGTATATAAATATCAATAATAATATAATGGTTCACCAAAATACAACAGTAAAACTTGTATTTAAACTGTTAGACCGTTACTGATATTAGCGTTTATTGACACAAAATAATTGTTTTGGCTTTTATTATTTTGATAAATGCCCAATTCTTTGATAGAAAAATTTATTGTAGATAATTTTAATTGTTTTTGTCTTTTTAGGATTCCGTACCAAGGTAAGGAAAAAACAAAAGCCTTCACACAGATCACTTTGTTGTCCGTCCGTCCGTTTGTCAAGACACTTTTTCCCAGGAACGCGATCAGGTATCAACTTGAAATTTATATAAAATACTCAAGTCTACTGTCCCTTGGAGCTTTGAAAAAAATAAACTTTTAAGCCAACGCAATCAAAAGATACAGCCGTTTATGCCGCTGAATGAAGTGGTATATTTGGGAAGTATGTTCAGTAGAGATGGAAGATACGAGATTAATGTGGAAAGGCGTATTGCCGCCGGTAACAGGCTTAACGGAGCCTAAACTGCGTTGCTGCGCGTTTGGCCGTACACAATGCAGTGTTGATAAAAAAAGATCAAAAAAGATGTATGATGGAAAAGTGAGTGGTATGAGAGGTAGAGGGAGACCTCCGTACAAACACAGTATCAAAGATACTGGAGGTCACGTAAAAAGCATGAGAACCCGCCGGAGGGTATGTATGAAGAGGTTGATAACAGCAAGGGAATCAAGAAAAATGAAAATTTATAGGTATTTCATTGAAAAAAAAAAACACTTCTTCCCGTTGACCTACCATCCTGAAACGGACGTTATATAGGATAGTTACGTACGGAAGCCTCAGTGAGTTCGACTCGCACTTAATCGGTTTCTTTTTTATTTTTTGAACTTGGGTGGACGAGATGCCGCGTGTCATGATATGTGATGTTTGTATGCGTATAACCAAGCTTCGCTGATCGCAAGTTGACAAACCTACTTAACGCACTAAAATGCTTGAAATGCGTACAAAAAGATCTAATTAATGAATTTTACTATACAGTTTCGCATAATGTGGCTGGTATTTGTTTAATAAGTTCTTTGATTTTCACGATTATTACACATTTTAATTGAAACTATTTTGACAGGATTAATCGCGTATATTTAAGATATTGGAAACCCGACGTTTAGAACACTTTGCAGTAGTCCGTGGTCACGGGTAGACTCAGGTGGCATTCGTTTGTCGTTGAGTTGACATAATTATTATATCAAACTACCGTCAACGATTTCTTAATTGCCTCACGTACTGCCCTGGATTCCTGCAGAATGAAGTATCTTGCCCTCTGGTATGGTGGATTTGAGACTACAATGATTTTATGAGGTGGTAGAAGGTTTTCATCCATCCTCTCTATTGAAATTAGGATGTTTTTGTATTTCAATAGACTCGCGGGTCATTTTAGGAATGTATCTGTTTTCCTTAGCAAGGATTTGAGGTTTATCAAACCTAATGTAGTGGCTGGGTTTATCCATAGCATACTTACACATAGCTGACTTCGATACATGCCCATTCTTGATATCGTAGATGTGTTCATTCACCCTAACACCGATGCTCTCTTTGTTTGACTTATGTATGATAAGCACAGTCAGACTGTCTCTTCACTGATCTCAAGAATTGACTAACTTTCTTGTTAGGCTTGAATATCGTTTTTATGGAAGCTCTTCTTAAGATGTTGCCAATCCTGTCTGTAACCCCCTTCAACAAGATTTTACAAAAATAAATACTACATCTCTATATATAATAAGACAGTAAAAATATTTTGTCTCTAAATTTAGTAATTTTGACAGAAATGGATAGAGGGACACTTAAAAAGAATAATAGAAAGCAGAAATATATTTTTTTAATTTCTTGTCTGTCTGTCTGTCGATATGTATGTCCACATTTTTCTCTGAAAGTACTGAACCGATTTACTTAAAAGTTTCACCAATTGCTTTGTTTTAACTCAACTTAACTACTAAAGTTTGGTTCATCAAAATCGGTTCATTAAAAAAAAAGTTATCGTCATTTGAATGAACTCAAGGCATTAGTTTGCCTGCGAATGCTATATAGCAATCGCGCTGGTAAGATTCCTGGCTAAAGAATGACATTCGAAACGTCT
>JAAIXJ010001800.1:0-49009 GCA_013403705.1 Heliconius hermathena | reverse complement strand
TCTGGAGGCATTGCGTGTTGAGTGGCAGAACTCAACGCCGCGCTTAACCTCGACACCAGAGCGAAGAAATGGAAATATAAATTTAAGTAAATATTTCATCTCCTCGAGTGGGGATCGAACCCACAACCAGTCCAGGTTTTACAGTCACACCTCGTGTCACTGCGCCACGACTGGCCGGAATGGCGACTGGCGACATAATCTTTCATTTTTATTAAATATTTAATATTTTTTTATGAAATAGTAAGAATTATACATATTTATATGTGACGCTGCTATCAATATATGTGGTGCCTAGGCAAGCGATGCGCTGCGTTTGATGGCTTACATCACGCCTACATTATATATGAAAACTTACAGAAATGCAAATATCATGCTTGAGTAAAACATCGGTTTCGAAAATATGATTTTTTATAACAGTTGCAAATCTATCAATTCTAATTTTACTGTAAATTAATCTCAGAACTTAAATGATGCAAAATTAACAATTAGCAATCTAAATATGATCAAAAACTAAATATGATCAAATATCATTGAAAACAAAGTACTTATACCTTAAACAAATAGAAAAGTATTTTCTTGCAATATAAGTGAACATTTCTACAGTCAACGCCTAATTTAGAAGCAAATAAAATTATGTAAACGAGGTATACGATCATAAGTTTCTCGTAACAGTTCTTAGGGGAATACTAGCAATTTTCAGTGAAAACTGCATAGCGATTACGATCTTGTACAAAAGTAGTTTAGTAAGTCACTACTGCGACTGCTTGGAGAATAATGTTCCTTTTATTAAACAACTTTTTACACTTTCAAAGTTCAATGTGAAGTTCTTAATAACAATTATTTCTTTTTCATTAAAGTTCTTAGTTCTCAGTTCATATAAGGACTGGTGCTTGAATATTTATTTATTATTCATTTAAGGAAAGTTGGTTGATTATTTAAGTATGGCTATATCTATACTTAATAAAACGTAATTTCTAAATCGTAATCTTTCGGGTTTTTATTTGATCTTGCTCCCAAAAATTGTCTTATTTAATTGAAAAATGTTTAATTATATCATATCTATCTAGGTAGGCGGCAGGAACGGTAGATATTATAGGTGCAACTCCAACAGATCTCCAATAATATTTATATAGATATACAGTTTAATTTAGAAGAGAAATCTATACTTTAATTTGGAATGTACTAAAACTTTATGTAGTTTTTTTCGAAATTTTGCCACTACTTATAGATAATAAACGCTTTTAAATCAGTCTCAAAAAAAAATTAAAAATTAAATTGCACTTGCGTAATTTGTTTTTTGAAGCTTTTTTATATTTCAACGAAATTATTAAAAAATAAATTAGTTAAATTATGCTAAATAGTACTAGGAAGAAGAAATATACAAAACTGGAACGGAATTGAAACGGAACCTGGAATTAATAAAAGCGTCTTCAAGATAAACTGATTATGCTTATCGAAGATTAGCTCTTATTTTTCGTTTAATATTTCCTACAAAGATTGCCAAAGAGCAAGTCAATGTTTTTTTTTAATCTTAACATTCCTAAGTTTTATTTTTGCATTTGTTTTATATTTCACTGCACATGAACCCGACGGGTGTATGTTCATATTAATAATTCAGATTTTTTACAACGCAACAAAATTAATTAAAAAATACATATACATTTTTATTTAAAAAAAACTTTTTCGCATTTGCTTAAGTAAAATTGTTACATTTTAAAATAACAGGCTTTAGGCTTAAAAAAATATTATTCAAATTCAAAATTTTTTATGTTGTAAGTTATATTTTTATGTTTAACGAAAGGAAAAACGCATAGAACTAAATAATGTAGACGACTCTGTATCTATCGCGTAACAACGTAATAGAAAACGAAGCGGACCCACATTGTATGAAACTAGAAATGACATGACTTTGGAAGTCAAGTACTTTAAGTCCATATTGAAACTACTTACGATATGATTGATATGAATATCACAATAAATTTCTGTCTTCGGTGTGATCAAAAGGAACATGTTAGAAATACACTAACTAATACCATACTAGAAAGCGTAGCCAAGCGTAGCTTATAGCCTGTAAGTAATAAACATGACTTACATGGGGTAACATGACAAACAAATATTTTACGGTGTTACCAGTAGGAAAATGTTGTGATAAGGAAATAATTGCTAAAAAAAAATTAAATTAAATCAGCTTCACGCTGTATCCCGCACACAGCAGCGTAGGCGGAGGGAACCTTGTGTTAAGACACTTCGTTCCCCACTTTCTGCCGAATTCTGGAGGCATTGCGTGTTGAGTGGCAGAACTCAACGCCGCGCTTAACCTCGACACCAGAGCGAAGAAATGGAAATATAAATTTAAGTAAATATTTCATCTCCTCGAGTGGGGATCGAACCCACAACCAGTCGGTTTTGCAGTCACACCTCGTGCAGCTGCGCCACGACTGGCCTCTATGGAAATAATTGCTATTATAGAATAATGTCGATAAAACAAAAAACATGAAAACTTACTAATATATTTTTACCTACCTACCTACCTACCCTGCTGTGTGCATACAGCGTGAAGCTGATTTAATTTAATTTCAAATTTTATATTTAATTTGACAGAAACTAGGTAAGATTAATATTTTTATTCTTAAAAGTTATGAATTATTTCGTATCATCTCAAACTTCCAAATCTAGTAAAATTCGTTCAATTTCTTCATGCGTATAAAGTACTTTTGTGTTTTTATTTGTTACTTCAATGTTTTTTATGAAAATTTCTTGGCTGTTTTCTTTTTCTTCTGAGTTCAGCAATTAAGTTCTCACTTCATTGCCTTTTACATTAGTATTCTTCTTCGCCGTTTTCTGTTTATAATTTTTCTTATGTTCTTTTTTATTTTATTTTGTTCTTTCTTACCTTCTCTTCTTCTTCTTCTTTCTGTTCTTACCTTTTTTAACTCCTTCAGCCTTTTTCTCTGTTAGTTTATTTTTTTCATCTTCCTGTGATTTCCACTCGTTAATACAAATGGAGCTCTTTTAATATCTTTTGTGCCTTTCCTTTGTGGCGTCTTTGGCAGAATAAGAAGATCCTGTAATTTGACTGGCGTGCAATATGACAGTATAAAATAAGTTTAAAGCTGTCAGATTGCAGTCTTTCCAAGACACTTCGCGAAATCAACGGCATTAACGTCCCATGGACTTTACCAGGTTTAGATTAGTTTTTACAGTTTTATATAAAAATTATGTTATTTTTAATTAAATAAACAAAAATATGGAGTCTGAATATATATATTCATACTCCATATTGTATTGTATAATTTTAAAATCATATGATAATACTCGATAAACCGAAAAAGTTTTTTTTAAGTAACTATCTCAAAGTGATAAAATGTTTATCCTCCTAATATCTGTTGGTGATTGATACCAACAGATATTAGGAGGATACAGATTTTTTACTTGTAAAATTTTTTATGTACGTTAAGAAAAATATTAAAGATTTGTTCGAGGGCAGTCGTGGCGCAGGGGCACAAAGTGTGACTGTAAACGGACTGGTTGTGGGTTCGATCCACACTCGAGGAAATAAATATTTTTCATTTATATATTTCGCTCTGGTGTCGAGGCAATGAGCGGCGTTGAGTTCCGCCACTCAATACAGCGGATATAGCGATAATTCACATACAACGTGAAGCAGAATTTTTTGATATTAAAGATTTGTTCGTAATTTACTATTATAAAAAATAAAAACCCTAGAATACGAACTTTCGTCGATTCAACAACGAGGGTTTGCTTAAATCGCGTTAACATTTGGTAATCTCAGGCGAACCTTTGTCTTCGAGACCGACGGTAGTGTTTCGAGCGGCCCCAGGCCCGTGAGCGGCATTCCATCAACCATGGTTCGTGGAATCGACTAAGGTTAGTAATAACGTAATGTTATGTGTATTATTTAGTTTGCATATGTTTGCGATTTTTTTTCATTGTTTATTTATTGTTTATATTAAATGCTATTTATTATTGTTTGTTTAGATGTGATTTGTCAGTTATTATTAGAGGCGACAGTGATATAGAAAATTCATCAGAGCAATATCAATTACAATATCAATTATAAGTAATTTCATTGTCATCAGAATTGAAGTCGTAATCCAAATTTCAGCTCAAATTCAAAAATAAAAAAAACTAGGAAGTTTGTCAAATTGAGGTTGCAAGATTTCACAAACACTAAGACACTAAATAATATGGAAAGTTAAATAAAACCTTGTAATATAATATAAATTTAAAAAAAATATCGTTTTGTGGCGTAACAAGTAAGTACGTTATGACAGACATTGCAGTTTTCTTTTCATCAGCAGCCCTAGATACAAAATAAATAATAAAATAAACTTCTACATTCTGTTAGAACAATAACACAATAGGGGTAAACTCTACCCTCGGTATTGTTATAGTGTTCTTTATTGACTAACTTCAAGTAACATATAAACTTTCATTTTGATCCAAGCACGTAACATTTTAATATTTATAATTTATATTTATACTGATAAATGTAATTTATTTAATGTATTACATGAATAATATTATATGGCCTATGAGTCAAATTAAGTATAATAACAATAAAAGTAGATAGAATTCATGGGTTCTGGACCAGTGTATATGTGTGGTCCAGAATCACCGAAAGATTGCGAGGTATGTTCTGCCTAAATAAAAATTCGTCAACACTGAATCGATTCTTCAGAAGGCATTCCAATACTTCTCATTAATTCTTATTTACTATCTAATGACCTACGTTCTCAGAAGCGACCATATCTCGCATTTCTTATCTCATTACACTCGTATTCCTAATTACCAGACTCATGCTGTATTTTAAATAATATGTATATAGGTATGTGCTTATAAATATCTTTATTTCAGTAACTTACCTTCTCATACACCATTGTCTAAAAATAGATAATTTACTAACCTATGTATACTCATTGGCCTGCATTTTTATCTATTTCTCAATATTTGCATACTTTCATATTTATCCTGATCCTGAATGATTTTTTTAAATTTTATAACCAACTACTATACTTTCTGTACATTGTTTGCACATCAACGTCATTTACATCGGGAATTTTATCGTTACCTAATGTTTACAGATAGTAAACTTTCTGCACATTCAACTCGTCGTTCATTGCTTCAGCCTAAGACCCGAAATTCAAAGTATATTCGAAGGAACAGTGCGCGCCCACAAGTATTTTCTATAACATCATGGATGTAACTTACTTTTTACTTTTAATACTTTATAATAAAGCTAATTTAATGTCAGATAAATGTTGTATATTACCTAATAGAGAACATCGTGTTAATTACAGAATTAATTTAACGTTTTGGAGGAAAACACTCAAAAACATTACCTTTACATACAGCTGTCTAACCACGAGCAATATATGCCACTGACTTAACACAAGTTAAAAATAACTAAAAGTAATAACATAGATGAGCTCTTTGAAAAGCCAGCTAAGAAGAAAAAAAAGCTTCCTCATGTGTAGGGAGAGCATGCAAAGAGAGTGGGATATCATATTTATCGTCAAATACCGATAATGCCGCTAAACTACGCATCTCGTCAAGATAGAGGTGTACGACTTGAAAAAATTTTTGAGGATACCAACAGATGAGCGAGCACTGGAAACATGCCAGTACACGCATAAAGTATTACATGACTATAAACAGCGCTAAATTTAATAAAAGCAAGGATATTATTTATCTAATATCTAAAGAAATTGCTGACACTTCAGATTTCCATCACCATTTTACACCATTTTATGAAACTGTTTTTCAGATTTCATTTCATATCTCTACTTATAAGTTTACACACAGGGAAAAGTAATAAAAGAGTTATATAAAATCATTAGTACATATATTTATTTTAGGAAAAGATGCTTAAACATTCTAGTTTCAATCTTATCATTATGAAGCATATTATTACCAAACATATTTATAAAATTACACATAGTTATACCATTATATCCTAAATCTTAAATAAATTTGATCTCTTATTTTGGCGTAGTTATACATACTAATGACAATGTTAGTAGTAATAGCATAAATAATGACTCCTTTCACCAGTGCGATTTTACAGAATCCGATTGGAGTTTCCATAGCATTTCTGATCCTGTCAGCTCCCTTATAGAAAAGCTCCTTCTTTAAAAAATTTAATGTTGTCCACATTAATGCACAAAGTATACCACACACACACACACACACACACACATATACTTAAAGTTCTGCTTGGTGTCTTTTTTAGTCCCAGCTTACACGTAAATTACTTTAAAACACTTGAGAATCTTTTAGAAAGATATGTTGCTGGAGCAGACCATTCTATCATTGTGGGTGATTTTTACACTTGCTTGATTAAGAATGGCTCACGTGCAAGTAGTCTAAAAAAATATTATTAACAGTTCCAACTTAAACATTCTTCCTACGAACACTACCCAAAATACTTATTTAGAAAACATATAAAAATTTGAACGCAGCGGGACTCGAACCCGCGCCTCCTGGAAACCGACCAGGCGCTCTGACCACTAAGCCATGCGTTCACACGTTGAACGCATGGCTTAGTGGTCAGAGCGCCTGGCGCGGGTTCGAGTCCCGCTGCGTTCAAATTTTTATATGTTTTCTAAATAAGTATTTTTCTTTCCTAAGTGTGGAATAACACTTTAAAAATGTTTAAGAACACTACCCATTTACTTCCTGGTTGTTGTACCCCATCTCTGTTAGATCTCATAATCGTCTCATCAACTGAACGTCTCGCAACTTTTGGACAAATGTCTGCGGAAGGATTCTCTTATCACGACTTCGTTTACCTATCGTATAAAATACGTCCACTTAAGCTAAAGCCGACAGTGTTGATACGAAGATGTAATAATATAGATGTTAATGACAGTTAAATATTTTCAATTCTCTTTTGATTGAGTTTTTCGATGCTCACACACCGCTACGGTTAGTAAAAATTAAACATCTCCCTGCTTGCTCCCTTGGTTAACCCAGGATATCAAGGTGCTTATGGCCAAATTGAATTCTGCGAAAGTAAAAAACTTAATTTGAATTTTTGAATTTTTCTATATTAATATCTAGATTTTGAATATTCTTGAGACTCCAACTACTATCTTTTCTTTCAAATTCATTAATCTTATTAGTTAGCGTATCGTTTATTGATTTTGTAAATTCTTAATTCTGTACTTTGAGAAACAATGAAATTTGGAGTTTGGAAGTCAAAATAGTTTTTTTAAATCCATAGTTTGATGAATAAAATCACCTCGTAGTACAAAAATAACTTTGTATGTTGTTAACTGTTTATAACATTTTGCTAATAGCGTAGTTATTGTTTTGTCTAATGATCTGAAAAATAAATGTGCAGTATCAGATTATTTGAAGAGACTGGGCTAGTTCTATACGTTAATAATTTCTCCTTAAAAACAGCTTCAATTATTTCTATAATACATTGACCAAAGTATATTTTGATTTAAACAGGTTATTTTTATCAATATTGCTATTAACATGATTAGAGAAATATCTTTTCTTTACGCTTACTTTACAAGTAGCACATTCAATCATCTCCGTACTTTTAGTACTTTTCGTCGAGTTCTGATTCGGTATATACAATTGAGAATTGTCTAAGTTGTGTTTCATTTATCCCTACCCGACTTTTTTTTGCAAAAGTTAAGTTTCCATAGAGTATTTAAACTTTTGTCCTATGGGAATGCGAAAATTAAAGTTGGCTGAAAATATTGTTTCATGTATAGAAAATATTTTATAGCAAAAGTTTGAGAATCCTCAGAACTATTTTATTTTATCATTTCTACTAGACAATATATTATTATAGAAAGAGAAAAGTGTAAAATAATATTATATTTTTTACCAGTATCACGCTTGTATCCCGCATGTAGCAGGGATGGCAGAGGCTAGCTTAGTGTTCAGACACTCTGCTCACCAATTTTTGTTGAATCCTGGAGGCATTGCATGTTGAGTGGCGTAACTAAACTTCGCGCTTTGTAATTAATATTAAATTTTGTACCTAAAAAATTAACAATCCTAGAATAATTAATCAGCCTCTATTCATTTGACAGTAAACCGTTATTAGGTTGTTATAAAATAATCAGTCTACTTTGTTTGAGTTTTAATCATGCCAAATAAATTATATATTGAAAAACAAAACTTAACCGTATTTAATATGTGACTTATTTAATCAGCACTACATAGTATTATATATAACAGTCGCTTTTCACTGTCTGTCCCTATATATCGATGGCTTCTAAGTATAAGGGCCAAAGTGCGAAATCACAACTTTACAGGAGAGGCTCCCAAAGTTTAAATTTGCTATAATTTGATGTCGATACATCCGAAGAAAACCAAACTTTGCTTATCAGCTAAGACAACTATCCTCTTTGTATATACCGTAGTATTTTATTTATATTTATCCTAGTATTTTTTTTTGCACAATGGCCCTTATACGTTAATTTTTGTTATATTTATTCTTCTCTAAAAACACTAAAAAGGCCAATGTACCACATTGGATGTTTTACACGTATTATGCTAAGTAACAGAATATAATATTTTTTTCATATTTTGCTTATAAAATTGATTAGTAATGAGACTAAGGTAACAACTGATTATTACGAATGACAGTAAGTTAGGTATTGTGGTAGCTGTGTCACATAGAGACTTATACGTTATACGATTTGGTAACATGATAACTGAGTTTTCAGTTAGATCCTTTAAGTAATAGAAAAAAATCACGTTTACATATTGTTTTAAAGAATAATTAGCCCCAAAAATTATTACTATTAGGCCCTCTATATGAATATATTGTATTTCTTAAAGAAAATCTTAATTGAATGTTGAATTTTACTAAGATTTAACTATTCAATTTAGTAAAAGTAGCTTTAATAAAAAAAAAGAATTGACGTGGACAGGCAAAAAATAAAATCTGTATAAAATCAATCAAAAAATAAAGAGATAAAATCACTTATTGTCTTTATTTGACACGATATAATTAGAGGCGATTAAAGTTTCTTATTAACTGTTGTTATAATCTGTTGGTATAATAATTTTCGACATAAATGACACAAGTTCTTCTTCTTACAAAATTTTATCGGTAACACCTGCTTATAATAAAGCAATAACCATTTCAACAATTTGTCTTCTTGTTCGTACTGGCTGATCTAAGATTTTAATGTGACTTTCAATACAAGTCTTTTTATATTACGTAAATGTTTTGTATTAGGGCCCTCTATAATTTTCAACTGATAGCAAAACAAAACAAACATACAAATACATATGTCCCGCTGAGTTTTTAGTCTATTAAATCGGGAATTTCTATTTTTAATTAAAGAACAATCTCTTTGTTGTCATAAATTTTGTATCTACTTGTAGTATAGTAGCTATAACGATTCCGTTTTGTTTAAGATCATCGAATCAAGAAGCTATATTTTGAAGTTCTCTAAATAGTGGCACACGAGGTGGCCTTCATTTAGAGTATAGCCTGTCTTATGAAAATAATGCTTTTATTTATAATATATTAAGATAAGATGCTTATCGCTTACATTAATAAAATCTTGCTTCGATTTTGGCCACTACGGTTAATCGTTGGATCAAAAGCTGAAATCGTCACACCCTTCTTCAATTTTTAGTTTAATTCTATCGCTGGCTATTTCGTTTGATTTTGAACTAGATTAGACTATTATAGATTTACAGATTGCAGTATTTATTATTTTTGGCCCACAGCTAATGATATTAATAAATATCTCTTTAGTAGTCTGTATTTTGATTTTATTATAGGTAAGAAGCAAATTATACATGTCTATTATAATATGATACACATAGTATACATGAATAAATTATTTCATGTAAATTAGTTGATCATCATCCTTTATAATTTTTGTAATTACTACATATTTTTCATTTTTTCTCAGCTTTATGTTGCATTCCGTATAAAGCAGGGTAGGCAGAGGGAGCTTAGTGCTAGGGCATTCTGCTTTCCACTTTCCGCCGAATTGTGTAGGCATTGTGCATTGAGTGGCGGAACTCAACACCGCAATTTTCCTCGAGCGAAGATGTGAAAATATTTTATTTCCTCGGAGGAGAATAGAATCCAAGCCTGTTGCGTTCACAGACACATGCTTGTGCTTCTTCACCAAGATACAGCTATCAATAAATTCATATTGCTTAGAATAATGACCAATGATCCAAAACTTATGAAGTGTACCACGCCTCGTGTCATCAAGTTATTCAAATACTTAAATGTAAATAGGCTCTAACAATTTACCAAAATTTTTCCTATTTCTTATTACATATATGATTTCTCTGTATTATATTTTTAGATCTTATTAGTTTTGAATACATTCATTCATCTACTGTCACGTTTCTTGGTATGTTTTTTCCTGGAACTAAGGCAGTAGATATGTCACTTGATTTAAATTATTGTTATTAGATTAAAGCATGTTAATAGATTAATTTTCTGATGTATAATTTTGATTGCCTTAGTCACTTCGAAATCTATAATCAAACTTAAAATGCAATTATCAAGCTTATTACTGGCCCTAAATAGCAAAGGGGACAGTAAAAAATATATAGTACATAATCTGGACAATTATTAATTAAAAGTAACGCCCAAATAACTCAAAAGTGAAAAAATATTTAAGAGCCTAAGTATATTTTTTCTCAATAAAACATGTATATGGACCAATTTACCACATTGGCCGTTCTATCTCATAATTCGTGAAAAAGAGACGTTTTTTGTTACCTATCTAAAGACGAACGTAATAAAATAATACTAAGGTTTTGCAGTCAACACAGCCCAATCATTGCTCTGTTTAGCGTATAAATATCAAACTGCTGATTGGTCCCAAAAATAAACAAATGTGTACAAATTCCCCGCGTAGAAGTCTCAAATGACTATTTGGCTTTTGTACGTTTAAATGAGTGCTACATAGGCCGTTATATTCTAACAAAAAATCCTATTTCTATGCAAAAATTTGCATTTTTTAATGGCTGATCTGATAAATTATATCGATAGAAAGCGTTTGGGATAAAAAAGTCAAAATTGCCAAATTGTTAGTTTGGCCCATATACATAGGACCCACATCGATATGCTTAGATCTTTAAAACTAAGCAAACGAATTTTCATGCAGTTTTTTTAATAGATAGACTGATTTAAGAGGAAGGAACTCTTATACCTTCTACTTCCTCTTAATATATTTCTAATATGATATTCTATTCAGTTTTTTATGTAAATAATTACATAAAAAACTGAAATAGTTATTAAATATTCATTTAGTTCAAGCGGGTGAGAGTCTCGCAAGTCCGCTAGTTAACATATATAACATAACTACTAATACTAAGAAACGATAAATTCATCAGAGGCCATTTCTAAGGATCGGAGGAAACAAGCATTTTTCATTGGAGTACAAAGCCAAAGCGTTTTGTTTTGCCGTTTTATTAAAACAAAGAATTGAAGTAATTATTATTGGATTTTTTTCGCAGAAATCGTCAAAAATAACAAAAGTAAGTTTATATTTATGAAAAACTGTAAAAATTATGGTTAGAATATAAAGGCCGCGTATAATGAGTAACGTGACGTGACATAAGCGAAGAATCTAAAACTGGGATGTAAACTATGAGGTACACCATATTTTGCATACATTTACCGGCAAACTAAACATAAAGATAAGAATTATATAGCGGACTACAACGTTAGCGCCTCGAGAACGACTCCCTGGTGTATTATTAGATTTATTTGAACAATTTAGATATAATTCTACTTTCACGTTACAAATACATTCGGTGAAGCATGCGTTTGGATTTTAGTCGTTTTAGCTATTTAAAATTTATTTGTAGATATATGGAGTATAATTATTACCTTTTACGATATTAAAAATGTCACAATGTACGAAAATCACAACCTTATTACCATTAGATTCGTTCATGCGCTCCATTTTCATTGCTTATCTAAACATAAGAAACAAGAAAGAAACACATTCTTAAGAACGTACTGTAAGAACACGTACTAAAAACACAAGTAACTAAGCTTTTTTTAAAAGTATTGTAATTTAAATAACAGAACCTTCGTTCGTATGGAGAGAATATTAAAAAAAAACCAAAACGTCAAATATTTCTTAAATGAGTCACAAAGGTGTATAATATTGGAAAAGCAGGTTCATGCATAGCACAGTAGAGAGACCACGTTGTATATGACTTTCCACCCGAATTTAATATATTGCATTTTTAATGTCGGTATACAATTTCGACTCACCATAGCAAGTAAATGAAGATAACTTAAATAAAGCAATCACATGACTGAGAATAGTTTACAGTCAGACATCGACCCACTGCGCCATGATGGCGTTCGATCGATGGAATATAGTGCTAAAGTTACTAGAAAACTATGGAATTCTAGTCATGGTATCAATAACATTTCCAAAATCATATCGTCAGTGACAAATATTTATTCAAGAACATTTCATTACATAAAACCGAATGATAACATCTTCTAGTTTATGTCCCAGTTACAGTTCGGAGAGTCTGCGGTTTGGTCAGGAAATGTTTGTCTTTTACTGTACCATCCATTTATCGTTTAAAGTGACTTTCAGCTAAATAAAGTCATCTGAATGCAAATTAAATATCCTTTGTAAGTTAAATTGAATTTAATAAAATTAAGTGCCTGGTCAATATTTGTTGTTCACCAAAATGAAACTTACTGATTGTTAAATTGGAAACTTTGGTTTTTATGCGTTTATGGTATAATGATTTGAAATTGTATAGCAGTAAGTGTATTCGAAATATCTTATTTCTCCAAAAAATTGTTCAAAATTTATAGGCCAACAGTGCTTACCCAAAAAGTTACGTTCTTAAAATACAGGATGTTACTTTATTAACGACGCCTGAAGCGATGAGCGCAATCACGCAGTAAAAGCTTAGGTATACAACTTTTGTATTCACAGCCCCAACATTAAAACTCTAACTGTATACATTTTGTTCGCGAAATGATTTCCTTTGCTATACTAGTTTTGTCTATTGAACGTCATATATTCAATGTTTCTTTACAAATATCAATGGCTTAGTTTTAAAGGCTGTATGCCAATTTAAAATGTTGAGAAATTATACCTTTTTATTTTAGGTTTAATGTAAATTTTTGTCGTTTTTTATTGTTAGTTCGTTTTATATTTGTACACTTCAAGCAGGTGAAACCGCCCGTGTCCGCTAGTTCGTATTATAATATTAACGAAAGTGGCAGTTTCGATTATGAATGTAGTCTTTCCATAACATTCTTTATCGAATTTTACGATTTTGATATTGTACGTGGTATCAATGAAAATATTTATTCGATTATTTTGGATAAATTTTAAATATATTTTTTCATAATTTGATACAAATGCTAATATAAAAAATATTTTATTTTCTATTAAACTTATTTTTTTTATTTTCTTCAATAATTGAATATTTTTTTAGGATTCTGTACTTAAAGGATAAGACACTCCAGGATACTTCCGTTCCCCACTTTGATCTTTAAGGGAATTCAAAGGATGATGTAAATCTAAAACTTAGAGTAAAGGTAAATAAAGATAAGATGTTCCGTGAAGACAAAGCGAAGTTTCGATGGTTAATGGCGTCACACAATAACGCAGAGATAATCTGCTGGGCTAATAAAGCGACCCTCCTATGTAAATAAGCTTCTACCATATTATCATCACCTACTTTAAACATAGATAAATTAATATTAGAAATGGTATGTGTTAATGTCATATATATTTTGTATGCAAATTGTATTATTAAAATATACATATGCATATTTGGTATAGCTTTGTAATTCGACGTTTATGAATTCTCGTGAATTCATAAACGTCGAATCGGTCATCGTCGTTTTGTCAGCACCATTTTAAATGAAACCACAGTTTTAACAATTGTATTATATAAAAGGCTAATACAATTATTATTATTTTTCCCAAAAATTAAAAAGCTATTTTTTGAAATAAAATAAATAATAAAATTATCGTTGTAAAATAAAACGCCATTTGTCAAGAACGACGCACGTAGACAAAAACCTATTAAAGGGAAACCGTTGCATACGCCTCATTCCGAAATCGAGTTGTAGGTATTGGCGACAAAGTTCAAAGTTGTTTAACCTTAAGTAGTATTTTTGTATTATAGTAGTATGTGTTTACGTTATTGGTCTATGCGTTACACGAAATACAGGTATGGATAAACATCGTGAAATGAAAAAAAATCCTACGTCTAAATTGTTGAGGTATCTTGATTAATTTCTTTAGGTATGCGTTTAAAATATTTTATCTTATATGCTGTTCTCGTAAAAAAAGCGCTGATGCTTCCAACCTGTACATGTGAAATAAAAACCGATGAAATATCTCCTTAGAATTTTCAATTATTTTTTGTCACAAAATGCCTCATTGTCACTTATTTATAAGAGATAGATACAAGTCGCCGCGGACTTTTTTTAGAACTAATAAAATTGAAAATTGTGGCATAGTGTCATACAATGTACTGACATATAATTTACTATTTTTGCAGCACAAGCGCTTAAAGCAATTCGTCGGTGTTCATTATTATTATATATTTCGCTATTTAAAGCTAACTAAGTCTTACACCGTAATGTTATATAACTCATAGCACTCCTGAAAAATGCAGCTTTCATACAAAACAAAAAGAAAATAAATCGAACAAATAGTTCCAGAGATCTTAGCGTTTAAATAAACAAACCAACAAAAAAACGAACGAATGAACAAATAAACTCTTTCGCTTTATTATATTATATTAGTATAGATAGTATAGACTTCATTTTGCTAGCTGTAATTTGTCGAATTCAAAAGAACACGGTCTTCTGCCCTTAAATGGGCTAATTTAAAAAAGCAATGTGGTCTGTCATTTTGTTGTTACAGCTATATTAGAAAGAAGAAGAATTAAAATATAGCCAAATATAGGACTAGGACTAGTTTAGAACTCAATCGACACAGTGTTACCATATTTTACTATCATAAGCACGCATTCACGCACATCCTAACTGGGCAACTTATGCTAAAAAAATATTTATACACGATACGGAAATACAATTATTTAATTATATTTCCGTATCGTGTCTACTAGGCGTAGCTACAGTCTACTTGACAGCTGGGATGGGATCCTATTTGCACTAAGGAAACCCAAACTGCTAGCGCCGTACTGACCCAACTGTTTTGCGTACTTGGCTTGAAAATACGCTCGAGGCGTTTAGTATGCATACATAAAGATTGTATCTGTATAAACCATAAGAGTAAATTGCTATAACATTTATATGATTCACATTTAAATATAATACAAATTAAGTAAAGGACAAATTTTGAAAGCTAATAATTTATAGGCATTTCATAAAAAAAATGATAGCAAACTTTTATTTGTAGTTCATTTCATGTAAAATTTAAGGATAATTTATGAATATTTTAAGAGAGACCAGACAGGGCTCAGGGGCACAAGGGAGCGACTGTAAATGCTACAGTGTAACAGATAATACAATACCACTCATTACACCAGCCGCTATTTAATGTAATGATATTCTGTCTTATACTTCAATATGATATGATTGAATTAACAATAATAATTTATGAGGATAATTATAATACACATAATAATTATTTAATAAAGTATAATTAATAATAATATAAAGTATACTACTTTTATAATTTTTAAGTATAATTATTTGATATCGAGTAAAGGAACGTATTGAAATATAAATTGTAAAGGTGGGTAATTGTATTTTAAAAAAGAGTATAAAATAGCATGTATCGATTGTACGACACACAATTTTGTAGACCTCTGAGTAAATAACATTGTTGCACAACTCTGGTTTTACTTCCGCCCCACTGAAGAACTCTCGCCATCCACCTTCGTCATAATAGATCGTGGGCTCGATATCTGCTCGAGAAAAAGAAATATAGAAAATTTTAATTTCTTCGCTGGTATCGAGGCAAAGCGCAACTTTGAGTTCCGCCATTCAATATGCAACACCTCCAGAATTCGGCAACATGCGGGATATAGCGTGAGATTGAAAAAAACATACAAAATGAGCGCTTACACCCAAATGTAAATTGGTCAACTATAATAAGTTGTACTTCTCGTTGAAATTGATCTTGAAATTGATACGGAACCCTCGGTGGCCGAATTCAACTCGCGCTTGACCGATTTTTTACTGGATAATATACTTCATATTGTAATATTTGTCCAGATAGAAGGCAGAGATTATTTATTCTAAAGTAAAGAAAGTCTTTATGCAGATTTATAAATAATAACATTTCGTAATGTCATTTGCTTTTTTATATTTGTATATATACTAGAGGGCGCGCGCGGCTTCGCCCGCTTATTAGGAGTGAATTCTAAAAAAACCACGTAACACGTGTTCAATAAAATATTTTTAACAGTTTGAATTTAAATTTTTATAAAAATCGGTGGCAATTTAAAGATTTTTCCATATAAACTTTCAACTCCTTATTTGAACCCTTAGGGGGTGAATTCTTAAAAACCATGAAACACGTGTTCAATGAAATATTTTTAAGAGTCTGAATTTCAAATTTTATAAAAATCGGTACAGATTAAAATTTTTTTCCATACAAACTTTCAACCCCTATTTCATCCCTTTAGGGTTAAAATTTTTCAAATTCCCTTCTTAGTGGATGTCCAGAATATGAAAATAAACATCTGCCCAAATTTCACGTTTCTACCATCAGCGGTTACGGCTCTGCGTGCGTCTTACCTCAGTCAGTCAGCACAAGTCCTTTTATATATATAGATAACGAAATGGGGCGCGTGGATCTGGGCAGGTAGTGCAGCTCATGCCACTCAGCGAGTGACGATAACCTAAAGTATTGCCCCCATCAAGCAATACAACCACTAACATAATCGCCTTAATTTGAAGTCTTCATTCCATTTTCTTCTTGGTTACATCTCACTTCTCATAATGAAGCGGGGCGCGTGGGGCTGGAAGACAGTCCTGACTCGTTAGGTCTTCCTTCATACTCGGAACGCGGAAGTCAGAAAACATCGGTTGTACTACCGTTCAGCATGTCACTCGAAGTAGAAGTGAAGTTCTCTAAAAGCTGACAATTGAGATTGACAACTGAAAGTGTCGCTATTCTCTGAATACACCCAAGTCAAACAACTTGACGTTCCGTATTCATAGCTAACTTAAACCAAACCCTCTAAAATCGGGTAAAATGTAATTGACTAAAACTAAATAAAAGATTGTCAACATGGTGATATATTGAAGCCATTTCTTATTGCACCTAAACGATTTCTATGTATTTTGCTTTTTAAAATTAAGAAAATTATTACTATCCATTAATTTTTCAATTTTGTTTCTTTAGTAATTCCTTCTGTAATTTAAATGGTATTTCCGGATACTCTTTACGTGGCCATATATTCCCGTATACACGTATCGCGGTACATTTGCATACGCTTTGTAAGCTTATGGTGAAAATTTTTTGCATAATAAGAGAAAACTAACGGCAAAATACATTTACTTTTGAGTTAAAGCCAATTTCATTGAGATAAATATTATCTAATATTTTTATTTATAATAAAATTGTAACGGGTCGGTGTCTGTGCATGGAAGATATATAAGAAAAAATGTTATTGGAGCCTCATTAATGTAATAGAATCCAAAACAATGATTTTTAAATTTTTTGTCTGTTTGTCTGTGCGTTTGCTCACAGTATATATTGCATGATGGCAAAAAACATCGAGATGTCAAGATTTAAGACAGTTGTGGGTTCAGTTCACACTCGGGGAAAGGAATTATGATTTATTAATATTTTCATTTCTTCGCTTTGGTAACAAGGCAAAGCGTGGCGTTGAACTCTTTGACTCAATACGCGATATCTGAGATGCGATGCGAAAACAGTGTTTTAACACTAGATTCCCTCTGCGTACTCTGCTATATGTGGGATATTAGATATAGTATAAAATTTTGTCTGTCTGTCTTTCTGTTTATTCAGGTTAACCTCCAGACCAGCTGAATCGATTATTATGGGACTACCATTGAAAAATAAAGGGAGTTTTAGAGCAACATACAGGTCATTTTGATACAATAAAAAAATATATCAATTTGAAGTATGTTGTTCGACAAAATTGCTACTTTCTAAAAGAGTTATTTTATACAACTATATTTTTTTGAATTGGCTAAATCTGTAGTTTTCAATGTTTTCAAATCTATTTCCAAAAGATGTAAATTACGATTTATTTGATGCATAACAGTATATAGATAACCACTAAAATAATTGTTCTATTTTTAGGGCTTTCTCAAAAGAAAAAAACACAGAAATTAAGCTTCAAATATAACGCAGTCAAAACATATGAGCAGTTATGTATAATTTTTGCTTCGTTTTGTATGAAATTCGCCGTGTAATATATAATAGAAAAAAATAATTACAAACTTATGTGTAGTTAATTTCATACAATATAAGTGCATATGCCCACAAACTTAAGTTTGTTAAATTTATTCGCCGCACCATCAAAATATCGCGCCCAATCCTGAAATTGATATAGAACCCTCGGTGGGCGAGTCTGACTCGCATTTGACCGGTTTTTCTTAAATACACTTAAATAAGCATTCGTATATTTCAAGTGGGCGTAGCCGCACGGGGGCCGCTAGTTGTAAATATAATTTCCAAATCCTTGTTAGCTTGGCTCTTTGTTATGACAACATAAAATTCTTAGGAATGTGGGGACTGGTAATGTCCTAATGTGAACTAAGTTCCCTCTACCTACCCTGATGCGTGCGGGATACAGCGAGAGCTGATAAAAAATTATATTAAAATTAAATGATTACTGCAGCCTTCAGAGATAAACATATACCAAAGCGGACGTTTTTTTGTAGGTTTTTCAAACGGCAATTTTTGCATAACATTGTTTATATATTATAAAATCGAGTCAGTGCACGGCAGTTAAACCAATTTTCAGCGTCCTTTTATTTTTTTTAAAAGTAGCCTATGTTCATCCCAAGGTCCTCAAATATCTCTATTTGTAGTTTTATAACAGTGGAATTAGCGGTATGGTCGTGATTGTGTCACAGACAGCCAGTTAAGAGTTACTTTCGAATTTATAATATTAGTATAGAAGCATGCATAACATTAATTATACTTAAAGGTACGGAATTTTCGCAAAAAAAAAATCACCAATTTCGCAATTATATTTTTCATAATTTTAAATTTTCGCATTAATTTCGCATTTATACTTTCGAAATTATAAAAATTGGGTAAATTAGGTATTTATTAAACAAAAATACTTGTTTAGTAATTTTATTACTAAATATGAAAGTAAAATTTAACAAAATACAAAATTTCAAAGTACAAGTCTTAACATTAAACAATTTTAATTAATTAAAATATAACATTGTAGAAATTTCAAGATTCGACTCCTTAAACGTCGTTCTTGGGTCTGTTACGACGACATTGTATATGCTGAAGAAGGGTTCAGCGTCCACGCTGTTGGTTGCACTCCAAATACTCTGTAATGCTGCTTCAGCGAAGGATGGAAAGTTGCATTTGACAGCCAACAATATGTCCTTTACATTGGGGTTTACATTTATATTAATAGACCGAAGAATTAACCTATGAAAGTGCGCATACCCATGAATTAGCTCATTTTGAGGAAGTCCTTGGAAAAAAGGAATTTTCGAAAAACTTTCTAGCAATACGTTTATATTTAATTTGGTTGAACTTGCAGCCACAGATGGGCAAAACAATTGGCCAATGTGAAAGAAAGCCTCGTTCGTCTTATATTAGTTATAGAAGGTTTATAGAACTGTTATGAATACGCAATGTTATCGAACGTTTCATAAACTTATAGAGCATTTTAACTAATGAACGTTTTAAACGTTCTATAAGGGTTTTTTATGAATAAGGCCGTAACAATCCATCATACGAACATTACCATACATTTCGCATTTATTCGCATTTATGTGTAATTTTCGCATTTATTCGCATCTATTTCGTAAATACGAAAATTCCGTACCTTAGAGGTACGGAATTTTCGTATTTTCATTGTTATACTGTTTCAATTATCTGTACTCATTTGGATTTATTTAGTTAATTATTACTATTAAGCGCAACTTAGCATATCTTAAATAATGAGCTAGTTAGGAACGCGGCCAAGTACCTGGCGGAACTCATTACCGGGTTAATTTAAGCATTGAAATACTAAATAACGTTATTTAACTCCAAAACAATTTTTACTTTTGTGGCTTTGTCGCATAACAGTTTAAAAATATATATGGAAATAAGTTTACTGAATTGAATGGATTATGATTTTTACATTTGAAAATTCGATTAATTTTTACAACGAATGCTGCATGTTTAGTGAACTAGAATTTATGTATCTAGTTATAGAATTGTCAATCAAAATGCAGGTTTTATATATATAAAAAAAAATATCTTGCCTGCAAAATTTAAAAAATAAGAGTCTTATAATTCAATTCATAATTATTTATTTGAAAAAGCAAAATAGTTTCAAAATCAATTTCATGCTGTATCTCGCACACTGCAGAGGCAGCGGCAGATGGAACTTAGTATTAAGACACTCTGTTTCACACTTTACGCTGAATTCTGGAGGCGTTCCGTATTGAGTAGCGGAACTCAAAGTCACGCTTTACCTCGATACTAGAGCGAAGAAATGGAGATATAATTTTAAATAAATATTTAATTTCCCCGAGTAGGGATCGAACTCTCAACCAGTAGCGTTTACAGTCACACTTTGTGCCCCTGCGCCTCGATTAGCTTGCCCTAACATACATATGACGGCGCGCTGACTATGGATTATAATTAATTATAATCGCAAATCTCACATTTCACTTTATAATTATTGTTTTAGTTTTAATTGATTCTGTAATAGATAAAATTAAAATAATATTAAAACATGAGCGGGTAACTCCGAATAGAGTAGTAGGTGTCGCCACGAGCAATGGGAGTTCTCATGGGTTGACAACTATGGTATGGCACAAGATCTAAACTATTGGCTTCTAATCTAGTTAAATTTTATTAATCTTGTGAGATTTCATGTAAGACTTTTAAGTAAACAAATAACAAGACGTTGGAGTATACTAGTGTGTCTTTTATTTGAGCACTTCTGTTGCTTTAATGCCCACAAATGAATAGTGACATCCAAGATCGCACACCGAGGTTCACATTGATGCCCAGAATTTCTGGTCGGATTTCAATAAAATTTTGTTGTTGCATAGGTATAAAGCCCGGGCAATATATAAGTAAAGTTTTATATTTTATATTTTTTTATTGACACATAAAAATCAAACTAAGACACACTAGGAGGCTACAAGTAGCTAAGTTATAACAAATCAGACAAAAAAAAAAATCAGCCAAGTAAGTAAGATTAAAATGAATGATTTAGAACATTTGATGTAAATTTATGAAAATGACGTCTTAAAAAAAGTACGTTTCAAAATTTCAATTTCCTATTTTCCATTACAAATAAACTGACGGTAAATGTATTCGGTAAATTAAAATAAATAATGATAACAGTCGTGACAGGTAAAATATTGAGATTTACTCAATAAGATTTAAAATATTTAATATTGATATCATTTAATTGGTACCAGAAATATTTATTGTCGTCGTCACGGTCTATAAAACAATAATCTACAGTACTAACGTATATAGTGACATGCATAAATATATGCAAGATATTAATATTTTTATAAAAAAAAATATAGAAATATAAAAATTGATGTACAAATTTGATATTACTGGTTTATCTTCATTGATCAGTTAAGATGTACAGGTGTATGTATTATAACAGGAATTTCGCTGTAATTTACATTGCAATATTTAATTATGAAAACTATGCTCAAGATTTTTTTTTGTTTAAACTGTCATTATTTTTCCACAAATGTATATGAATGCGCAAAAATTGTCATAATCCCAGAATTGACATCATACATATTCAACGAACGTCTCTCTTTGTCGCCGGACTCATGAAGAATTCATTTTTAATTAGCAAATGTAAATAATGTAATGAATTAATTTGTGTATAAATGTAAACTGCTTTCTGAATTTCTATTCCTTTTATATTTCTTCACTAGCGACTCAAGCACGGCTTCTCTCGCTTAAACCTATTGTGATATTAAAGCTAAACTATACAAAATCTTCATATAAATTGTAGCCCATGTATAATGTTGTCTAACGCCCAATATTAATAATCTATCTCCTACGTCAATCTTCGATTGTTCCATATATCTATCCAATCTCTAGATTGGATATATATATATGAAACAATCGAAGATTGACGTAGGAGATAGATTATTAATATTGGGCGTTAGGCTACATACGTTTATATAAGCCATATTCCTGTAAAGTTTCATATAAATCAGTTCAGTGGTTATTGTGTAAAACTGTAATATATCCTCAAAAACTTGTACATTTGTAATATTAGTAGGATTAGTCGAATTATAAGGAAGCAATTGACATTGATAAGTAAATATGAATTAGTATTTTTGTTGTATCATTTATTTGCTGTTTTTTTATTTAAGTATTTTTTTGTCCTTGTTTACAATTACATACTATTACTATTGGTACGAGGATAGTTATAATGACATTCCGCATGGCTGTTAACTCATGATTCAAGTGAAAAAATTTAGATAGCTTTTCCCTCTCTACTTTTACGAGATTATCGTTGTAGGTATAGAGTATCTTAAAATATGATAAAATTTTGGTCCATTGAGTTCAAAATTGAGTTTCTTGTTGTCGTCATTAATTGAATTACAATTTAAATTTGCCAGTCGTGGCGCAGGGGCACAAGCGTGCGACTGTGAACGCGACAGATTGTGTCCGATTTCCACTCAAGATAATGATTTTTTTTTATTTTCCTACATAGGCCACTCCGTTCCCCACTTTCCGCCGAATTTTTCGAGGCATTGCGTGTTGAGTGGTGGAACACAACGCCGGGCTTTTGCCTTGGTTCCACAGCGAAGAAATTAAAATATTAATAAATATTAATTAAATCCATCGAGTGGGGATCGAACCGACACCCGTCGCATTACAGCCACACCGCTGTGCCCCTGTTCCATGACGGCCTCTACAGTTAGATAATTATTCATCGCTGTTTGCCATGATAAAAAACATTGTCATCTTTCAATTTAGAATGTTTTTAAAATCAGGACACAAGAACACAAGCTGAATTAAATTTTTCTCATTCGTATAACGTTGAAAAGTTTTCATTTAAAATGAATTCTGAGTACAAAAGGCTGACTGACTATTTGCGGAAATCTCGGGAATTATAAAGAAATGTCGTGCTGCTGTCGTTTCAAACTATCGTTTATTTAGGTCTATGTTTTATTGTGTTCTTAAACGGTTTGGATAAACCATATTAGCTTAATTTTGAAGCCGCCGTGACGTAGTGGCACAGCTGCTGACTGGTAACGTGACGGTTGTGAGTACAATTCTCACTAGGGGTAATTAATTATTTTCATGGAATTGGCTTTTTGGATTCTATATTCTTACTAGTGAGTTTATATTATTTCATCTTTATAAAGTGAATAAGCATTACGTAAGTATCTTTGAAAATCCACAGATTTCTAATATAATAGCTTTTTTAAGTAAAAAAAGTGTGATTGTAAACGCGACTGGTTGCGGGTTCCCCACTCGGCAAAATAAAATATTTATTTAGATTTATAATTCTATTTCTTCGCTCTGGTGTCGAGGCAGGCGTGGCGTTGAGTGCCGCCACTTAGCACGCAATGCCTTCAGAATTCAGCTGAAAGTGGGGAACGGAGTGTCTTAACACAAGGTTCCCTCTGCCTACCCTGCTATGTGCGGGATACATAAAAAATCTCTTCTTACTCCCAATTGTATATATTTTTTTCATCTTCACACCGTATCCTAAATGTAACATGGTAGGCAAAGACACTCCGCTCCCTACTTTCCTCCGAATTCTGGAGACATTGCATATTAAATGGAACCCAACGGCGCACTTTGCTTCGACACCAGAGTGTAGAAATAAAAATATTCAATATTTCCATTTCATCGAGTGGGAGTTAAACCCACAACCTCTCACGTTTACAGTTACTGCGCCATGGCCTTAATATTTAATAATTAAATTTGAAATTCTAAGTAATGTTATTTTTAGGAAAAACATTTCACATTATTGGGCAGAGAGGTTGAAACATAACAAATTGTTATTTCATATATGAATTATTCAGTAGACGAATATACAAAAGTATGTGTATTTTTAAACTATAGATATGTTGCTTTGTTATTATTTATGGAGCCTTTATAATAAATCATACTAAAACTTTTCTTGAGCAATTTCAAGAATAAAATATTTGTATTAAATATTTTTACAAGTATTCTTTGGTTTGGTACACTGCATCATATTTTGATAGTTTAAGGTCATTAAATGCAACTAACTAAACAATTTTAATACTCACATACAAAAATGTTCGTGATTATTATGAAAGTGTAGGACACGTCTAATTCTAGCAAAGTTATTTACTTATTTTTTAGCCACAGTCTAGCTTATATGTAATACTAGCGACCTGCTCATATCTTAATACATAATTATTAATTTACTAATCTGTATTACTTTCATTTTAATAATAATATTATTTTAAAAACAATATCTATACTTATATATTATAGAAAATTAAAGTTTTAGATAATTCAATAAAATATTAATAATGATGGTAATATATAATAATGGTAATACTAATGGTAAAAAATAAAATGGTATAGCTTTTTATTTTGTAAGCCGAATGAAATAAAACAAACGCTTAATGAAGCTTGCTAAAATACAATAGTAAGAACTGCAATTAAATTGGTTGAGCTGATTCTGAGATTAACGTGAAAAAACGTACAGACAAACAGACAAAACACTTAAAAATCATTATTTTTGGTTCGGTTCACAATCGGCAATCTTTACTTGGGAAATGGTTATATAAATGACAAAATTTTAATGATACGCAATTTTTTGACAAATAAAAAAAATGGTGAACGAAGTATTTACATTAGGTTCACTCTACCTAGCTCGCTATGCTGGCAAATGATTTCTTTAATAAGAATGGAAGGTTTAAATTGATTGACGGATTGAAGAATATTGAATAAGTAGGTGTATACCAAATATTTATTGTAGTTCATGCGCAAGAAGATTTTTTTAATGTATTTAAAAATATTAATATGAAGATTTAATTTATTTTTTATTTTTTTAATTAATATGAAGTATATGAAATTTAAGTTAAAGAAGATATGGCAAAGATTGATTTTTTTACTTAAATTGTGTTAGCTTAAGATTATACGTATTATATAATATAATATCAAGTAAGTAAGTTAAGTTTATTTCAAAACGACAGATATCATTCGACAACTATTTTTTTTCTTTGTATATTTGTCTGTTACTTTTGAAGACAATGCCAATTAAGAAAAAAATAACCAGATTAAAAGTAAAACACCTAATTAAAAGTTATACTCACTCAAGTTAGCACCGACTCCAAAAATTTTAATATAAAACAGATTTTAAATAGTAAATTGGTGTATAAATATCAATTATTTAAATATTATTTTCCAATTTTCTTTACTTTGAAGCAATAAAAAAAATGTTTTTTACATTTTACTGTTTGCTTAAATTTTCCCCGTCTGTTAATCCTAATGAGCTATTGAGATGACATAATTTCTTACCTAATCAAATGTATTAATACTTTGCTTAATAAGATTAGATTTTAGAGTAATAAAAAATTATGGCTAGTCGTGACCCAGGGGCACAGTCTGCGATGTAAACGCGACAGATTTGTGAGTTCGATTCCCACTTGAGAAAATGACATACTTAATATTTTAGACAGGTTCGGTTTTATACTGTCCTCCTCTTAGGTATTTTCATTATTTAACGTGAAATTGTTGCTTGATCGGAATTCACAATGTATTTCGTATATTATAATTATGTTACAGTAGGTCTTCATCGTTAAGCCGATGTATTATGTCTGAGTGCTTGACAATTATTCAGTGTTCATACATGGGAGAATATTCTCATAATGCTACTGAATACTAGTAATAGCACAATTATTATCGTTAAAAACACTATTTAGTAGAATATTCTTTTATTTATATTATTTAGTTCCATAAGAACGTAAGTCTTAATGGGCCAAAGCGCTTGAACGGTTTTTATGATGTGCGGGTTCGAGTTCAGTTGAATATATATATAAAATCTAGGAAGTTTAATGTTTAAAGCTATGTTATAAAACTAAAATAATTTAGGGTTGGAGAAGCAAAGTTTTAAATTATTTTAGGTCGCTACATACAATCTGTCGATTACGACCTACCTACATGGCTTCTTTAAATGACAGATTTGGATACACACAGGATTAAGTCCGAAACAAGATAGAAAAATCTTGATTTGGACTTAATAGGCATTATTATAGAACTTACGATAACTTTTTACATATAACGTTGTAGTCTAGGCAGTTCTTGAAAGGACTTTGATTTTGCTTACGGCTTGGCTTTTTGTCATATTTAAAAATTTGCGCATAAATATGCATGGAAAACAAGATAAAAAAACGAGAGAGAGTAAATAGTTCGGAAGAAACTGAAGATGATAAATAGGGCTTGATAATGCAAGGGAACGTCAAATTAATCTGCGTTCCACAGAAAGTGGTTCTCAGCATCAGATTCACTTGAATTCGTCGCGGAATCGAATAGCTAATACTCGATTAGCCAAACGAGAAAACAAAAAGTGCGACAGGGTGGGGATCGCGTTTAACATTCAGGGACTCGGGCCGCTGAGGCATCTACACAATGCGAACGTATGAATGTCACAAACTATCTCGCAGTTCGGAAGCATTTGTTCAGGAGGAGTCACAATTGTCAGGAGTTCGTGAACATCATATTTATACCAAGAATCCGAGACATTTACTGAGTGAGATTTACGTCTAATGACTGATATCCAGAATCTGAGACTTTAATTCATCGAGATTCATGACTGACGACACATCATGAACGTCACTTTTGGTCTCGTACGTCCGAGACGCTTACTAACTGAAACTTACGACCTTCGGAAGATTGTGAACATCATGTTTTTTTAGCGCTAAAAAGTACTTGAAGGTGTTTTTATGCAAAGTTGGATCTTTACCTGAAAACGACCCGACATATTTGCAAATTTATTTTGTTTCAGATTATAATCTACAGAATAATATACGAGGACAACATTTTTCAAATTCTACTCCAATGTACTTCTCGAACGTCTAAATATTCTGTAAGAAGATAATCCTTAGGTGCATAGCCTAAACGTGACTATAGAGTCCGTTACGCAAAGCCGGAACACATAGTATAAATTTGTAATTAGGGCAGACAAGATACCTTCACACGAGTACCGTAGCTGGCTTAATGCCCCTACTGTGAATGTTACCATAATACTGTTCGACCAGAAGTGTGAGCGACGTGATATAGTATTTTGTGCAAGGCATGATAGAGTGTAGCGTATTTCCGAGACTAAAAGTGCCTACACTTCTATATCTCTTAACTTACTGTCACGGTGTAGATGGATATAAATTACTTTGTACAACATAAATCCTCAAATCGGTGCACAGAAGCACAGAAAACGCCGGATATGCAGTTTTATCCATACCAGCTACATATACGATGTGATCGTTTTATACACTTACACGGACTTCGTGGTTTATTTATGGCCTAAGATCCCATTGCTTAAATCTGTAGGGATCTGTTTTTCTAATGAAACTTATATTTGGGAATGATACATGATACTAGAATAGATTATACTAGGGTTGCCTAGAAGAATCTTGGCGCAATCACCTTTAATAATTTTTTTTCGTAATGCGTTTTTGAAGAAAATTGCAATCATATGTTTTATGTGAATCGTACATCATTTGAAAGAAAATTATTAAGTATTATTAAGTAGATGTTAAAATATATTAATCGACGATGATTGTGCTACGTCTTGTGTGAGGGACGAACGAAGTCACTAGATTTTAACTAGCTAGATACAAAAGCGCATCAGCATCTTTCTGGCGGATTTTAAATTTTTCAATACACTCTGGTTGTGCACTTATACTTGCAGGAGGTCAACATGCATATTTTGACACCAAGTGATACTAATGAAGTTTTAGCAAAGTTGTTCGGCACTTTTGTGCCGTCGTACTACACATACAAATGCAATGGACAACGAGGCCCCTTCAATCGTTGTAAACGTGGCATCCCTGTGGAAGGTGTCGTGTCGTTATCGGACGCGTATCAGTAGTGCATCCGAATAACATGGAGTGCTTTTATGGTGTATGCTTTTGCATATTGTACGGCGAACAATATCTGTCACAGCAATAAGAAATTACGATTTTGTGTATCAAAGTTTCCAAGCCGCATGTTGTATTCGAGCCGCCCTGACAGAAGCATGTGTCAGTAATAGTCAACATTCTTTGCGCTATTTATTTGTTGTAATGATAGTAAATATTTTGTGCTCTGTCAGATGCAGCACAGAGGTAAAAATACCAATACTAATTAGCATAAAACTTTTTACATCAACCACAGGAGGCTAATAACAATAGTGAAATTAACGTAGCACTTCACGAAAATATTTTTAATTGATAATTATCGGCTTTACAGGGTATAGAAATAAGTGTTGGTGGAAATATTTTCTCGAGGTATGGCCTTGCCAGAGCCGAACATAAATGCTATATATAATAACGTAACACGTAGTATTCGGCAGAAATCACATATAAATATTGAAAATCTCGAACTGGGTACCTTCATAAAGCGCATTTATCCACCTTACAGGTCGGCAACGGAGCTGTAGCTCCTCTGGTGTTACACGGGGTCATGGGCGGTGGTGATCACTTACTATCAGGTGACCCTTACGCTCGTTTGCTTTGTCTTTTTCCATTAAAATAAATTGAGCCAAAAAAGTTTTCGCATCTTAAAGCAGAACAAAAGACAATTTATGCATAGTTTCAGCCCAACGATGGGCTAGGTAAACCAGAAAATCACCGGTTGAGTGACCATGGCCATGACGACTATGTTAATTTGACTTACACCTTTGATGACCACACGTTTTTTCATATATATTTTTTATATATTTTTTTAAAACTAGTAACAATCTTAAGCATTTATGTCTGAAATGGGCCTTAACCATTCTTATGACACTAAGAGCTATCGAAAAATAAACAAAAATCGCCTTAACACAAAAAAAAAACATTAACCCCTCTGAAAAATACTCTTTTAATACCTTCAAACAAGTACTGCAACAAGGCACTACGTGATCAAACTTAACTTAACTTAACTTAGCTTCACGCTTTATCCCTTGCGGGGTAGTCAGAGAGAACGGAGCGCCAAACGCTACGGTCTCTACATACCTCTTTCGCCTCGTCCACTGTCATCAACCTCTTCATACATGCCCTTCGGGGGGTCCTCATGCTTTTTACGTGACCTTCCTCCAGTATCTTTGATACTGTGTTTTCGAAGGTCAACCGAGGTCTCCCCCTACCTCTCTTACCGCTCACTTTTCCATCATAAATCTTTTTTGCCATTCTTTCATCACTCATTCGTTCGACGTGCCCAAACCAGCTGAGCACGTTCTTCTTCATTCTCACTGTGACATCCTCGCTAGTACCTGCCATTCTGTGTACCTCTTCATTGCGGATTCGATCAGCTAAGCTGACTCCGCATATCCTACGAAGAGATCGCATCTCCACAGCATTCATCTTTCTTTCATTCTTCTTCTGTAATACCCACGTTTCTCTGTCGTATAACAGAGTCGGTACCAAAATTGCATTGTGTACGGCCAAGCGCGCAGCTGTGCTGACGTTTCGCCGTCTCATCAATGCAGCTAAGGCTCCGTTAACTCTGTTACCGGCAGCACGTGATCAAGGCATATATATTTCTTGCTGTTGTGATAAGAATATTTGGTTGTTCTATTATTTTCGCCACCCGCATTCTTGGCACCGACTTTTTCGTAAAGCACCAACAGTCCCAATCCTATCGATCATCGATCTTCAGAACATCTGAAAGTCTTAGTCTCAACACTCTAGGCAAGTTGAACTGTGTCTATTGTTCTCTTTTATGAGACTCAATTAGTTTTACTAACGGTAACTGTCTTATAACATAATGTACATTCTTGGTCACTCTTTGTCGCTGTCCGATCTGAGTACGAGATATTCTGGTTCTACTTTACTTTCACCTTCGCATTGTGCTTTCAGCTTTATCAGATAGTATGACATCTCGAGAAAGCTCTTCAAGCTGATGCTATCCATTTTTGTAAAACATTTTGAATCAAAATATAAGAATTTGTAAAATATCAATAAAATTATACAATAGACAAATTTATTAATTGAATGTATAATAACAATAATAGAATCAAGTATTTAAAAAAACTTTATTAATTGAATGTATAATAACAATAATAGAATCAAGTATTTTTGTTAATTTTACCATTTTAAAAGAGAAAATACAATTTTTATACTATACTTGCTTCACGCTTTATCCCTAGCGGTTAGTCAGAGAGGACGGAGCGCCAAAAACTACGGTACGGAAATACAATTTCGACTTTGAATAATTTACTTACGTAATTGGTGGCACCGGTCTCACGGACCGGTCGTTGCCAAAACTCTGGAACATAGGGTCGCGGTGCTATTATGGAGATTAGTATCTAACTACGGGGGACGTAAAACCAGGCAGGTACTCGAAATCACAACACCCATCGATTCCAGGTCAAAAAGTTATACGATTTTTTCGAACCACCCAGTCTCATAGACATACACGTCATCAATGGCGGGTTAGCGGTCATGATCAATCGGTGGTCCTCTAGATAAACCAAGCGCTAGCTATTTATTATGCGCTTCAACAATTTAGAGAGCAGGGATGACAGCGATAGGCCTATAGTTAGATGGATCAGAACCATCACCTTACATTGGGATCGGGATAAGAGCGCTCATTATTATGTATAACATAATGACATGATCTCTTCTTAACTTGACAATTTTTTTTCAAGAATGTTAATTACTTAAGCATAAGAAATAAAAACTGCCTGAAAAGAAGGTTTATTTTGCGTGCACGGTAACAGTTATTTTAAAATAAATATGTTTTATTCATATTAGTATTCTGTATACAAAAAAATAAACAAGACGCACAGATGAATTTGAAAATTTTCCTCGATTTTAATGGGGAATAATTTTAACTTTATCTTCAGATCCTGTCTCGGTAGCAATGCAATGATGAAATACAGAACCTTTCTTATTAAAGTCAGTTAAAAACAAATATTGCCTCGAGTGAGAATCGAACTCACATCCGCCACGTTTGCAGTCACGATGGCCTCTTAAATGTAACTATGAAAGATATATATATATATATATATANTATATATATATACATATACATATATAATATAATTATGTAGACTACTATAAGACCTATGTATCATAAGATTTCTCACTAAATATTTACAATAGAAACTATGTTGAACACAACTGCGTAACGAGCAGATATTTGGCATAGTTCCCAATGAGGTAAGTGCGATTGTATTACCTACAGTTGAATTTTGTATTATATTTGATTGCTTATTTTGACTGAAATTGTTTATTATTATTTGCGATAGAAGAATAAGGTATTACTATCGCTAGAACAATAGATAAAGAGTTAGAATACAGAAATAGCCTATGAATTGCAGCCGGAATGTATAAAAAATGTCACTACTCTGAATGTGCAAAAATTATTGTTAAACTATTGTTAAATTATATTTAATCTGTTTTTTCATAATAAGAAAAAAATGCTTCACTCAATCTAATTTAAATTTACCTTTTTTTTATGGATGGCAATCGAACGTACGAGACACCTGACGGTAAGTGGTCACCGCCGGCCACGACCTCGTGTAACACCAGAGGAGCTAAAGGTGTGTTGCCGACCTTTAATGATGGATACGCTTTTTGAAAGTACCAGGTCGTATCGATCTGGAAACACTTCCGCAGATAGGACATTCCATAGTTAGGCCCTATACAGGATCAATCGGTATTTCGGCTTGAAGTACTGTCTCGCTCTGTTGATGACCCCCAGTTTCTTTGAGGCCAACTTTGCCTTGCTTTCCAGATGATAAAATACTGGCAGTCACTCGAAACGCTAAGGCCCAATGTGTTGATATTAGGCGCGGCTATTAGGGGAGTGCCGACTCGACAAATGGATTTTTTTGTGGTTAACGCGCATGCGGGAGTCTTCTTGGGATTGAATTGAACTAAGTTCCTTTTACCCCATGAGGAAACATTCCCGAGGGATGCCTCAACTGAAGACACAAGGTTTATTTGGCACTGGTCGACGTTTTCCCGAGAAAGACTTGCGCAGCATCTGCATAGCAGTTAATGTTACAATCTTCTAACATGTCATTGATACGTAGAAGAAACAGCGTAGTTGATGGTCAATCAATCGGGGATACTCTACATAAACGAAGAGCTGGCTATTGATGTTACTCTCCATGACTTTTGAGAGTAGTGAGGTGATAGCAATAGGCCTGTAGTTAGGTGGATCGGAACCATTGTCTTTCTTCGTGATGGATAATAGCGCTCTTCCTTGAGTCTGGGACTACGCCGATTGAATAAGAGTGCCGAAATAAACGCGTTAGCACTGGTCCTGATATGACAGAAGCACTAAAGAAAAGATGTCACCTGGTCCGCTCGACTTGTAGATGTCCAAAGAGGAAGAGCTCGCTTAACAGCTTTTTGGTTCTCTGTCAGAAATAACAAGGCTAGCCGTGCCGTGTCTAGATGGTGATAGACAGCATTCAGGTTGGAATGGACATCCCTGATGTAACAAAAGTCCACGTTAAGTACATGGTGGGGATTGCCGTGGAGCCGTTTGCCTAGTCTATAGCGCGGTACTGTGCCCTCTCTAGAATTCAAAGGGCGGCCTGAGTATGGTGACTCAGGGAGGGATTCTCTAGCACTGGAGGGCTGTTACTCTCCTGGGGTAATTTTTCTCTAAGTGCCACTATAATATTCCTGGAAGGGGTGGGGGTTGGGTGCCTGAGCCCAGCATTACCTAATGCGAAATGCAGTGGCATAAAGCCACTACTTAACGCCGGTTTTAAATGCCGGGGATGGTAATGATCCGGTCAAGTCTGCCCATGCGTGTTGCCATTGCTGGTGACGTGACTCTCCCACACGAACTTTAGTCGCCTCTTAAGGACACCATCAGTACCATGGTGATGGTATTCTAAGCCGGGAACACACAGTGTAGGAAACATCGGAAACACTGAACTGTAGAGCAATGAACTGTTGATAGCTCTTTTTGAATCAAAATTTGCAGTAAACTTTACTGTATAGATTTAAAAAAAAATACTCATTCAATTAGATTATACGTATAGCTCTAATAGTTTTTTAATAACCAAATTTCTGTAATAAGAACAAACTTTATTAAAATTCCCTATTGAAGTTACAAGGTACATCATGTTTTCATCTATGTTGATAAATAGTACGCTTATAACAGTGTTAAGTTAACAGTTTAACACGCTGCTTGGCAACTTGCAACAGCTGGGTAATAAATTTATTAGTTATAATATGGTTTAGTATTTTTTTTATTTTAAATGTAAATTATGCAGAAAGCGATTATTTAATAACATATTTATACATTTTTTTAGATTTACGCTTTATCTCGCATAATGCAGGGTAAGTAGAAGGAACCCAATGTTTAAACACTCCATCCCACACTTCCCACTGAGGGCGTTTACAGTGACCCATTTGTGCCCCTGCGCCCAGACTGGCCTCATAATTTTCTAAGTATTTATCGTATCCATGACCCAATTCGTCACAGACGGTACGACGGTACTCATTTATTCAAGTGTTTTAATCCTACTCGTTGCCATGGTTCTATTCATACAAGCTTCTATTTCTCGGAAAGGGATATTTTTCAATTTATGCAGTTCTCTTTACATACACCGTAGAAAAAGTGGCGAAAGAAATTTTGTGAAGACGAAAAATGGGTGTGAATTTCTCATTCGTAGATGGCTTTCCTTTTTAGTAAGTCCGCTTTTAGTGTCGAGTAATGCTACACCAATGTAGACTGAATGTAGACATTTCACGACTAATTAAATATGAATTTTATTTCCATGTATTTTTTTACTAGTTTATTCTAATTATATGAAAAAGATGACTTAGCAGCGATTGCAAATAATGATTGTACTTTGCAGCCTTTAAACATGCTTTTCATTAATTAGACAAGGCTGATGTCGTGTTTTCTTACTATACTTTGAAAATACCTGTTTTATATGTAGGTATATTTTGTTTAGTAAAATTAACAATCATAACCGATATGTACATATAACCATTAAGACTGCATTAAATTATCAATATGTATCGCGCACAATGTTTGTAGGAAGAGTGAACCTGGGACTCTAGTTAAAGACACGTTCCGTTTCCCACTTTCCGTCAAATTCTAAAGACATTGCGTGTTGAGCTTCAACATCAGAACGAGGAAATTAAAATATTTTTTTTATTTCCTTGAATGGGAATCAAACCCACAACCTATCGCGTTGACAGTCACACGCTTGTGCCCCTGCACCACGACTGGTCTCACCTACGTTACATAACATTATAAATTCTTACCTATTGCTTTTAGTTCCTTTTTGTATAGGTTCCAATATCCTGTATTATCCATTATGAAGTCTGCGCATAGCCGAAGGCGTAACCAATATATAATATGATCGTAAATTAAATTTATTGTTGCTCCACCTCCTTTATGTTCTCCCATTATTCTGGTACGCGTCAAAATCTTTAATTTCATCCTGGAGGCATACTTGAATCAGAGTGAAATTTTCTTAGCTTTGAATTGTGAATTGAATTATTTTCGGCAAATCATATTATGGAATATCACCATCAGCTATTCATAAATATAAAAAAATGATTTGAGGATCAGCTAACGAAAGTATGTTTACTGATTTGAGCGAACCCCCCGCTGAGAGCCGGAACTTAACGCCGCGCTTTGCCTTGAAACCAGAGCGAAGAACTGAAAAGTTTAAATAATTAATTTCCTCAAGTGGCAATCGAACCCACCTAAACTGTTCGCGTTTACAGTCACACGCTACGACTGACCTCTAACTGGCCTCTGTATTTACATATATTTAATCAATCAGCTTCACGCTATATCCCGCACACAGCAGGGTAGGCAGAGGGAACCTAGTGGTACGACACTCCGTTCCCCACATATATTTATTCACCGCTATTAAAATTAGCCTTACATAAACATGTCTCCGTTAGATTAGAATCTATCCATATTCACACGTAATAAATAGGCTTACGATCTCATAAACTGGTAACCAATAACGTAAAAATATTACATGAAGTACAATTTAATATGTTTTTGCAGAACAATATGGACGTAAAAAGGCCCATTGTCAGAGTAATCGGCTGGCGTGGTTATTAAAAATGAAATTTACAACCAATAACGTCGTGTCATACGCGGTCCGTTTAATCTCTAGATTTGACTGGATGTATTTTTGCGGGATTACATTCAGTTCAGATTATATTAAAAAAATCTGTTTAATTGTAGATAAAAAATTTCAAATATATGAATATTCTTTTCTTGTAATGCAGCGTAATTAAAATTTTATATGCGCTACTATGTCTTAGTATTATTTTTATTAGTGTATATATATATATATATATATATATATATACCTATAGTCTTGATTTTAGGCATGATCGTATTTAGCAATTACAAAGAGAAAAAAATCTAGTGCCAGTTCTTCTCCTCTTTTATTCCCCTCCTTTCTTTCAATCTATGTCACCGATTAAAAAAGTAACACGAAATATTCCAAAACTTATTTAAAAAGACATAGCTACTGTTTTCAATTAAATACATTTTTATTTAATAAAAAAATAAATATGGTAAAAAATATTGGTTTCAATATACGGCACCGCTGAAATATTGTAAAATATGTTTAACTGAGTTATGAGGCAGTTCTCGTAAAAGAATCGTTGTTGCAATTTTTATTCGTTGTATAAAAATATTATATGTATGTCAGTTTTATAATATGTAATTTGTACGATTTATAGCTCTTTGTGTTTTAAACTATAAGGAAATTTTGCAATTTCAGGCCGGAATATTTGTTCCTAACATTATAAAGATTGAATTTTTCAATATCTACGTTTTTTAGTGTATGTATAGTACAGGTATAAATATAAAGCTTATATAATAATAAAAAAATCAGCTTCACGCTGTATTCCGCACACAGCAAAGTGCCTACCTTGCTATATGTACTTAATGTTGAGTCCCTCTGTTACCCACTTTTCGCAGTATATCTATAAAATAACAAATTTAAACACAAATAGCAAATAAATATACTAATTATATACTAAATAACTATAAATTAAAAATCTCCCCACACTCAAAACTGTAAAAAGTAAACATCTACATCCTGTTCATTGAGGCCACTGGCATGTGCGCAAACACAATACCTCTACTGTGAGTTGGTGAAGAGTTGGATTCCAGATGATACTGCAGTAGCAGATCAAGGCTATATAGTTATATAAAGGCTATATGTGTAGGCAATATAGTTAAAGTGACAAGACGTGTAGAATCAATCAGACCAGTGGAAGTTGTTTATATCCTTTCATCAATTACAAAAGAGCTGATTATCTTCAAATGGCTAAATATTTTTTATTAAATCATAGCTAAGAACATTCTTGATTAGGTAAAATTTTAAACAAAAAAAAACCCGGATAAGCGCGAGTCGGGTTAGCCCACCGAGGGTACTGTAAAAAATAGAAGGTTTTAGAAGCTTTTTCTGAAATTCAAGCTTAGCTAGGGCAGAACCCTATCATCTGATACCTCACTTGAATACCAAATTAAAAATTTTACAAATGTATTATATATTTGTATTATACATTTGTAGTTTTAGTGTAGCGTTTTTTGCAATATAAAAGCCCATATCTTTTTTTTAAGTAAATGTATTACAGAAATACGTTTTTTTTTTCAGGAAATCATGAGGCCTCTATATATTTGAATTTCAACTTGATATCTCCAAGCCATTTTGTATATATAAAATTACAGAATGTTTACATACATTATTATATGTTATTAGTTATTACTAGCGGCCCCCGTGCGGGTGCGTCCGCTTGAAATATACGACTGTTTATTTAAGTGTATTTAAGAAAAAAACCGACCGAGCGCAAGTCGGATTCGCTCACACACTTCAGGATTGTTAAAAAAATTAATTAAATCAGCTTCACCCTGTGTCCCGCACACAGCACGGTAGGCAGAGGAAATCTAGTGTCAAGACACTGCGTTCCCCACTTTTCGCCGAGTTCTGAAAGCATTGCGTGTTGAATGGCCGAACTCAACGCCGCACTTTGCCTCGACACCAGAGCAAAGAAATGAAAATATAAATGTATATGTAATGTGAAAATATATGCTCTTATAGATTTGGACACCCGAAAGGTACTGTATTCATTTTACACAATATACCGATTTATTGTACCTATGTAAACCTAATACTGTGTAATATGTATATACAAGTGATACATTTTGCGACATAATATACTTATGAATTCAATTACAAGAATCTTCTCTGAACTTGACTTTACTCTATAGTTAGAACCTAATACGATCCTTGCAATAATTTAGGGGGACATTAACGTAAATGTGAACAGTTTCAGGCGCTTGCAGAGATATTATGCAAATAAAATGTGCAGAATGAAGCCGTTGGATTTAGTAACCTTATGCTAATCATATATGTGATTTTGTGCCTCTAGCACATACTTAAATAGTATTAAGAAAGTATCTTCAAATTTATAACGACTTTACAAAATAATGTATTTCACGGTATTTTTATAAAAATATTTGTCTATTTTTAACGGCTATTTAATTTGACTTTTTACTTTTACTCATATGTTATAAATGAAATAAAAATATTTTTTATTTTCACATCTTTTATCCCGAACATAGCAACATATTTCCCGCTTCCGCTCAAATAATTTTTTGACACGCTTTTAATTATGATATTTCCATCATTATTGTCATTATTAAAGAATATATTATATTTTTATAAGTCATTATTTTTTCATTGTAATAACTTTAGTTGTTACCTTAAATTAAATATAAAAGTAATATTAAATTATTTTTATAGTTAAAGTTAAAAAGTTTTTACGGTTCCATACCTCGAGCACTAAAAACGGAACTCTAATAGGATCACTTTTTTTTCTGTTGTCTGTTTGTCCATCTGCAAGACCATTTGTGTCGGGATCGCGTAAAGATATCAAGCTGTTATTAATGTCAAATATAAATATTTAGGTATGGTCCCTTCAAGCACAGAAAAATCAAACTTTTAAATAATTTGAATAAGGTACGAGCATTTATTTCAAATTCGCTTCGTAATAAACTTAAAGCGGATTTACGATTTTGAAATTTGGCACGAAGTGAGAACTTACAATGCAAATAAAGGAAAAAATTCGACATGTGAAAATTTATACATTTATCAGAAAAAAAATATATAAATAAAATAAAAAATAAATCAGCTTCACGCTGTATCCCGCACACAGTAGGGTAGGCAGAGGGAACCTAGTGTTAAGCCACTCCGTTCCCCACTTTCTGTCGAATTTTGGAGGCATTGCGTGTTGAGTGGCAGAACTCAACGCCGCGCTTAACCTTGACACCAGAGCGAAGAAATGGAAATATAAATTTATGTAAATATTTCGTCTCCTCGAGTGGGGATCGAACCAACAACCAGTCGGTTTTACAGTCACACTTCGTGCCGCTGCGCTACGACTGGCCTCAAATATATATATAAACTTATATGTAGTTCATTTCATACAAAATGAGTGCATATCTTGCTTAAGTTTGTCTATTTTTTAAGTTGTGTTTCCCGTTGACCTACAATCCCGAAGTTGGTACGGAAGCCTCAGTAGGAGAGTCCGACTCGCACTTGACTGGTTTTCAATAGAGAGTGATTCAAGGCAAGGTGTGGCAAGGTGATCATTTGGCATAAAAACCTTAAAATTAACATAAATCTTTGTTCATTTTGTATACCATGTCATATCTTTATTAATATTGGCAAGGTTAAGGTAAATCGATGATGTAAGTATCATCAGAAGGTCAATAACGTAAGAAACATCAAAATCGGATATCCATTTGATCTCTGCAACGACACACAGTAACAAACATATATAGATCGATAAGTACAATGCTCTCCATAACGTACAGAGAGTAAAAAAGCTCACTCATAATCATACGGCTTAGGTGATAGATATCCCGTCAAAAATATAAAATTGAAATGAGAGCCAAGTTGTCGACTTCACTGACTAACAAATCAGAGATATGTGGGTGTCGATTTCTGTGTTCACTCGGGAATTGAAGCTCTAAATTTTACTTGACATTTTTTTGCTACATACTTTATTATATTTGCAAATTAGTGTACTTCTAAGCTTGTACTAAACTTATACTATTAGGCTGATACCAGTGGCAGCCTGCAACAACGTTTTGTGTGTGCATAAACTTTATGGCTCTTGTACTAACTGCTGTGATTGACTGAACTGAAATTTTTAGATCACCTAGAAATAGGTTGGGTTTTTGCTTAATCAAGTCACAAAAATGTCGGTTTTTAAATGTCAAAATATCAATAGCTTGAGATAAATTGTAGAAATTTCATATACATAACAAGCTAGAGGATCTAGAGGATCGAGAGGAGGAACAAATATGACAAATCTACGTACATTAAATATCTTATGATTTATTAACGGCTCAAAAGAAGCGTGAAATGATTCGTGTAAATACACAGCTTATGAACTTGGCTTGACACGCTAACACGTGTCTTGAAAAAAATTTATTTTTTAGAATATTTTTGCCTATGAGGATATATAGCATTATATGTATGTGCCATATAATGCTACCCCCCTTGTAAAAGTATTTAAATCCACAAAAACACTTTCACTTTATTTAACTATCGCTTTGCGAAAAGTTAGTCGATGAGAGCGGAATGGAGCGGTAGAAACATTTCGTTCTACTATAAAATAAAAAAAAGTTTAAGTTTTTTTAATAAATTATGATAATTGTGAAATCAAGAATATCAGTTTTTGATTGAAGCCAGTCGTGGCGCAGGGGCACAAAGTGAGACTGTAAAACCGACTGGTTGTGGGTTCGATCCCCACTCGAGGAGATGAAATATTTACTTAAATTTATATTTCCATTTCTTCGCTCTGGTCTCGAGGCTAAGCGCGGCGTTGAGTTCTGCCACTCAACACGCAAAGCCTCCAGAAATCGGCAGAAAGTGGGGAATGGAGTGTCTTAACACTAGGTTCCCTCTGCCTACCCTGCTTTGTGCGGGATACAGCGTGAAGCTGATTTATAATTTTAATAAACAAAAAAATAATAGTGAGTATTTAATTGTTACAAAATAATTCTTTCATTGAATTGGCTGAAATTTTAATTTTCAATGTATGGACAAAATCTTTTAAATGATAATGTTATTAAAATACGAATGTATTTTAGATTAGTAAATAAATTGTGTAGTAACTAATCTACTACTACTTTATGTACAAATCTACAATATTTTTGAGTTGAACTATGTAAATGTATTGAAAATAAAAGAAAGAATGAAGCACCTTACGTTTAAGTTTAAAACATTGAACTCTCAATTTCGTTGTAAATGTATCTATCGTCGTATTTTGCCAACACAAATTGAACGATAAATAAGATAGGAAGCTCAAATAAACAGTAAAATCTAATATTCGTTTCAAAATTTAGTTGGAAACTTTCTCAATGTGTTGGTATTTTGCCAGGGAATTTAGATTGAGATATTTTACAGTAAGAGGTTCACGAGGGTAGGCATTTCCCTCATAACATCTAAGGGCGTGAAATCAAATTTTTCCTCGTTGCGTGTCGTAACAATCATACCTTTATTTGAGCCAGCAATCGTAGTGGAGACGTGATTTTTCTGTATTTCCAGCCTGCCACGAGAAGATAACGGGATGAAACCATAAAATCGACTTTTAGGTGAGACTGCGACATTTTCAAAATGATATCCAGCAAATTTTAGATAATGATATGTACATAGAATTTTATGAATCTTTCAGAATATAATTTCAACCTTTTTCATTAACATAGGTAGGCTTCTTTGTTAAGAAGACGAGACGATCATAACGAGAACAATAATTCATTTACAAGTATCCGATGTTCGAGTGCCTAATTAACTTGTGGTAGGTTACAGTTTCATGTTTAATTAATGAAAACAACATTTTTATAAATAAATCATAATAAGTCTCTATTTTGCAAGAGTATATATATATATATATATAAAATGTACGATATTAACCTTTAAGTATTGACGTGCGGTCTGACAGGCCCCGGCAGTTGATTCACTACTTAGTTTGCCCCTTTCCCCACAAAATAGCAATCCCTGCTTATAGGCAGCTGCATGGTCAGTGCCTACGTTGATATCGGACAAGCAGGCGTCGGAATAATTACATTTTGAAATTCCGATGCGGTCTCCCAGGCCTCGAGTCGGTACTTACGTAATTTTTTTTTGTTTTATGCTTTGTTATAGATTGAGCTTGGCAGGAGTACTTGGTTCTGATATGCTGAAATATGTGAAGATGACGCTGAAGGAGTCAAAACACGAAAGACTTGTAATTCGTATCAACGTAAACTCAAAATAAAATTGACAGATAGGTGCTGTTCGTGAAAAATTAAATTTGTTTGTAGTTAACGAAATAAGTATGCCCTGACTATGCTTATAATTTAGGGTGTAGTTGGACATTTTTTTCAGAAGGTTTGTGTTTCTAGAATTTATTATTTATTTTGAAAGGAGTATTTTTCGTGTTTTGTTTTGTTAAGTTGAATAGTCTGTTTTTTTTTAAATTCACGCCAAATTACTTATTTTTAATAAATTATGATAATTGTGAAATCGAGAATATCATTTGCTGTGTCGTGGCATAGATACACTAACGTGTAATTGTTACACGACCGTTATGGGTTCGATTCCCACTCGAGGAAAATATTTTTTTATATTCCTCGCTCTGGCAACGAGGCAAAGCGCGGTGTTGAGTTCCGCCACTAAGCACGCAAAGCCTCCAAAATTTGGCAGAATGTGGGAATCACAGTGTCTTAAAGACAACAGTGTCATAACACACTTCCCAGGATACCTCCGCCCTCCCTGCTTTGGATGCATGATATAGCGTGAAGCAAAAAAATAACTATAAAAAAATATAATGTATGCTAAAAAATAAATGTTAGCGCAGTTTCACTTACTATTCTATTCATAACAGTGATATCATTAGACTGTAATGTCTATTTTCAAATATTTAATAAAGTCGATTTTTTTTCTATACATATATTTTATCCTTAAGCCATTTAGTTTTCATCAATACTCAAGGACAAATATGTAATTCATACCTTTTTAAATAAATCGATAGTATATACGCAGTCTCTCAGGCCTCACGTCTGTACTAATTTTATAAAAACTACACGTGTTGGTACTTGAGAAAAGCATTTAAACTTAAATATATTATATTAAAGAACAATAATTGTGATTCATTCATTAATAATAATTTAACGTGTATTTGAATAATAAATACCATTATGAAAATGGAATTAAATGTTAAGTTCATACATCGTGTTTTACTTTGGTTATTGTCGAAAGAGTATGAGTAGGAGTATATCGTTAAGTTTTAGGCAGAGGGAACGAAGAAATGAAAATATTAAGAAATAATAATTAATTCCCTCGAGTGGAGATCGAACTCACAACCGTCAGGTTATAATCATATACTTGTGCCGCTGCGCCACGACAGCCTCACCTTTAGTTTTACACTATTTATTAATTTACATTTTTTTCGTGAGTGTCTTTAATGAATCGCACGATTGCTACAGCGACTAAGTAACGTAATAACAGGTTAATATTATACGAATTTAAACATATAAGAGTATGTTTAAGAATTTAAATAATAATTTGCGTTTATATATCTCAACTATTTATTGTTTTTTTTATTATAAGATTTAGTATAAAATAAAAAAATATATATTATGTAAAGCTTTGTGCCACATAAGCAATGTACATTGTCATTTCTGTAATATACAAAATAGATTTGGATGTTGCTGCATGCTCGTCAAGTGACGTTCCAGCCACGCCGACCTATCAAAATATCAAGTGAGTTACAGCTGTGAATGTGATATGACTACCAGAAATTAAAATAAACATGACTATATGAAATTAAAATTTGTTGTGGGTTCGATTTCTACTTGGGTAAATGAATTATTATTATATTGGGAAAATGAATTATTATTATTTAGTACATTGCAAGCTAGGGTATTTTAAAAAATGTGCAATATTTTATGCATACAGATTTATTTGTTTCCAGCTTTTTAACTTGGCTGGACACGCTGGCGCATGTCTTGGTACTCATTTGATTACATTGACTTAGAAGCTTGTTTTTTTTCTGTGCTCCAAGGGACAGTAAGGCTGAATATTTGATATTAGGTTCAGCTTGATACCTTCACGCGATGATAAATGGCTTCGATACATGGACAGACGGACAACGAATCTTATGAAATTCTTACGGAATTTTAATGATTGAATACATTTATTATTTTAGAATAGTAGGCTATACTTTACTATAGGTACGTTTCGTCTGTTTAATAATTATTTCAACAAATTTTTATACAAAAAAAAATAAGTATTACGTTACACGCTAATAGATGGGTACATAAGCAAATTCGTTTCAGTTCAAGCGTACACAGTCTAGAGATTAGTCTCTGAGCATTAAGGTAAAATTAAATGAAACCATTTAAAAATAAAGCAAATTTTAACTCAGCAAGTAGTGTTGAAATTCAATATCAAAATGTTTTTTAATATCTTTAAAGTATTATTCCACACTTTAAAACTGCTTAAAATATTAAACACAAACACACACAGAAAAATACTTATTTAGATGCGTGAGAAATGCGTGCGAATCGTCTAAGACCTAACCTAAGCTACTTTCATGTATCAAATATCAAATTGATTTTACTTATATTAACCTACTGAGTTTGCTCAATAGAAAATATGACAAAATTTTTTCTACTTTGCTTAACTCGTTTATAATAAAAAATAAATCGAATATTTAATTTCGAATGTTTTTTAAAATACAATAGAGAAGGGTTACGTAACGAGATATAATATATAGAAAAGAAAATATAAAAAAAGAAAATATCGTTCGCTTATTCTTTAAAAAGTTAGTCAATTTTCAATGTCTTTATTACATAACTTTTATAGAAGTACGAGTATGTCAAATGTACAAAAAAGGAAGCCTTGATAATTATAAATCGATATTCTAAGACGGCGTAAGTATAAATTAAATGCCCTTTGGTAGATTCAGACTCCTTTTCAAGTTGAAGGAAAGTTGATGGTGCGTAACATAATTTGCGAAACAAAATCAAAGAAACGACAATTCCTTGCCCTGTTTGAATCAGATTCCATGGGCATATAATCAAAGATTTGATCTATTGCAAGACTGAATCTCTATGAAGGAAATTTTCTAATAAATAAAATCACTTTTGTCATAAACGTTTGAAATCGTTTTAATATTAGATATATATTTAAAAAAAAGGCCGCTGTATCGTTTGAAAAAGCGCGTAAAGCTTGTGACTGTAAACGTGACGGTTCGATTCTCAATTGAGGGAATGAAATTAAATATTATTATAAATTAATATTTTCATTTCTTTGCTCTGGTAACTAGAAAATCGTGGCGTAGTGTTCCGCCACTCAACACGCAATGCCCCAAGATTTTGTTAAAAATGGGGAACGGAATTGTCTGAATGGCAAACGCAGTGTCTCAGCACTAGGTTCTCTCTGCCTGCTTTACTATGTGCACGATACAGCATGAAGTTAATATAAAATTATCTTAGTTTTATCGGGGAAATAAATATAATTCAGTTCTCCAGTCCAATCATATTTACAGACTGGCGCTGATAGACTGTGGCACGCCAGCCTCACTTTTTTTGAAGGATAAATATATTTGACAAAATATAACTTGACATACAACTTACATTTTGTTAAATAAATATAAGTTTTTTGTGCTGTATCTCCCCCACAGTAAGTAAAGTAGGTAGAGGGAACCTACAGTTAAAGCACGAGTGATGAAAATCAAGAGCACATTAAATTTTGTTTCCAGAGCGAGATAATGAAAATTGTGATTTCCGAGTGAAAAATCGAACCCACAACAACCGCGCGTGTTCATTGTAAGAAGGTTCTTAGAAGACTTCTGATAATTTAATGGCCAGTTTATTGTTTACATTTATTGTTGCAGTAGCAAACAAATAAATATAATATATTTTTTAGAAAATTGATGTTTGACTTTTAGAGTGTAAATTCAAATTCAAATTCAAAATATTCTTTGTCCAAAGAGACTTTTACAAGCACTTTGGAAACGTCGAATAAACATAATAAATATACTTTTAATAATATTTTTTTAATATTTAAAGGCCAGTCGTGGCACAGCGGCACGAAGTGTGACTGTAAAACCGACTGGTTGTGGGTTCGATCCCCACTCGAGGAGATGAAATATTTACTTAAATTTATATTTCCATTTCTTCGCTTTGGTGGCTAAGCACGGCGTTGAGTGTTCGGCAGAAAGTGGTGAACAGAGTGTCTTAACACTAGGTTCCCTCTGCCTACCCTGCTGTGTGCGGGATACAGTGTGAAGCTGATTTAATTTAATAATATTGGCCAAGTGATTTTGTGCTCAACTGGCACGCTCGGAACGCCTTAATAGAAGAACAAAACATAATATACTTTCTATAATATACTTTTTTACTGTAATGTAATTGTTCTATAACATGAAATAGTTTCCTATAAAATACAAAATGTATCTAAGACAAATTATATGCTATTGTCGAAAAGAAATCTTGAAAATAATATTGTGTGGAACAAATAAAACAGAAACCAAGCCTTCTATTTAAAGAATTTCTCATAACTAGCCCATTCCACAAATAAGCAATCTTTTATATAGTAAGATTGAAAAATATCTTATTGGTAGACAATATATAATACTAAGACAGACGGTACACTTTTATGCTGTATGGAGATTTGATATTCAGATGGCTTATAATATATGGCGCTTTAAATAAATATTATTAATATCAAATAAATAAATTACAAAAAAATACATTACAAAAAAATTCCAGGATAATTACCGCACTTTTCAAAAAAAAAAAAAATGTTTGATAAAAAAATATTAAACAAGAATGCAGCATGCATATGGAAATATATATATCTTTTATTTTTTTCGTAGTTCTATCATTGTGAACATAACGAATAATGGTTTTGAGTAAATCCTGTTTTTTTAAATCCCTCAAAGGGAAACGTAGTTGCGTACCACTGAAATACAAGATAAAATTAGAAGAAATGCATTTTGAATTTATAAAGCATAAATATAGGAGTGCTTTAGTAGAAAATAACCTTAAAGAAAGAATGTAGTGAATTGTCAGCCAAGTAAATGGACACAGGGGTATAATGAGTAAGATTACCTCGAGGCGTGCGGGCGTTTAATAAAAGTAATGTGCTAAAGGATTCTGTCTATATATCGGATTTTAATGAAAAAAATCGTATATAGCTAAATATAGTATATATAGCTAGAGGCCGGTCGAGGCGCAGCGGCACGAGGTGTGACTGCAAAACCGACTGGTTGTGGGTTCGATCCCCACTCGAGGAGATGAAATATTTACTTAAATTTATATTTTCATTTCTTCGCTCTGGTGTCGAGGTTAAGCGCGGCGTTGAGTTCTGCCACTCAACACGCAATGCCTCCAGAATTCGGCAGAAAGTGGGGAACGGAGTGTCTTAACACTAGGTTCCCTCTGCCTACCCTGCTGTGTCCGGGATACAGCGTGAAGCTAATTTATTTTTTTTATTTTTTAGCTAAACATATTCAACCATTGACGTGAAAACCATAAATGTATATAGTATTATAAAATATTTATTTAGACAATAAATGAAAAAAAATATTTACTTACATTTAACCCGCGCATTATTGTGCGTAGTGAACAGAATTTAATCGTTTTCTATATTAGGGAAATAGGTATTTTTACCTACTTCCCTAATATAGAAAATCATTTATAAAAAAAAAAAAAAAAGCTTTACGCTCTATATCGCATGTAGTAGTGCAGAGGGAGCCTAGTGCCTAGACACTGTTCCCCACTTTCCGCCGAATTATGAAGGCATAGCGTGGTGAGTGCCGGAACTGTACGCCGCGCTTTGCCTCTACAGAGCAAAAAAATGAAAATATTAGATAAAAATTATGCATATTATAATGAAACATTTGAAAATTAGATATTTTTATTATCACACGGATCAATTTTCGCAGAACGTAACTTAAAAATACATATATACCTATTCACTAGCCATCCATTTCGTTCGTTTAGTTTTTGGCTATATTATTTTATTAAAATAACAATTTTTATTCAAATTTTATTAGAACAATATAATCAAAAACTTTACTTTTGGTCATAGTTTATTTTGGCCGTGTGATCTCGGCCTAGAATAGGATCATCCTGGTACTGGTGGTGTCGTAAGAGGCGACTAAAGTACGTGTGGTAGAGTCACGTCGCCAGCAATGGCAACACGCATGGGCAGACTCGACCGGATCATTACCACCCCCGGCATTTAAAACCGGCGTGAAGTAGTGGCTTTATGCCACTGCGTTTCGCATCAGGTAATGCCGGGCCCCGGCGCCCAACCCACCTTACAGGCAGGCAACGAGCCTGTAGCTCCTCTGGTGTTGCACGGGGTCGTGGGCGGCGGTAATCACTTACCATCAGGTGACCCGAACGCTCGTTTGCCTTGTCTTTTTCATAAAAAAAAAACATTTAAATTCAAAACGTACCAACATGCTGTAAAATACTGTAAATCTTTACATACATTTGAAAGGAGAGGCAAATATATACGTTTTGCAAGTATCTGGGACATTCATGTACATATGAATAGGGCTTTAGAAATGACCGGAAGAGTGGTTCCGAGGACTTTTTCAAAGCTATTTTTATGGTCTAACTATTTTAATGTTATTCATACGCTGGAATATATCTACTTGTATATTCGAATAAACCTTAATCTCTTCGTTCTTAATAATTTCGTTTTCCTACTATAACAATCAAATTTACTTACAAATAAAAATAAGAGGGTTTTCTTTACATTTTTAAAGTGCTATTAAAATACATTTAAGAAAGAAAAATACTTTTTCAGAAAATGTGTCAAAGTTTTAAGGTAAATGGTATGAATGGGAAATGGTATGAATGGGATTTCAACACATGCCTCTTGAACGCTTGCTTGAGATTTCGTCTTTATCGTATAAATAAAAACAAATACAACCCCAAAATACATTAATAATTTTATTGAAATTCTATTGAAATCTAGTATAGTTTATATCGAGTTCCAAATAGATCAGTTCTGTGAATGACGTTAAATACTCGGCCGATTTAAGCTCGCGTTGGCAGTGACTGTAACAGCTGTCTAATTTGTTGCACTTGCATACATAAATTAGCCATGTCAAGTTCAGCTCACTTTAATCATTAATAATGTTTTATACTCCAATCCCTCTCCAATTAGCCACGTGTTCTTTAATTTTTATAATTTTTATATATATCGATGAAATTTAAAAAAAAAACCGTCAAGTGCAAGTCCGACTCGTCAACCAAGGGTTCCGCATCAATTACACAATTGTATGTCATTGGGAACAACTTATAAAAGTTGACTAAGTTAATCTTGCGGGCCTATGTACTCATTTTGTATGAAATGAACTACAAATATACCTTTGTAATGGTTTTTTTTCTGTATTATAAGTAAAAATTTCTATTTTTACATTTTTTTCCTTTATTTGTACTAGAAGTTTTCACTTCTTACCAAATGATTGTTTTATTTATATACCAATATAACACCAGTTTTATTAATAGCCATACATAATTATATAAATTAATCGAAAATCTAATATAATTAGGTACATAAATACCGGTACCGGTACCTAAATATATTTATGAGGCCATAGTGACCAGGGCTTGTTAACGTTACCAATTCACATTTAAAATTA
>JAAIXJ010000349.1:344576-363045 GCA_013403705.1 Heliconius hermathena | reverse complement strand
CAATAATTGCATTCATTTCACTTAAACATTCAGTGAATTGAATGCAATTATTGAAGTGTTATTGTAAATGATAACACGCCTTGGGAATGAAATGCTCGCTCCAGTCTGTTTCAAAAGTATCATTGTCACAGATAATTAAATATGTATTTGTATAAATTTATTTAAAAAAAACTAGGTCCCGCTGAGTTTCTTGCGCCGGTTCTTTTCAGATCTGAGGCATTAACTTTAGTGAACTGGTGGTAAATTATTTGACGTTCAAAAAATGAAGCATGTAACTTCTTATTTTGAATAAAATTATTTGAATTTGAATTGAATTCAAAGTAAGGCCAAAATGCATCTAAACATTTTTATTTTAAGCAAAACTTGATGAAGATGGAAGAAAGAGAAATGAAGGTCACGTTATGCCTAACCATACTAGACAATTTTCTCTATATTTTTAGCTTTTTTTAGCTTCCTTAACCCTGCATCCCGCATGTAGCAAGGTAGGAACTCAATATTAAGACACTCTGTTCCCCAGACACCGACCTTTTTGGCTGAATTCAACGCTATGTAAATTTATATTTTATTATTAAATATATATAAACATATAAGGTTGGGGCAAAAGTATTTTCGTATAACTATACGAACATACAAAGCAAATATTTTTTTAGGTAAAATTTTTCATTTATTTATAATATATATTTGCCGTTTTGATCGATGACTTGTTGCCATCTTATGAGTAGTCCCATGATCTCATTCATGAAGAAGTTATGAGATTTTTGATTAAAAATCTGACAAGTAGTGTTCACAGGGTTCTTTTGAGGTCAGCTTTATGCTTCCTAATGAGTTCAGCAATGACCGAAACAGGTGGAAATCTAATGGAGCAATGTTAGGGCTATACGGAGGATGCATAAGCACATCCCAGCCAAGCTCTCTCAATTTTTGCTGCGTGGCTATAGATGAATGCGGTCTGGCATTGTCATGGTGGAACACCACGCACTTCCTATTCACCAGCTCCGGCCGGTTTTTCTCAATGGCTTTTTTTAACTACGTCAGTTGCTGACAGTAGAGGTTAGAATCGATAGTTTTACCCGGTGGCAAAAGCTCACAGTGGACGATTCCTTTCCTATCCCACCATACATATAGCATCACTTTGTTCCGAGTCAGGCCGAGCTTAGCCACGGTCTGTAGGGCTTGTCCATGCTTCGATCATGATCTTTTCCGCAAATTCTTATCGTAAGTCTCCCATTTTTCATCACCCGTAATCAACTGTTTAAGAAATGGTTCGGAATTGTTACGTTTCAACAAAGAATCGCAAATAGAAATAATGCAACGTGCATTAGATTTCTCTCAGTGAGGTCATGTGCTACCCAAATGTCAAGTTTTTTCTTGTACCCAGACTTTCGTAAATGACGTATGTTGTTTTATGATCAACATCCAGTTCTTTAGCAATGTCATAACTACTAATCAATCGAGAGTCGATCTTGCTCCACATTCTCAAAGATGGCACTGATTTTATCTATGACAGGGCATCCACAGAAAACCTCATCTTTCACACTAAAATTTTCAGACTTGAAACGCTTGAATCACATTTGTGCTACTCTTATTAATACCGCATTAGGTCCGTAAACCGCAAAATTTTTATTTAGGCGTTCGTCACGTTTTTACCTTTTTTGTAATAAAAGTTTTAAATGTACCGAATTTCTTCGTCACATACGTTAATTTTGTTTGCTTGAAAAATAATCGGAGAATAGCGTGAACTAGTTTTTATTTTATTTATTGCATCTTCAGAATGTCATATTTAATGGTATTAAAACCAGCCAGTTACATTCAGTACAGCCAAAGAGATTTGATTACTAATAATACATTCAAAATACGAAAATACTTTTGCCCCCACCTCTTACTTATATAACAAAATAATGCATAGTTAAATATAAATATCTTTCCCATTTCATTAGACTTAATAACTGATACCAATATTCCTGTTATTTCATGATCATCAAGAAGGCCAATCCGTATTTGTTATAATATATTATAGAATCTGTATTCATCCGCTGGATCGCACCGTTGGATATCATTTTCAATTCGTCAGGTTGGCTTCACCAGAAAAATCATGTTGTTAACTGAAGATGCTCTTAATTCAACGCGTGTATTTTTTTATTAGTATACTCGAATTTTGATTGTGATAATTCTATTTTCATACGATACGATGTAAATTTGATGGTAATTGGTTCACAACTTTTTGAGAAAATCTACAAAAACCAAAACTTTAATATATTTTTTTAATATCTTTTTTATTATCTTGATAATGCAATTTGCTATCGAACCCACGACCCCACAATGGCAGTTAGATGACCCTTTTAATAGTTAACAACAACAGGCACGCCCCATAAAGTTTACTAACAGGGTTTAAGTTTAGTGTCGCTAATTGGGTAGCGTTCACAAAAAAAAATTTAAATATAATATTAATTTTTTTAATGGATACTATTTTGGCTTGTTAGGTAAACCCCACCTTCATTTAAGGCTATATTAGAGAGTTCAAATTTCATTTGGGGGATTCTTTCTCTATGAGATNATATATATATATATATATATATATATATATATATATATAACCAATTTTCACTTTATTTTTTGTATTTTCAGTTTTTTTTCCACCAGAAAATACTAAAGTTATCGATTACGCTAACAATTATACAAAACATGCACCAAATACGAAGCATTAACGCTCGTAACTTTTAATTGCGTTCCCGTAAAAGTTTGTTTTTTTCTCCAAAATACTTTGAAGCTGAGTATATCATATTAATTTAAGCTTAATACCTACTCGCGTTAATGAGAAAAAGATTCTTGACAGAAGGACAGATAAACAAACTGATCCTATAAGGATTCCATTTGTTTGGTTTTATTAGGAAATCCAAAAAAAAAAAAACATTATTTCATTTTGTGTCGACAGTACAATGATAAATTTATAATGTCTACAAATTCTGAAACTTAGGTCCTAATTTATATATAAAGTTATCCTTACACGTATATCGACGTAAAGTTGCCGTTTTCAGGTTCTATCTATCGGCTATTCAGCTATCCCACGATAATCACCAAAATTAACATGTAAAGTTTAAAGCTTTACCTGAAATTAGTCTTGGATTCGGACTAAATGCGGGGAACGAAGTGTTCTAATATTAAGTTTTCTCTCTGGACTGTAATATCTACGAATCGAAGAGTAGACTATTTTCTTTTCCTTGTTCTGGCATCATGAAAAAGCGCGGCGTTGAATTCTGTCAACACGTCATGTCTCAAGAATTGAGCAAAAATTGGGGAATGTATTGTCTTACCACTATGTACACTCAGCCTACCCTGCAATATGGGGGATAAAGCGTGAAGCTAAAAAAATAAAGAAAAATCAGCATCACGCTGTATCCCCCACACAGCAGGGTAGGCAGAGGGAACCTAGTGTTAAGACACTCCGTTCCCCACTTTCTACGCCGCGTTTAGCCTCGACACCAGAACGAGGAAATGGAAATATAAAATATAAATTTTAGTAAATATTTCATCTCCTCGAGTGGTAATCGAACCCACAACCAGTCGGTTTTACAGTCACACTTCATGCCGCTGCGCCACGACTGGCCCCAAAAAATAACTTACTCGTATAATCATACTTAAACATTTGTTTGTCTATAAGCAGATTTATGATACTACTTATTATGCGCTGCCGTTATACTGATGCCGTTGTGGTGTCTCATATTTGACCGGAAGCGCGATGGTAGTAAGTTCTATTCTTCTTCTATATATGATTATATTAACTTTTATTTACACGCGCGCACGCACAGTGTCAGAACATTTTTTTCTTGAGACACAATTTTTTTAGAGATTGCTCCCAAAAGTTTTTTATACGTTTTCTAATAAATAAGACGTTTCTAAAGTTATTCCTTTGCCCAGAGTCTTGCCAGCGCGATTCAGAAAACGACGTTTTATGCACAGCGTCATCTATTGGACTTACCATTGAACTGTAACCATTCGAACATTGTTAGAAAAATACTACTATGTTTATGTTAAATTTATTATAAGTTATATAATAAATTTATTATAGTTATAGATTACATTTACACGACGTAATTAACAACAATATGTTTTATGCGTTATCAACATTCATTATCATATGTAGTCAATAGATATCGTTGCGTATATGTTTCTATTTTTTCAAATATAAATACCTTAAAAACTTTAAGTACATTATTTTTTGATAGAGTGTAGTGGTAACCTTTCCAAAATAAAAATATAAAGTGTTTTATGCACAGCGCCATCTATTTAAGACTTAACATTAAGGACAGTTTAAAAATGCTGTTTTTATGTAAAATTTCACCTAGCATAAAATTATATTAACCGAAAACGATGTTGTGCTAAAGTATTAAAATTATTAATATTCCTTCTGTTGTAATTAGTGTTTAACTCCACAGTATGTTTTATGCGTTATCAAGATTCGTTCGTTAGTATCTACTATTTGTTGTCAATAGATAACGTTACTTTTATATATTTCTTCTATCTCAAATATAAACTTCTTGAAAACTTAAATACATATATCTTTTGATATCATGAAGCGATTACAATGAAATAAAAATATAAGACCACTCTGAGTTACTTGCAATTTTTGTGTGTAAAAGTTGCTTAAATTTATTATGTACTTTTTACGTTATACGTGCACACATAAACAGGCAAACAGACAAACAGACAAAAATCCAAAAATGCTGGAAATGGATTCTGTTAGCTATCCTTTAACACCGTGGCTATTTTTTTAAAAATATTTTCAATGCACAGAAATGACTTTTCTACAGATTTATTATAAGTATAGACTATTTCTGAGGAGGGGTGTTAATGATAACAACACAATTTTTAACTTAAGTAGTCATTATCGAACTTTAACTATATGTATCACTCTATTAATTTCCAATAAATTATTATTATTATTATTTTCTCTCTCACACAACAAAACGTAGGGTTGAGTTCCCACGTATTGTCTCGAAAATTGAACGGTGCGGAGTGTCTTAACACTAGCATTTCTTTACCTGCACTGTAGGCATTCGGCAAAAAGCGTGGATAAAATGTAACACTTTGTACAACCAACATTTATTTTTAAAAGTCGTTCATTGTAAAAATGTAAATTATCAACATCCAAACAATTTAACAAACGATTACCTGATTCATATAACAAAGTACTCGTTGAAAGGATTTCTTTATGTTAATTAAGTAGAATAGAACGCTTATATTTTTTATACTTTACACGATACGGTACGATTTTCGAGTAATTATTTTGAAATTGTCTATCTTGTCAGAGATTATCTTTGTAAAAACATTGTGACAGGTGGTGGAACTTTTGACCGTAAGTCTGATGAAACATACATTATTGCTATACAAATTATAAAACATTCAGAACTAACACATCTAGCCCTCGGCTATCCTCTAATTAGGGGATCTTTTTTGTTTAAACGTAGCTCCAGTTTTTCGCCTCCAGCATTGTTTTCTATAAGTCATAATTTCCTTTTTGCTAAAATATTTACATGATCCAATAATATAATATAACGAATTCAAAATGTATTTGACAAGAGATTGTTTTTTTTTTTTCAGTTTATGAGGCCATCTATTCCAGGTACACTGAGACTGTGTCTGATTTGACATAACGATAAACATCATAATCATAATCAAACCCATAACGGGTTTGATTTCTTTACGGGAATGAATTATCCCGTTCGTCATATTAAAATTAGTTCGTTTTGGTAACAGGGCAAACCGCGGCGTTCAGTTCTGCCACCCACATAATACACAATGTCTCATATTTAGCAATAAAAAAACGGAGTGTTTTGTTAGAAGGTTCTCTTTGCCTACTGTAGAAAAAGATGATATGTTGGCTGGCGTATATTTATTTAAATCTTGATTGGTTTTTGTAGTTTAATTTTGTACGAAGCTGCCTTAAATGAAAATATTGAAATGAAATTAATTGAATCATTTGGCGAGTGAATTCTCACTCAATTGTTTTATATAGGAACTGATATTCACCGTGACCGGACGTGAGCGTATTTGTTTAATTGATTAGAGAGAAGAGACGTATTTCCAAAAAGCTGTTACGTACAAATTTTAGTGTTAAGGCACTCAGTTTCCCATGCACCACCCAATTTTTGAGACGTTTTTGTGTAAAGTGGGGTCTCAGCGCCGCTCTTTCATTTCCAGATCGTGAAAATCACAATCATTTATGTATATTCATTACCTCGAGTGGGAATCGAATCCACAATTATCAATTATACAGTCAGTCGCCGTCCCACTCACTTAACAAAAGATACAGAATGAAAGAATTATTTTAATTTTCCTGGTGACAGGACAACGCGCGGGGTTGAGATCCATTACCTCACACGCAATGTCTCAAAAATTAAGCAATGTGTGGGAAACTGAGTATCTTAACAAAAGGTTCCCTCTGCCTAACATGTTGTACCAGAGATAGAAATGTTTTTTTTATCTCTATATAAATTTCTATTAATTATGATGACACAAAGTGAAAGCATCGATTTTTTAATAGAACGATAAGATATCAATATCAACGTTAGTAAACAATAGTGACGTTAAAGCTACAATTAGCTTTAGCAAGCGACTTAGTTTTTATTACTAATTTCTTCCCTTCTACGGTTTGAGGTTGAAATCCTGCTTAAAATATTTATATACATATCATTTATATCATAGTTTTGGCGCAGCGTTTGATTATAAACGCGACGGTTGTGGGTTCGATTTCCACTCGAGGAAATTAATTATTTTCATTTAGCAACTCTAGCCAGAAAACGGAGAAAGACACTAACTTCTTTGTCTCTAAAAAAGGAGAGATAGTTATTAATTATTACATGAGAAATCTGGTAAAGCGTTTTCTGGTCGAGAATCTCCGCACTGAAAACAGCCTGAGCCTTATTATTAGACGTGTTCAAAATTTTAACATCTCCCAGCGTAAGCCACGTCCGATGTTAATTGGTTTAGAGAACCCTTTGTGAAAATACTTACTTGATACTTTGGTAGGCACAATGGTGCCTTTGACCAAAAAATATTATAGCTCGTTTCAAAGTTATTTTGAAAAACAAAACAGTAAACTCTAAAGAGAAAAAATATTAGGTTTTCTCTTTTTTAGTAATCGAATCCTCTTATTTTCCCAATTATTTTCCCAAAAATAAGTCTGCAAGAAATCGTATAAAGCTATAAGAATAACTTTGCATGCATGTTAATATAATACCTATAATAGTTATATCTATATCTTTACCCATTTTTTGTGATTTTGTCTGTATACAATTAAGTAAATAAACCATCGTGACAGTACAGGGTCTGCCTTTTGGGTTGTGGGTTCGCTTCCCACTCGAGGAGTGTATTATTTTACTTCCTCGCTCCGGTGCTTAGGGTTCGGAATGTCTTAATACTAGATGTCCTCTGCCTACCCCGCTATTTGCCTGTCTAATTTTCCCATAGTGTATCTTAATATACATACATTATAGAAAAAAATATATTCATAATTAACAACACGATCTCAACTTTAGATGCTTCTCACATAAAACCTCACATTAAGCTGAATTATGTTACAAATTACTTAAAAGCTTGCTACGAGTGTGACAAGCTTTCAAAAACAACATTATACGTAGCGGTGCTACGCCGTAGCACTGTAGAGTTAATTAAAATAAAATACACTCGAATATAACAGTTATTTCGTTCAAACCAATGTGTTATTGTAAATTTAAAGTTGTAGCAGTGTTGAAATGATCAAGGAAATTATGTAGATAGGTAACGTTAAGTGCGGTCAAATATGTATGGGTGTGCAAATGACTTTTTGTTCGATATATCGTGCAAGCAAGCATGCAATGAGGCCGTCGTGCCACAGAGGCAGAAGCGTGCCACTGTAAGCACGGCAGGTTGTGGGTTCGATTCTGACTTGTCCCACGCCAATTCTAGCTCTGGTAGCGAGGCAAATTACGGCGTTAAGTTTCGCCACTCAAAACTGGAGAACGGAAATGTTTTAATAATGATTTAGCACTAGGCTTTCGGGAACGGAAATGTTTTAATAAGTGATTTAGCACTAGGCTTTCGGGTTTTATCTAGGGCAGAGCCTACCCTAGATAAAAAAATGAGCTTTATGTAACTTCGTTACTGTAACCGAAACAATTGAATATTCGTAATTAAAAAATATCTATAAAGATAAAAGTTTCGGATAATTTTGAATATGAGCAGTTATTTATTCGAAACTCACGAATAATCCAAATATAGGTTTTGACCGTAACCGGAATCGATTTAATATTCTTCTTATCATTCTTATATCTTAATATCCGTTACATCCTTGGAAATTATATGGGACTTGGTAGCAGAATAACAGATATTTATTTTCAATATTTTTATCAACAGACTAGGACAGATGACAACGTCCTAGTCTTTATGAAACTATTAAAATTGACAATTAAAATATTAAAAAACAACCAGCTTCACGTTTTTTCCTGTAAAGCAGGTTAGTCAACAGGAACCTAGTATTGAGACACTCCGTTCTTCACTTTCCCAGAACTTGATGCCGTGCTCTATCTTGGTAGTGGGGCGAGAGAATGAAACTAATTAATTCCTCCGAATAGGAATTGAAGTCACATCCATCCAGTGCCGCTACGCTACAGTGGCATGTGATCGTATTTATATGATTAAATTAATTTACGTTAGTTTACATTTTCCATTCCAAATATAACAAAATTCGAATGTTTTGAATAATTTAAACTCACGCACTAACTGTAATTAGGGCGAAGAAATCAATAGTTGTAAGGGTCGCGTTTAATACTCTTCGATTGGATTATATTTTTTTTCTATCTACACATATCCTCCATATTTGAGGCCAGTCGTGGCGCAGGTGCACAAACGTGCGACTGTAAAAGCGACAGGTTGTGCGGTCGATTCCCTCTCTGGAAGGGTGAAATATTTAATATTTACATTTTATCACTCTGGTAACGAGGCAAAAGCGCGTCATTGAATTACGCCGGTCAACACACAATGCCTCCAGAAGTCGGTGAAAAGAGTGAGGAACAGAATGTCTAAATGTCTTAAAGGGAAAGGAGTGTCTTAAAACTAGGTTCTCAGGTTACGATGCTATGTGGGGGTTACAATCTAAAGTTAAAGAAAACTATGAAAACTTTGAGCAGAAATTGTAACCAGAAGTATAAATTTCATGTGTCAACCTACAAAATTTCTAAAATGAAATAATGTACAAAGAAAATATTCGTTTAAGCACCACTGTTTCACATCAAACATAATAGAGATGGGACTACGATAAAAGACTCGGTATCCAATGAACATAAAGCGACAGAATAGAATAGACGTTAAGTAAACCTTTCTATACATTTATTGCTTGTTCAAAAGTCTAAAGAATAAAATAAATCAAAAATTAACTTATTTTATTTAAAGTCTAAAGAGTTCCACTATTCAAGTCCTGGCTCCATTATCAGCTCACTTCACACAGCTCCATGTGCTATAGGTGCTATAGAATGGTCTATATTATGTGAGTTTAAACTCAGATGGCTTACTGGTAACCTCTGAAGAGTTCCAATATTTGGATCTTCTTAACGCAGCTCAACTCTAAGCTACGTATAACTGCTAAGTTTTACGATGATACAATTGTAACAAGTGGGTCAAATACAGTTTCTTACATTTTATTACACTGTTACAAAGTTACACGTCGAACTAATAAAAGCGTGTTAATAATTAATTGTATTCTTGTGTGAAACGGAAGTGTCTTAATAGCAATAGAGTATCTTAACCCTAGGTTCCCAGGTACCCCCTGCCTATTCCTGCCCGAAACCGAGACATGAGAGACGAGAAATGCGTGTTAACTGGTGGAACTCAACGACACGCTTTCTTTTTTAAGATAGGAAAACGTTATTTTTTTTTCACCGAGCAAAAATTGAAGTAACATTCACCGCATTTACAGCTGTCCTGCTGCGCTATGATGACCTCAAATTTTTACGATTCCATACACAAAGTGTAAAATAGAACTCTATTATTATGACTCCGCTGTTCGTTAACTATCTGTCCATTTATCACCAGACTGTATCTCATGAACTAAGAATAAGTTCTCGCTGTTTTTTTTTGTTTAAAAAAAATAATTTAAAATATAATGTTTACAATGACATTACTTAAAGTATTGTCCATCATTAGAGACCATTTTCTCTCAACTCTCTGGTAGCAATTGAATCCCCCGTCGGAAAAACGACTCATCTTTCGAGGCAATCCAGGAATCAAGCCATTTTTCGGCTTCTTCAAAAGAATGGAAGCGCTGCTCGCTTAAACCGTGCGCCATCGACCGAAACAAGTGGTAATCGGAGGGGGCTATGTCCGGTGAATACGGCGGGTGGGGTAGAACTTCCCATTGAAGTGTTTCCAGGTAAGTTTTGACTGGTTTTGCCACATGTGGCCGAGCATTATCATGTAATAAAATCACTTTGTCGTGTCTCTGCTCGTATAGTGGCCGCTTTTCTTTCAGAGCGCGACTCAAACGCATCAACTGAAGTCGATAGCGAGCTCCCGTGATAGTTTCATTAGGTTTAAGCAGCTCATAATAAATTACGCCCTGCTGATCCCACCAAATGCAGAGAAGAAGCTTAGAACCATGGATATTTGGTTTTGGCGACGATGTTGATGCGTGACCCGGCATGCCCCACGATTTTTTTCGCTTTGGATTGTCGTAGTGAATCCACTTTTCATCCCCAGTGACGATACGGTGCAGAAAACCTTTTCTCTTTTGCCGTTGAAGCAACAATTCACACATGAGAAAACGTCGTTCTACGTCTCTCGGCTTCAACTCATACGGCACCCAATGCCCTTGCTTTTGGATCATTCCTAACGCTTTTAAACGTTTTGAAACTGTTGACGCATCTACTTGTAACGTTTTCCCGAGCTCTACTAACGTCTGACATGGATCTTCTTCAAGCAATGCCTCCAATTCTGTCTTCAAATTTTGTCGGTGCTCCAGAACGCTCTTTGTCTTCAAGGTCAAAATCATTACTTTTGAAGCGCCTAAACCAGTCTCTGCACGTTGTATTCGACAAAGCATTGTCTCAACGAGAATTCTGTGTGCTTCTGCTGCAGATTTTTTCTGAATAAAGCAGTGCAATAAAATTCCCCGCAAAAACACTTTATTTGGCACAAAAGTACACATTTTCACAAAGGGAAAATAAATATGTAGTTGACACTGTAGTAAACACTATTATACTATAATTTGAGGTTACATATAGTACTACTTTGGTGATTCGTTACCGTACGAAATTTCAAGCACAGAGTGCCGCAACGCCATCTTTCAAAAAACAGCGAGAACTTATTCCTAATATTATATTAAGACAGTTGAAACTTTCACAAATGATGCATTTATGTTATCGCTATAACAACAAATACTACAAAACAGAATAAAATAAATATATCCCATACAACAAACGTGATTTTTTGTGCTCGTTTTTATAGATAATGGCACGAAGCCCTACGTGCGCGAGTCCAACTCGCACTTTTCCAGTTTTTTTATACACACTGTATCCAGCAAATAGCAGGATAAGTAGAAAGAAGGAGGAAACCCCTCTTTCCAGCTCACCGTCACGTTAACAGTCAGATGCTGTTGCTAAACTGGTATATCTAGATACTAATCTAGATATACTAGTTGAGCAACGCCATTATTACTAAATAATAAAATAACTTAGAACCTAGAAATCTATCCATACTAAATTAGACCTAAATTAATATTTATACATCCACCCTGTCAGAAGCACCCCTGAGTCCGTCCCAGAGGGACGGTTAATTTATTATACGCCACACCCTGATAATTAGTCTAATAAGAATGAAAGATCATGGCTTTTAAATTACTTTAAATTTTGTTTTGTTGGATGTAGGGTCGATTTTTCATAATGCAATTTTTAAAGGTTTTTTAAGTTTTAAAAATATATAGTAGGATAGATGGATTGTATTGTTACAACACTCCATTCTCTGCGCAAAGCTCAATTTTCAGTAAGTGGTTCAATGCCGCGTTTTGTCGCAAAATGACATTTAAAATAAATTAAAATATAGATACCCTCCTTTTAATATAAAACGGTGGTTTCTCTATTTAAATAATAACTAGCTTGTGCCAAACAACTAATGTATATAAAAGACAAAGTATCTACAAGCTTTTAGGAAGCAAATCTCAAACGTACTTGCGTAGTTTGATATAACGTTGTCACGACGAGGGTGACAATGAATTTTCAAAATTAAAATATTTAGAATTTTTTTATTAAATTTATGTTTGTTCGTATAATTTAAAGAAAAGCACAAATCGTGACAGTGAGCATTGCTTACGGTGACTTGACACTAGGTTCCGGCTGCTTATCCTTCTATGCGGAATTCTTTGATTCGGAAATATTTCAGATACACAAATTTAAAATTATTTCTTTATATTTATATATATATATATTTTTCAAGATATTGCTTTTTAACTTAACAGGCAGAGGGTGAAACTCAGGGCGTGGACATGTAAATAATTAATTTCTTCGAATGAAAATCGAACCCACAACCATTGCGTATACAATGATATAATGTGCCGCTGCGCCGCAATTATAGACCTATAAACAATTTCTGTGGTAGGCATATTAATTAGTGTCAAGATTCACCGTTTTCTTTTTACACTTTTAACTTAACTTAACTTAAACTTAACTACGCCAAACTAACTACATGGGATTTAAATCAACATCCCTCACATTCATTAAGCCAAAAAAGGACTGTACCACTATAGTGTTTCTAGTGTGTTATAAAATGTACACTTTCTAAACAAATATTTAAATATTTTCATATTAGACAAGATTTCTTTGATGTAAAACATAAATTCCAGGAGAACCAAGTAAGCAAATATTATAATAAGACACGAGAATATTTAAACAAAGTAGATGCTTGTTTTATACTTTGTTATATACTTTGGCTTGAGGGATTTATAAAGTTGAAAGAAGAAAATAATGAGAAAATAAAATTTTTAATCATTCTTTATCTCTTTTTATAGTTAGAGTTTTTAGTTTCACGCTTTATCCCACATTCCCACCCACATTTGAGGGTAGGCTGAGGGAAACTAAGACAATAGAAATTCACTTCAGGCAGAAAGTGCACACTATTCCCGACTATCCCCCCAATTGCTTTCTTTTACTACAAGAGATCTGAAGTACTATTAATTCATTTCTCCGAATGAAAATTTAACCCACAACATTAACCAACTTTTTACTTTTTTGCATATCTTAAATTATTCTTAATTCTACGCGCTGGTAGACAAATCTCGCCGTTAAGTTTCTTCACACAACACGCACGTTCTTTAGAATTATGCGGAAAGTGAGGAACGGAGTGTCTGAACACTAGGTTTTTTTTATCGTACCTGCTGTGTGGGACGCTCCAATTCATATCTGCGTTTTAGGTACAGTTTAGACCTGTAGAGAGATTTCCACTATAGCACCGGCCATGATTAATTCCATTCCCCTGTCCGATGTAATATTCTTGTATAAGAACTATCCTTATATGCGTGGTTGGGCCGATACTTGCCTGGAACGATAGTATGAATGCTCGCATTATTTCTCATATAAGAATATTTTTTACACTCAGAGATCGGACCGGGAACGAACTGTGACTACGCTATTGTGTAAATCGTCCCTTACCGTTTCACCTTAAAAATTTAAATTGTGAGAAATCTTGTGAAATGTTTTGCAGCCAAAAAAAATTGCATTGTTTTAAAGTTTTTATATTTCCATAACAGCATGTCTTTTAGAAATGTTTCCATGCATTAAAAGTTGTCATGTTTTTCGTATAGGGTTTCTAAGCGATAAAGCTTTTAAAATTTAAAGCTATTGATGTTCATTTGAAAAGTCTAATATTTGGTACAAGTTAATTATAAATTTTATTTAAAAAAAAATAACTTTTGAGTTTCTTGCTCTTTCTCTCCGCATATCCTATGAAGAGATCGCATCTCCACAGCATCCATTTTTCTTTCATTCTTCTTCTGTAATACCCACGTTTCGCTGCCGTATAACAGAGACGGTATCAAAAATGAATTGTGTACGGCCAAACGCCCAGCTGTGCTGACGTTTCGCCGTCTCATCAATGCAGCTAAGGGTCTGTTAACCTTGTTACCGACAGCAATACGCCTTTCCACATCCATCTCGTATCTTCCATCTCTACTGAACATACTTCCCAAGTATACCACTTCATTCACTTGTTCTAATATCTTACCATTTACACTGATCTTGCATTCCGTCCTTTCTTCATCTCTTTCAAAAATCAGAACCTTTGTCTTATTCACATTGAGGCTTAGACCATTATATTCACACCCTTCTTTCAGAGTGGTGACCAATGCCTGCAACTCGCATTCTGATGATGCAATAAGCACTGCATCATCTGCGTACAGCAGGCAATTCACATTCAGGACACCTACTTTCACTCCCATATCACTTTGTTTCACTCCTTGTTTTACTGACTAAATATATTTGGTTTTTTTTTATATTATAAGCCTTTAATGAGTTCGTCAAAACAAATAAAACAAGAAAAAATCCCTCCGCTCCTCACATAACACCATGTTATATTTATTAATTGCAACATATTTTTGTCTGTATGTTATTTTAAAATATCTGCTTCTTAACATGCAATGTCTCCAGAATTGCCCTAATTACCTACCCTGCGATGCCAGTAAAATAATATATATATATCCGACATTTTCTATACATCATCGTCACCCTACATATTGGGAGTGGATCCACTCTTCGTAGAATGTACTCGCAGCATAACTCAGTTTGCTTAATACCTTTTAAACTACCTCCATTGCGTGGCTACAATAAAATTATGTGACGACGAATATTGATGTTGGGGGAATTTGATGTATGTAGGTATGTTTGTATTTTATGTATTTATACAAAATATATAAATGTAATAAAGCTGAAGTTTGTTTGATTGAACGTGTTAATCTCAGGAATTCGTGGTTTAAACACAAAAAAATACAAAAAAATACTATGTTTATCGCTTTTGTATTTTTCATCCTTTTTCGCGTTCCGACATTGCACGTTGATTAATGAAGCTCAACGCAGCATTTTACTGCCTTTAACGCCGTCTTGCCAGAGTGGAGTAATTTAAATTAGTTATTCCCTCGATGAAAGATCGAAAACATCCATTTATAGCCTGAAACATAACCCGTTAACAGCCAGTCATTTCCAAGAAATGTCAGCTAATTTTCAATTAAAATTAGCAATACTTAGATTAATCTTATTAGCTGCCATGGCATAGCGACACAAGGTCTGACTTAACGAAATGATTGTGGGTTCAATTTCTATTCGGGAATAAAATTCTTAAAAAAAACCCTTTCTTCGCTTTGGTAACAGGGTAAAACTCTGCGTTTTGAGTTCTGCCATTCAAAAGACAATATCTCGAAAATTGAACGGAAGGTGGAAAACGCAATGTCGTAACAATAGGGTCCCAGGTTCCATCTGCCTACTCTGTTTTGCAGAATATTATGAAGCTAAAAAAGCGTTAAATATAAGAATTTATAGTTTTTTTAAGCTTCACTTTGAATTCAAATTAAAATATTGTTCTACCGTTATCTAACTAGTAACTTCTATGAGAAACCAAAAAACATATTTCATAACTTGAAAACTTCAATTTGAAAACTTTACAATTCTTCCAATCCACTTCTTTGGGTGAGATCTTGAGGGCTGCCTTCACTGACTTTTGTTAATATATCTACTATACTTATTTTGATTTTGTTTAACTCTCGGAAATAGCAGGGTAAGGGCTCCCTGCCCTAGTGTCAGGACACTCCGTTCCTATTAAGACACTTTCGTTTCCCATTTTCCACCGAATTTACGAGGTATATTGCGTGAAGAGTGGCGGAGGACATTAAAATATTAAACGACGGTCAAGAAAATTATAATATTCGAGGCCCCCTATATATATGGCGATCTCTAATATTATACCGACCTATATGTGTGACTGTGAACGCGATGGTCGTGGGTTTGATTTCCACTTGGGGGAAAACATTATTTTCATTTACTTGTTTTGGTTACAACACAAAGCGTGGTGTTGAGTTCGGCCACACAATACGCAATATCTCAAAAGTACATATACGTCGATCACCATGCAATCCCCGATGGATTGTATGGTGATCGACGTATATGTACTTAACATCAAGTTCGCTTCTGCATTCTCTGCTTTATGTGCGATATTATTATTATATTATTATTACGCTTTCATAATTCTTGGATTCAAAAAACCCGGTCCTTTGGAAGGCTTGCATTGGGACACAGGTCCAACACGCAGAAGCCCCTTAAAGAATATACAAATGTTTTACTGTGACCATCCATCTCTAGGTAACTAAAGGTAATTGCCCAGAGATGGTCGCCGGTTATCGAACCCACAACAATCGTGTATACAGTCACACGCTTGTGCCATTGCGCACGCGAACCGCAACGACGTCTTCGTGTGTTATATAACTGTATTTGAATTATTTCAATTTCTCCGTTTACACCAAGCCGTCGAGTTTCGCCACTCATCGTACAATGATTCAGCTTGGGGTGATAACTGAAGAACGGAGAGTTTTGACACCAGGTCTTACTCTGCTAAAGTGAAAAGCTATAAAAACACCATAATCATCACAGCTTTACACTGAGTATATACGCTCGAATGGCCACGTGGGCATTAGTCCGAAGACATCACACGAACAATAAGATGAGAAACAATCGGCTTTTATAGTACAAGAGTTATTGTTTAGAAGATTATTTGCTTTTTCTTCAGAATGTTGTTCTAGCTGTTGTAATGGATGTGAATGGACGTAGCGGGTTCATATTCGTATTAATGACCACAGAGGTCTGTGGGGCTATTCCCGCTTGAAATATACGNCGTTTGGGGTTCGAACCCACAACCAGTCGGTTTTACAGTCACACTTCATGCCGCTGCGCCACGACTAGCCTTGATATATTAACTCGATATAGATTATTTCAGTTTGTTTAATAAAAAACCAGCCAGCCACGCGAGGCGGACTCGCCAACCGAGGGTTCTGTATCAATTTCAGGATTGTGATTGGAAAATATCTTATAGATTATGGTGATGCGGCGAATAAAGTAAAAAAAAACCTAAGTTTGCGGGAATATACACTTATATTGTATGAAATCAACATTTTTTTTTAATTTTTGGATCTTTTACTTTATTTGTATTGAAAGATCTTATTTCGTCCTAAATTTCTTAACTGTGTGTCTACGGAAAGTACACTATAGGTTTTAATTGTGCTGTGAATTTCATATATATAAATGAAGCAAAAACGATACATAGATGCTCATATCTTTTGACTGCGTTGTACGACTACAGGTTGATACGACTTGGGTACCTTCAAAAATCGCGTCTAGCTCCATCTACATTAAAGATCGGCAACGTACCTGTAGCTCTTTTGTTGTTACACGGGGTGGTGGTCGGCGGTGATCACCTATCATCAGGTGATCTGTAAGCTTATTTTCCTTGTCTTCTCCTCAAAATAATAATAACAATCGCAGGGTCGCTAGTACTAAATATATTGTTGCTTGAATTGGAATATGAATAATCTACCATCACCTGTAATCAAACATGTCAAATTATACCAAAATTATATATGAACATTGTCATATAATCTTTGGATACTGCCTAACGAACTCTTCTATGTAATTTTATATAATACTTTGTCAAACGGTTCGTATTTCTAGTTTTATATTTCTGAATCAGCATATTTAAGTCGCTCAGAAATATGCTCAATCATACGACGACATATAATTTCTATTTTTATATTTAGGGTTGCGTACCATAAAAGAAAAAAATCGGAACCCTTATAGACCCACTTTGTTGTCTGTCTGTCTATTCGTATGTCAAGAATATTTCTCACTCGTGAAGTCATTAAATTAAAATTCATATCAAATGTCCAGATCTTCAGTTCCTTAGAACACAGAAAAAAATAAGGTTTTAAGTCAATGCAATCAAAGATACGACTATGGTTTTCCCGTATTTTATATGAAAATTACCTTAATCAAAATCTAGAGGGTATTTCCCGTATACTATTTTTATTAGTTACGAAATTTGACTAAAAAACACACTAGTCAGAAACTATTGTTTTAAATTTAAACATATATTTTGTGTCGGATCTATAAATATAAATAATATACATTTTTTGGTTTCTTTTTCTCTATCTATATATATAAAAGGACTTGTATATAATAAGACAGTAAAAATATTTTGTCTGTACATTTAGTAATTTTGACTGAAATGGATAGAGGGACGCTTAAAAAGAAATAGAAAGCAAAAATATTTTTTTTGAATTTCTTGTCTGTCTGTCTGTATGTCTGGTCACGCTAATCTCCGAAAGTACTGAACCGATTTACTAAAAAGTCACCAATCGCTTTGTTTGCTGTTTATATCGTGTTCAATTTCGTCTCGCGGGGCGCTCACGGTACGT